>JARKIE010000191.1:0-182830 GCA_029378255.1 Mycena rosella | reverse complement strand
GGGTAAGGACCCTGAAACGACGTCGGAATGTCGGCCATCGTGTGGGTCGGAGGAGTCAAAGGAACAATCTGAAAGAAGAGTCGAGAATCCTGACGGTCACAACCGACGGGGGGATTATTGGGGTTGGGAAAAGACATGATGAGCCAGCCAAAGGATAGGTGAGTTTGATTATACTGTTATATCCCGTGCCGATGAGGAGGAAAATCGCCGAAGGTCTCCGGTTGAGAGATCGGAGGTCGGAGGTCGGAGGTCGGAGACCGGAGACCGGAGGTCGGAGATATCGGAGGTGAGCGCAAACACCACAGTGAGGTCAGGGTGTGCGTACTATCCTAGGCCGATGGATAAGACGGAGGAAGGCGGAGTCTGAAGGGAGACCGGAGGAAGACTCGGAAGCAAAGCAATGTTTATAATCAAACTGAAGTACATGAGGATATTAAAGTGTATTTATACTAAGTCCGTTATTGTTAACCCAAATATGGTAAATCAAAACATAACAATAAGTGAGAGTCCAAATTTGGGTGAAGAAGTATGCTGACTAAGCAAGACAATAAACGAGAAGTTAAGAAGTAACGGAAAAACACATAAACGGGAAATGCTCAGTAAACCTTCATTGTGTAAAAACCCGATGATCTTCCGTCTCCGACCTCCGAACGTTCGGTGGTCGGAGGTCGGAGGCCAGAAGTCGGAGATGGACCGAAGTGGGTGTGCACAAATATAACACCGTCCAAGTACACCGGAACGTGGTTCTACTCAAGGGCATCATGTAATACTACATAGTATTGCGACTAGGCGCAAAGTGTGTCCTCTCTACGCACCCGCCATGTCACTCAACCCCTGCAGGGCTCATCGTCTCCGGTCCCCACAATATTAGTCCCTAACTCAGCCCTCGACCTGCACCTCTCCTTCCTTCTGCATGCTTCAGCATGCCGCTTGCTGCTGCGTCAACACCTAGTCGTAGAAGACCTTCGGTGTACTGCATGCACGCGTGCATTGCCCAATTGCCATCCGCATACGGCATGGGGATAGACGTTATGTGCATACCCTTTCCCCCAGCTGAGTTTGTCGCTCACGCTGCGTGGTGCCAGTCTGGACTACACTACCACGTCAGGGCGGCGGTGTAGTCCTGCTCAAGCCTCCGGCTTCATCTCCACCAGGCGCCGTGTGGCGTCAACATCCTTGAGCAGGTATCTGCACATCTCCTCATACATCATTTCCGGGTGCGTGTACGTCTTCCAGGCTCTGTACTAATCACACAAGCATTACTTTTGGCCGAAGTCACAGTGGGTCTCTGTCTGGCCGCACACCCCGCTTAACACGATCATTGCCAGCCCCATCACAGGCATGCCATCTTCGCCGCCTGGTTCGACTTCTTATGCCCCAGCTGCATCAGCATGCACACTGTTGCCCTTGCCCCCGGGCCCGTGCACTGACAGGCCATGCCCGAGCCCCGCATTGAGCTCATTCCTGCGCGCGCAGACGAGGACGCCTCCCTGCAGACTTTTGACCTCACTCCTGGGGCTCTCCATGCCTCCCCCCACTGCTCCCTGCACTCGCCCGCTCATGTGTGCTGCCGTTGCGCGTAACGCGCACTTGCAACCTCTTCGCACGCATGCTCGCGCTGCAACTCCACTGAGGACTACGCCATGCAACACGCCGTTCTACAGCTCAGGGCTGGAATCTCCTCCCTTCCCGTGATCGTGCGGGAGGCTGCCGCTGCGCGCGAATTACCTCGCACATGCGGGGATGCGACAATGCTCAATATGATCAGCAAAATCACACTCGACGTGCTGTGCTGTACATCCTGACAAACGAGCGCAGCACATGGTTTGGGGGATGGAGGACGGGCGGCGAGCAGGGATTGGTGAGGGACGTGGACAGGGCAGACGTAGGGATGGCAGTGGATATCGAGATTGTGCGACGGGCGGCGGTATTTCTGAGGAATGGGGTATGTGGTTTCTTTGGCGGTTTTTCCCTATTTCGTTGGTTTTTTCGTGCTTGCGGTTTTTAGGTTTTCGTGTCCGTGTTTGTTCGCTTCCCTTTCGCTTCTGCTTTTTCGCTCCCCTTCCCTGTTCTCCCTTTCTCGCTCCCCGTTTGTTTGGTGGTTCCGCCTGGCTTATGCATGTGCCCGCGGTAGTTGTTGTTCATGAGCAATGTTGTCATCACGCGGCTCCTCAACGGGCGGGAGGCACTGACGGTGTGGTTCCGTTAATCGGTGTCTGCTTAATTATCTCAGTTGCTTCGTGAAGTATCTCGGACGCAGGCGGTGCTCGTGCGGGTTATGCTGTGAGGGCTGTATATGCTCTGCATATGCCCTCACGTAGCATCGCTGGCACAACAGGGATGAAGAAGCACAGCATGGCTATATCACCAAATCGGGACACACCTGGAAACCGCATTCAGACTTCTCACAGACAAGCTCCTCGACCTAGGGCATCGACCGGGACACAAACTACGACCGATAATCCACTACAGACACCATTGATTCGAGCCCCACCGAGCCTTTCACCCTGACTCCTGGTCCAAAATCGCATGATTTCCTCTCCACTCCCCGACCTGGCCAAAATCCTTCGATGTGCAATGAAACACCCCAGCACCAGCAGCCTACCTCGTCCATTGCCCATGTGACACCGCACCCAGTCACCAGAAATCACTCGATTCTCACCAGACAATAGGCGACTCTGAAGAACGCGCCTGTAAAATCGCTTGATTTCCTAGCATTGGATGCCCGTTTTGGACTGCGGGCATCATTGCCCGTCCGTCGCCCTCCCTTCGGACCTCAGGCCCGAGGCCGCCGACGCATCGCAGGACGTTCTGCCTCCATTTGGGCTTGGCCTGAAACAAGGGAGCGAGTCCTCTATAAAATCACTTGATATTTCGACCTTGGAGCCCCAAAATCGCCCTCTTGGACCTTGGAATCACATGATTTCCCCAATTCCAGCGGGCCTAGCTTCCCTTTGCGGAAGGAGCGCGTGGTACTGGATGCCGGAGGCTGTACAAGCAGCAGAGGTATAAAAGGGCAAGGTTTTTGGAACTTTAGTCAGTAGTCGACCCGTGTATCTCCCCCACCAATACACTCGGTTTACCACCACCACCACCACTACCACATCTAGCGTTCCCTGCTGCGGCCTCCCGTCCGAGGCTTGCTCTCGTCCTTCCTCGTACCCCTCGCTGCTGTACACCCCACCTAGACGCATCCCTCATCGCCAAGGTATCCACATTCATTGACCGCACCATTTATTGACCATCTTCTCGTCTCTTGCGAGACACTTCGCACACACACACACACACACCCACGGAACACATCGCGTCTGCGCAACAGCCACCTACGCCACTGGAGTCCATCTCATATTAACCCCCTAGTGGCTGAACGAGCTACAAAGCGAATACCATCTATTTCGCATCATAGCACCGCGGTCCGCATCACAACACATGTCGTATATGGGCCAGATGGAAATTGGGATTTGTGCCTAGCAGGTGGAGAATGTTTGTTTATTAGATCCTCGTCCTTGGTGCCAAGGCATCTCCCACTGCGACTGCGTCGGTGGGTGTTGAGGGACAAAATCGGTAATCGGAAATGAGAGTACTGGGCACTGGACTGGCCCTCCTGAGATCGAGTACTTAGAACATTTCGTTGAACCCATGTAGAGCTCTGATCATTCAACAGTAGGGAATCACTTGAAAGGCAATTGGAAAGCTCATTCGGTATCCTGATTTTGTTTCCTGTGGCTGCGTAGCATGCATCCATCAGATAAGGAGATCCTCTTTGTGGGTAGTACTACGGTCTGTCAAACCTCGTATATAAACAGGGAGGTAGGTAGGTGGGCATGTATATCCCGGCATGGTCCCATTAAGCACATATATGCATGCTGGCAAAATGTACTCTACGGACACTAGTATGTTAAAACCCGAGTGCCTCCAGCATCATCAAGTTAAATTAATAACAAACTGTTTGCCAGTGGAATAAAGTAGATGGGGGTGGCAGAGTTTCAACACACTTGTCGCGACCTTTTCGCCGACATTTACACCAAAGCCGCACCCATCTAAAACCCACAAACCCACTCCCCGCAAGATTTTGCTCGTTTTGAATTTAGGAATATGTACATACACGTGCTATCCGGACCCTTTCTCCCAATGATACGGCGCGTGAAGAGGTGTCTGAACATGAAATAAGAAAAGGCCACCTCTGCCTTTGTGCCGAAAAAAAATGTGTTTCTCATGGTGAACTTTTGTAGGAACAATGAACCTTGTTCCGTGGTAAGTTCCCTCGAGAAAACAAATCAAACAAATCATTTTACAAAGGAAAAAATAAAGATTCGACTGGGTTGCCATGTCGGCCCATACAAAAATGAGCCCTTTCACAGGACCCCTGACAATCACCTAAAATGCCTGTCCAGAAAAGTCCAACTTTCTGGACTTTTTATCCGCACCCCTAATCAGGTGATTCTTATCCGAAATCGTCCCTGGCCTCCAGGAGGCCGAAATTTTATCCGAATTTTGGGACAGGCCTTCCAAAAAGTCCTCAAAACCCGCCAGAAAAAAAAAACAATCCCTTTGTATCTACAAAGTACCCAGAACCTCCGGGAAGTCTGAATCCTCCTTGTCAGAGTCCGCTTTTACAGCCCCTGCTTTTTGCTTGCCTTTCTCGGGTTTACCAATCTTCTTTTTTAGCCTAACAGCATCCACAACGTCGCCCAAACGACCACTGAGTTGCTTGAACAGTGCGCAATGCTCCATCTGATGTCAATAGCCTGATCCCAGCATTTATCGTCTCGAGTGAATTACTCAGACAAAGAAATGATGTAGATGGAACCAGGGCAAATTACGGAACTCAGAGGCGCTGGAATACCTCCGGAATGAAGCGAAAGGGAAAAAATTAATAAAGGAAGGGGAGGTTCAAGATTCGAACCTGCGTCCAACAAAAAGCATAAGGCACAAGGGATACATAGCGCACTAACCACTTCACGAAGTTAACTAGAGGAATTATGGTCTTATCCGTATTAGCGCAGGCCTCTCTGCCCGGGCCCACGACTTATCCGAATTCTGAGCCTGGGATCGAGAACCAAAATCCGATTTATTATCCGAAACAGACCTGGGTTTGGGCCAATTCTGGGCATATTTTATCCAAATTCAAATTTTCGGTGGACAGGCATTTTAGGTGATTGTCAGGGGTCCTCCTTTCACTCGTGGAAGTTTGTGTGAAAGTAGGCATCATTTTGCGTCAGCACCATAAATGTTTCCTTGGTTGTGAGGGAAACATTTCCAAGAAAGGTAGGCTTTCTCCTTGAAATTCCCCTGGAAGGAAAAATTTGCCTGGAACAGCAGAGATATTTTATCAGGGCCTGTGTTATATCCGTGCACTTGGGCTTGGATACCCCCGGTCACACTCCAGTCACACTCCGCTTCCGGTTCTCCGAGACCTTCGGAGTTCTGTCGCATCTCGGGTTTTCACGCAATGAAGGATTACTGAGCGTTTCCCGTCTATTGCTTCATCTTCTGTCCTCTCCTTCCATCGGGCATATTACTCCATCACATATTACTAAGTGTTTTCCATTTATCCGTTTATCCAATCTTCTCAAATTCTCGTTTATTGTCTTGTCTTACTCAGCTAACTTCTGTGTCCATATATGGACTCTCGCTTATTGTTATGTTTCTGGTCACATTACATTACATTTTTTAGGTTAACAATAACGGACTTAGTATAAATACACTTCAATATCCTCATGTACTTTAGCTGTAAAATTAATGCTATTTCCATGTTTTCTCTCATGGACTGAGACCACTTCACCATCTTGTCTTTGGCTCGACTTTGGAGTTGCACCAAACCTCTGGACGTCTTCTTCATCCTCCGTCTTGACCTCCGCTCCATCTCCGACCTCCGACGTCCGGACCTCCGGTTCTCACGCTCCTCCGATCCTCATCTATCTTCCCCAGATCGTATCTGCGGACCTTCTGTTTGCTTCCGGAGTTCTTCCGGGAGCAGGGCTCCGACCGGATCGCCATTTTCGGAGTAGCCCCTATTGGCTTGGCTATACGCCATGGAGTATCTGTCCCTCTGTTTGTCTCGGCTTGGATGCCAGACTGTCGCACACCCTTCCGAGCTGTGGTGCTTGCGAGAATAGCCGACATCTTTGGACTCCGGTCCCGTTCCGGTCTCCGGTTTCCGGACTTGTGCCGGACTGGACCCCTGCGGGCTCCGGGTCCTTCCTCCCTCTGGCTCAGGATATAACAGCCTGTCAAAATATCTAATCCCGGCAGTCAATGTGTGGTCGCAACGAAAGCGAAACCCGCCTGAATTCAGTTACTACGAGTCTAAGGAACCTGCACTGAGAATCACATTTTACGCCCAATCCAATTATCGAACTTGATGTCGGATAGACCCGAAGGATAGAAACCGGAAGAATGAGTGCACATCCGGGACGTCCTGCAAAGATCTGAAAAATCAACACTCTGCTTGAGTTACATATTGTTGTCTGCGACGCTCTAGTAAATGAGGAGTTGCGAGCCCAAGTAATGCTCAAGTTCTCGGATGATCTAAGCAGGAACTTAATAGGACAATGAGTGGGTTAGATCCTATTGTTCATAGGATTGGGAGTGACCAAGGCACTGCGATTCTGAGAGACTTTCTCGCCAAACAGTAAACTCCCTTTCGGGAAAATTCCTGCGGAACAGCAGAGACATTTTAATTAATAACAGGTTACGTGTCCTAGCGATCCCACTGTACAACTTAGTCCCTTATAAACAGATGCTATAACATTATCAACTTGTACCTCGTTTGTTATAGTCTGTCAGTAAGGTCAATTGAATGATCGCTGGCCTCGTTATTACAAATCATAGATTTTTTTTGATGTTCCCAAAGCTTCGGCGACGCGTATTCCACTCTTCTGACCCAAGATTTATGTTCATTAATATGCAACGAGTAAATTGTTCCACCGTTGGTTGGGTGGAAGGTCGAAGAAGCGCAATGCCGAACCTTGATGGTCCGGCACGCGGAAAAGGCCGAGATACCAATCTGAAGGGAAGCGGACCATTATAGTGATTCTGAAGAGACAGTTCAGTTGGAAATGAGATCTTGAGAGACTTCCTCTCTCAAAGTTTGTGGCTAGAGCCGCCGGCTAAGTGAGTGGTTGAGGGAAGTAATTCAAACTCCGATGATTATATAATAACACGGTCACCACTACATGATCGCGTGCTTAACTACAGACTATGTACAACTATCACCTGACTCATTGTTCGCATAAGGTAGTGGACAGGCAAATACGGTTGCCCCACGTGACGACCCGTTTTGCCCAAAACAGGCGAGTATAAGTTGAGTACAAATTTGCAAAGTGAGAACAGAAAATCCGGCAAAACAGACCTGTGTTAATGTGTCTTGAAACCTCTCCCAAATATTTTGAGGAGTTTTAGTTACGAAATGGGGGACTAGTTCCCAAATTAATGGTTAATCGGTGATTTTGGAACTAGTCCTTCATTGTTCAACTAAAATTCATCAAAGTATTTGGGAATGCTCCTAGGTAATATCCTAACAAGACTACTTTGGCATATTGTCTATTTTCCCCCGAGGGAAAGAGGATTTGAGGAAAGATTCTCAATTTTCCCGAAAAGGTACTGTCACGTGGGCCAACCATATTTGCCTGTCCGCTACCTTCCAATGTATCAAGGGCTATACACGCAGGGAATATGACATTTGCTTCACGCCCAATTCTGACAAGTCCATTTAGAGCGGAGTTCTAATTTAGGGATCCATACACTTCGACAACCGATGGGGTTTTGATGAAGGATATCAGGGTGTCTGATACAGCTGTTCTAGGTGAGACAGGAGTAATACCTTCTACAACCAGACTCCCAAGTAAAAATAAAATAAAAAACAATGTACATAAGTACGAGTTTGCCGGGCCGGTGCCACGGCCATCACCCCAAGTCTTAGCAAGCGATTCGTGGGGTGTGCACGTGAGGTTGCTGACATCGTAGTCCTGAAGGATCTCGGATTAAAGATGATGTACTGGAGCCGGGAGAGAGGCACACCGTGCTGAAATTGATGTCGATAAGGCTCGTGCAGACATCATATATTCTTAAGTCTCGCGTCTGCATCAGGCCAATCGAAAGGTGGAGGACGGTGTCTTTGTGCGCCGTTAAGAATTTGGTGAAGGCAGGGATTTGGGAGGGGAGGACGTGTCTGGGTAGCGTGAGAGTGTGTAAAGACGGGAGACTATCACAGAACACGATGAGCGCGCGCCGGAAAACAATGCAGGAAGACTTGCCTGAGCGCCGAGCAAGGCTCGAGGAAAGACAATGCGAAGCCTTCGATGGTGAGCGTATGCAGCTTGTCCATAGCGCAATCCAGCGTCAAGTCAGACACGAACGTGACTGAATCGATGTATAGCTCCAAAACGCGGAGTTCCGTCATGCGCGGGAAGCAGGAGAGCGGTATGGCGGAAGCTTCCTTGAAGTAGACCGAGACTTCGCGGAGAGATGACCCTGATGTCCGCGTCAAAAGTTCGAAGGCCGTGGTGGAGATGATGGTAGTTAACATCCCGATGCCGCATATCTTCTACAAAGTGGTTGCCCGAGAGAGGATGGGTAGTATATTGCGGTCGGGAATGCCCTCATACGTGGCCCAGGGGTCGGTCTGTATGAAAATGTACTGTATCAAGGATCCGAGATCAGAACGATCTTTGAGCCGTCGGGCTAGTATCGATGCCGTTGTGTTTGTCACTTTTGTATAGAGTCGTACAGATAGGGAAGAGCGAGTTTCTGATGAAGGGGTCAGGTCGCAATTATGTGTGGAAAATCATTATACGGACGTTGAAGTACTTTGACACGTGTAATATCGGAAGGCGAGACGGATAGGATTTGTTGGGCTTTCGAGAGAACAAAGGAGATCTGAGCTTTTCGACATACATTGCGAAGAAGAGCACATGTTTCCACACGAAGTCACGGGTCTCGTCCGATGTGCCTTCCATCGGGACAAAATGCGGATTCAAGGACGGCATGATGTCGGATATCAGCGACGTAATTTCTGTCTCCGCCCGGCTAACGGAAGGGTGAGGAAAGGTTGGGCAGCAAGCTGTAAGCTTACGGGGGATCAGCTACGGTATATCACATCATTTCTTTGTATCGCGGTTCAGAATTGATGACCACCAGTAAACTTGAGGAAACCTCTGGCGACATCGGTTCCGGAACTGCAAGGCCCGCAAGGAGGGAACATCGAGAAAAGGATGAAAGAAATCGGGGCTGTGGTGATAGGTATTCCGGAAGAGGACCGTATGCACTGTTTGGGATTTGCAGAGGGCACGAACGAGATTGGTGCCTCGTTCCACTTTATAGCGATACGGAAAAAATACTTCCTGTATGATGTTTAGCACCAAGATGTGAAAAATGAGGAGGAAATACCAGCTTGTCCCAGGTTTTTGTATGCAGCCGAGGAAGACTTCAAGCATCGCGCTGAGCTGTTTATTTTTTAGCGGCCTATCGACTATTAGTTGTTGCGAGTCCACCGCGATTACTCGACGAGAACTTATGAGGGAAAGGCCTTTACATAAACCCTGAGTGCTATCCGATGACCAGATGGCCAGGGAAACGAAGAGGTCGGTTATGTTTGGGGCTGATCCGAGAATGGTGTACATGGCCATCCCGTAACCTCCTTCGACCCTGAGCTTCTTGGTAAATCGACCAAACGCAGGTTTATTAGGTAGGACTAATTCGAGCGCGTTGGCCTGGGCCTTGGATCGTAGAACGACGACATGGTAAAGCAAAGGAGTTGCGACGCGAAGCCAATCTTTGCAGACTAGCAGGTACGCAGAGGTCGAAGGCGAATAGTGGGCAAATGGGGACACGTCAGACATGTCGGAGAACATATCATCGAAGACCTTGAGTGCAGGGGACAGAATTTCGGACGAAATCTCGTCTGGCAGGCAAGTCGACATGGTGGAAGCAAACAAAACGGAAGGGATCGGATCAGAGTCAAAACCGGCACTGATGGAGTCAGGTGCCGAATGATGACTATTGATGAACCTCGTGAGAGGGCTTTTTCTGCGTGAACGACAATATCCAGCGAGAGAGGTTTTGGGGATGCATTAGGGTGTTTCAGAATTAGATATTTGAGCCTCAACTTGAGCCTCAACTTGACCCCAACTTGGCCCCAACTTGAGCCAAGTTGGGGTTCAAGTTGGGGCCTTGTTCATGAAACACCTAAGTAAATGATTTCGCGAAGTTGAGGCAGAGTTGACATTAGGGTGTTTCACAATTGGATTTTGGGGCCCAACTCGTGCCTCAACTCCGACCCCAACTTGACCTCAACTCGGGCCAAGTTGGGGCACAAGTTGGGGCCTCAATTGTGAACCACCTGAGCAGATGTTTTCTCGGAGTTGGGGCAGAGTTGAGGTTTGGGGATCAGATCTTGTGCTACAAGCGAAGTCGGGGCTCGAGTTGGGGCAGAAGTTGGGGCAAAGTTGGATGTCAAGTCGAGGTCATACCCTCGATTTGACATCCAACTTCGATTTTCGTGCTCCAACTCCGACCCCAACTTGCCCGAGTTGGGGTCGGAGTTGAGGCATGAGTTGGGCCCCAAAATCCAATTATGAAACACCCTATTCGGGTATCAGAAAGATGTGATGCAGGCCCAATAAGCGAAGTTGGGGCACAAGTTGAGGCCCAAGTTGGGGCCAAGTTGGATGTCAAGTCGAGGTCCTATGCACGATTTGACATCCAACTTGGTTTTCGGCTCCAACTTGGTCCCCAACTTGATGCCAAGTTGGGGTCCAAGTTGAGGCTCAAGTCACTGCATTCCGGCTGCTCCTACGCTCAGTTCTCGAAGGTTCTAGCAGCTGTTGCTAGCTGAGCGTAGGGGACTACACAGGCCCTGTGTAGGACGACTACACACAGCTAGTCTAATGTCTTCGAAGGTTCTAGCAGCTGTGCCGTAGGTCTGTGTAGTTTCTCTAAACACACCTTGTTGTAGATCAGCATAGGTGTGCCTAGACGTCATAGCCTCACCTACACTTAGCTACACTCAGCTACACTGACCTACACTTGAGTCTAAGCACATATTAACTGCCTTGATTCTGTCCTCCAGATTGTTTCGCGGTCCAGGTTAGTCTAGGTTAACATAGGTCACTACGCAGACCTACACATACCTGCACTGACCTGCATGGACCTACAATTACCTACAATTACCTACACAGACCTACCCTGATCTAAAAACAATGTGTGTAGTGTGACTACACACAGCTCTGTGGGTAGGTCTGTGTAGGTCTGTGTAGGAATGCTACACACAAGTTAGGTGTAGAACCTCAGGGAACGCAGTGAGTTGAGGCTTAAATATTTAATTCTGAAACACCCTATTCGCGGCGAGAAATAATGCACGCGGCCGTGTGGGCGACTTCCCTCAGCATCCCACATTCCGAGTCAAATTAACAAACGCAGATACTGGAAAAAGAGCATCGAAGTTGGGGTATCGGAATTAGGAAGATTCAGACTGAGCTCGGGGCTCGACTCCCGTCGATGCTTGTGCTGCAGCCTTCATTTTTTGCAAAGTCTTTCTATTCTCGCTCAAAATTCCGAGCCAAAAGAAAGTAACAGAAGTCAGGTATGAGAGCATGGTGGGCTATTGACCATGGAAATTTAAACCCGCAGCTAGCGGATGTCGTCATTGCAAATGTTATATATGGCTGAGCTCGCGGTTCGACTCCCCGTCGATGCGTAACAGAGCGGTTAGCGTTTTGCGAGGCAAAACCGGACCTCAGAATTCCGAGGCAAAGAAAGTACCAGAAGGAAGGTAGGAGATCGGTGGGGTATTGAAAACCCACAGCTAGTGCGTACTACGTAGTGGCGGTGCGAAGTGCGTAGTTGATGTCCGTTCCGTTTTTCGTTTGGCGTCTTTTTGCAACCAGGCTGCCCAAAGACTTTCTTGTTTTTTTCTGTGCTCCACTGCATTTCAAGATGTAACTAGACCTAGAACTTGAAGAGCAGCGGTTAAGTGCCGGTGCAATTGGGCTCTTGCATTGAGTCCGCTGAGTCTCCGTTGTGAGGGGCCGGCTGTTCCAAGAGAATCCGGGTCGTAGCTGTGGGAGTCCGCCGGTAAATACGCCCTCCGGGGGATTGAATAGCTGTGGCGTCTGGAGCTCTGGAAGTTCTGGGAAAGACGCGGTAAGAGGTGTGCATTGCGCAGACAACGAGAAGGTTCCAAGAAGGTTGTGGTTGACGACGACGGGGATTGACCGCACACAGGGATTCAGAGTGAATATGCTGTGGACTGCGGTAGGCGATGAGGGTATCGTCAAGCCGACGGGAACATACAGAAGGGCGAGGTGGTTTGAAGGCGGAGCTCCATCGCCAAATATGTAGAAGCCTCCGAAGCCGCTTACGAGACGCTTGCGAGGGCCCAAAGGCCTTCCAAGCCTTTCCAAGCCTCGCACCGCGCTCTCAAGCGCTGTTAAGCGACAATTACCGGGGGCAAGCCCTTCCAAGTGTGTCCAAGGCTTAGGCAAGCTTGGAAGGGCTTTTGGCCCTCGCAAGGCCATCTAGAGGCTTGCAATAGCTTCGGCCCCATCCTAGTACTCTCGTCAAAGCTCAAAACAAGGACGTCGAAAAATATAATTTCATTTCTAGCTAATACAGGCAAAGTGCGGAGAGTACACTTGTTTTGCAGAGAGAAATCTTGGAGAGCTAGGAACAAGTAGATCAGCGAGGTCTGGTGAGATAAAATGCCAGGGCGTATAATACAGCGAGCAATAACGTTAACCCGAGAGCACAAACTGAAGAAATTCTCAGGCAATGGGGAGGAGGCGGCGTAAAAAGAACGTACGGAGAAAAGTAGGATAAATCTAAGGAAGACGGTGTTAGTAAAATTGAAGAGCGGCATGAATGAAGACTAAAATAATCGAAAAAGAACTGTTGACGAGCAGATGATCAAGTGAGCTCGAGTTCGACCTGCGAGGATGGAAAGACTTACAGACATGGGTGCGGAAAGCGGAAAGCATCTGATAAAATATGAGTGTTGAAGGGCAAAGGCGAGATGGAGGCTTACTTGGGAAAGTCGTGGCTCAGGAAGGATCCTGGACAAGCACATCAGCTTTGACGTGCGAAAGCAGGGAGAGTTCGGGGCTCACCAGAGATAGCAAAGAAAATACTGAGAACATGCTGAGCTAAGAGTAATGTGCTTGAGTGCGTTAATGAATCTGTCGAGCCAAGTTAGTAGCAGGCTTTAATTTTTTTCCAGCGACTCACCATCGTGACGAAGCGCTGGAGGCTGTTGAGCGGCGAGCAGCACGGCGCTCGAGGATCGAGCCCGACACCGAGTCCGAGTCGTTGTCGTCATCGTCATCATCGTCGCTGTCGGAAGACCCGCCCGACTTCGTCGCCTTGCCGAATACGCCCCTGGGAATACAGTGTAAGCACCTCGTCATCGGAAGAGGAAGGTAACATGCTCCTGGTACCACTGGAGCGTCTCCGTAACCCACGGATCTGTCGTGTCGCTTTCGAAAAGTTCCACGACTGAATTGAAGAGCTTTTCGTAATTATATGCGCCGTCTTTATCCGCCCAATCCGAGGTACAGAGCATGGTTCGTCCCTGGGAGAGAGACTGTGGGTTAGTAGCTAAAGATATTCTGTGAAATGCACGCACTTGAACACAGCCGTACCCGATCATACGACCGATGACTTTGAATTGGCCATGAGCTCTTGCGTTACCTCGCAGTTTATCTGCGCCATCCATCGCAGAGCTCGGCGTCGTCCAAATGTGACGCACAACCTGTCGTACAGCGCAGGATGAGCGGTAAATACAAGGCCCAATTAGGCGTACTCACTCTGAGCAGGAACGGACTGCGAAAAAGACCCTTCTCCGGGTCCTTAGGGTCGTACGAGCCGTCGGCATAGAAGCACGACGGATACCTGCTGGCAATGAGAGCAGGCTTCCCGTTGGTCAATTTTCCGTTCATCAGCGCCTTGAGTGCCCTGGAATGTAAACAAGATGAGGATAGGTCAATATGCGCGAATAGAAGCGTACTCGGTGGCCTCCGGGGTGAGCGACGCCTCGGGCGGAGCCGGAGAATTGCTGGAATAGTATCAAAATATCAGTTTAGGTGGATATATGCGCGTATTTGAGACGTACGGCGTCTCCTCGTCGTGTTCTTCTGCGACGACACGGGCATTGATTTTATTCCGCAGTCGCCAGGGTACAATTGCATCACGTAGCATCGGGTGATTGATCCCCCGATCCGATTTTGAAGTCGTTTCGGGAATGGGAGGTACGAGGCACTTGCTAGGGTCAGACAGGAGATATCCGAGCTTGTGTTTGAGGCCGCTCGTGTCGGTCTGTCGTGCGTTCTTGGCTGCGGCGCGCAGCTGGGATGGTGTGAGCACGGACAAGGCCAGGAAGAACAACTTACCTTTGCAACGATACGCGTCCACTGCACGGGAACTTTGTAGAATTCACGCAAAAGCTCGACGGACTCGGGGGAGATAGAGAACATGCGATCGAACGCGTCGATATGGCGTTTTTGTTCCGCGAGATGTCTACATGCGTGGTGTGAGCTGTGAAGGGAAGGAATGGCAAAACACGCACTCAGAAGAGACTATGGTGGTGCTGCTAGGGCACACTATTGTCGGCGCAGCCCAGTGCGCTTGTGAGCCATGAAATAAGACGAGTGCTATGTCCATGTAGGGGTCTACTGCGCACACGAAATATTTCGCGCAAGACAACAGCTTCTCAAGTGGAGATTTGGTTTCTCTGGAGAGGGTATAGGTAGGAAGGAAGTGGAAGAGATGTATAGATCTCACATTGTGGCTCTTTTGGTTCTCTTGTTGGAGGAAATGGGTACGGTACCCAGAGTCGCGATGGCGTCGTCGAATGCGCGCTTCACCGCGGAGGGAGCGACATGAGTAGAGGAGGAAGTGGCGGCGGCTGCACCAGACAGGGTGGGAAGGGTGGATGCGGCATCGGCAGTCGTAGCCATGATGATGGTGGTTCCGGACAAGAGGCGCGTCTTCAGCGCCGTCGCTTTTAAAGTCCGATTCACGGTCACGTGCACTCTTGGCCCGCGCAAAGAAATCGTTGTAACTTCCGAAGTAGGGGCTTAAGAAATAATGAAAAAAACCTAAAGAAAAAACACGATTTAGAGCTCATCGTAGCCTGCATAGTCCAAGATATCTTTGTCCGTCCCTGCAGTTGCCGCCAGTTCTGTGTCACCATCATTTTCATCCTGCTCCTCCTCTTCCTCGGAATCGGACGGAGAATCCTCGGCGGACGGTCCATCTGGTCCTGGTACCTCTTCCTCGGTTTCCGAATTGGTCCCTTGAGGTACGGGATCAATATCCATCTCTTCGTCCGACTCGGGTGGGTTTGTCGCGTCAACTGGCCCTGCGGACGCCCCTGCTCTGCCAGTTCTGTGTCCAACGGCATACTGCAAATATCTCATGAACATATCCCTGTCAACGAAGCTATGAAGCCTCAATTAAATTTTTTTGAGTAAAACACGATGAAAATCTTACATATTGACATAAAAATATACCCAGTCTTGATCATCCTCCCCGTCGTAATAACGTGCCACCGAGGGGCCCAGGAGCTGGTCAGTTCGACCGTAGTGGAAGGCGGGAACCAGGTGAACAGCTCAGATGATTTCCGCGGGATCCAAGAACCCAAACGCGCCGTTGTCCGGGTCCGACGCATCAATGAACCCGACACGATCTGGGCGCTTGTACTTCCAGCCGCCGGGGCGATTCAAGTCTCGACCGAACCAACGGACCCAAAGGAACTCCATGCGGTGTATTTTGGATGGGTTTTTGGACTTGGAACCGACATGGCGAACTTCAGCATGAAAGATGCCAACGATGCGGCCATACCAATAACGGTGCGGGGAGGACTCGTCCTCATCTTCATGTGCAAGGACCATGAAGTCGGGATGGGTCCGTGTGTTAAGGGTATCTTGGTCCCGGCGGACATCGTACGTGGTGAAATTAACACGAAGAACTTTATGGGTATATAAGCGTTCTCGCACGATGTTGACGTCGGCGAGGTCTTGAATCAAATATTGAGTTTCATCTCCGTCGTAAGGTATGTCGAGTAAACGTCCGAGTAGATGGGATTTGAGGTTTGGGAGGAAGTTCTACAAGAGGACTGTGAGTTGCATTCCAAGAATTGGAGCGGATATTTTACTTCAAGTGCGGGGTCATTCGGAAAGTCGTCGGGCATCTCCATGGTACCGAGCCAGGTTCGTTTCGACTCGGAAATATGATGGTGCTGACGCGGTGGGGTACGAGGAAGTGTGTCGTCCTCGGGGACAAGCCGATTTCTGGTGCGGGGTGGGGGAGGGGCTTGCGGAGGATTGCTGGTCGCTGTTCCATTAGCCGAATCATCGAGCTTTTTCTTGATGGCGCATAGAAGCCGTTGCCGACGTTCATGGGCAGCGATCTGGCGCTCGAAATTGCGCTTGTTGGTTTTGGCGTAGAATTTTTTGGCCAGTCGATGTGCAAGCTCCCCCTGAGTTACAAAATCAGCGCGGTGATCGTAGATCAAATCAGGACGCACGATCTGCGTCGAATACGAGTCTGTCGTTCCAAAATCAACGATGGCGTCGGGATAGTCGCCCATGGAATGCCATTTGTATGTGCAGAGATTCCAAGCTTTCCTTTCCTTTGCTGATTTTTGAGCCGTTTGAGCCGACTTTGACTTTGAATTCTTTTTGGCTTGTCTCCGTGCGCGCCGGTTGTACTCCTGGGGAAGTTCGTATGTTGTATAGTCCTTGCAGGTGGTACGAACGAAATGTCGAGCTTGTGAGCCCAACTCCGTTGTTACGACTCGGAACAACTTAATGCTTGAATCACTGTGCATTCGGAGTTTCGCATAGGCATGCCATGTCGCGAAGGTGTAGATCAATGCCAATACAATGTCGTTGTGGCGTCCCGGCAGGAGCCCCTCGAAAACCGCGTAACAGCACTGTAAACATAGATTTCGTCCGTGTTCAAGTATGAGCTATTATTCATACACACCTGCAGGATGTCCTCAAAGTCCCGAGCTGCCATCTTCTTCATCTCCGAGACGTTAGCGTGAAACCGTCGTATCGTACTCCGTCCGAAGGTCGGCACCATGCGAAATCTGGGGTCCCTCAGACAGAATAAAAGAGTCACAGGAATTCAACTGCCTACCTCTCGTCCAACTTCGCGACGGAATCAGCACTATACGCGTACAAAACCCGGATTAGGTGTACAAATAATGATTTCCACCCGCCGAGCTCGACCTCGTGCAAAAGGTCAGGCACGAACATCTGAAAGAAGTTGAACCCGTCGTCAGCCAGTTTCGAGAACGCATTCTAGAAGAGCACAGATGAGCCAATATGACATCCAAACAGAATGAAATCATTACTCGAGTCGGGACCCACGAAAACTCTTGTAGTTTCCTTGCCACACCTTTTCCAGCAACGAGAAAGCCCTTGTCGAATATCCAACGCTGTACAAGATCGATGATATCAGCATACCAAGATGTGTCCTGCCGAGTTTTTGACGCCGCCGCATATCCGCCTTGGTTCCCATATTGGGGATCTGCGCCTTCTGAATCAGGCAGCGCGGACACGGACAGCCGCCAAAATATTTTATCGTTGCCAATAGAACCCTGAAAATGGTCAGTTCGGAATAACACCGGTTCAGAACACATACTTTTCCGGATAATCGGCACCATAAGTGTAGAACCGGGGAAAAACGAGGTGCTCGATTCCGTCATAGCATTTAACGACGATCCCATGAACATATGCATGGATGAACTCGGGGCATAATAGCAAATCCCAGATTGCGTGCATCAGTTCCCTTTTGAGATGGGCCATAATATCAGCAGACGGAGGGAAGCCGAACATCTCGCGGTAGAAGTCTTTGATTGAATCCGGAAGCTGGACGATGTATGAGAATGATGAAAATCAGACAAGTGGAGCCCGTACCGACGGGAAATAAGCCTGATGGTGACCTGCATTCGAGGACGGCTTGGCACGTGCATATTTCGATTGGTTGCCAAAGAAAGTATACAGCGGCCACAGTGACGCATTGCCGAAGCTCGCGAGGTGGGTAGAGTCCGACCAGAACATGTACGCCGCGATGATCGTCTCCAGGCGGGGTTCCGCGGTTTGGGGGAGGGAGGTATAGTCCTGGAACATCTTCGACAATGTATAGATCTCGCCGTACATAACTTCGTGTCCTTCGGGCAGTACCGGTATACCCTTGTCATCGAGCTCGCCGTCCAGGGGGTCCAAAGGGTCCAGAGAAATGTCAGGATCGCCAGGATTATGGTTCGGATCCCAGCGGTACTCGAATGGTGTCGTATGAAATTCGTCAAATGCAGGACTCTTGAATGCTTCCACCATGACATCAAGTAATGGCCGGTAAATAAGGCCTTCGACTTCGAATTCTACCGCATTCTTCTCTGAAATACAAACCTGGTGCGCAGGAAGCTTTATCTTCACTGAAGCTGTCTTCCACCCATCCGGCGCAGACGCAGCGTCCGGATCTGCAGTCTCGTCGAGCCGTTTGTTCTCTCGGGCCGCACTGAAGTTGAGTAAATGTGCCTGGTCAAAGTCGTCCTTCAACAGGACTTCTTCGACAAGAGCGTCGAGCTCAGCGATGGATTTCTGGGTCGATCCGAGATGAAACCAAGCCATGAGGCGTGCCACGGTGCAGTTCAAGAATGGGAAGAAGGGCGGCGTCGAGACGGACTCGGATGTGGGTTTTTCGGATATAAGCAGCTCCGATGACTTGCAGAGATCGTCCAGAGAAACTGAGTCATCCGGGTCATGAGTGGGTCGGTTGGCGAATATTTTGTAAAGGCCATAACGATTGGGTTCGGTTTTCACCCAATTTAGCGGGGACTTGTCCGAGGTCGGCGCTGCCGCAGGAACATCTTCCTGCACAGGCGCCACGGGAATTGGAGCAGGGGGATCCGGGGGATCGTCGCGAAACCGTAGGGGTAGCTTAATACGGCGGCGCGGACGACCACCGAACCCAGGAGACCGAGGCCCGGGGGATGGAGGATGAGCAGTAGTAGTCCCCTGTTAAATTATGGCCAAAGAGTCAGTTTCTTTTTCTTTTTCTGGTGTCGAAGAACTTGCCGCAAGATCTTCTTCCACTAGCGGCACAGCATCAAGAGGGTTCTGAATTAGTGGCGCAGGGCCAGCAGCCTCCTCTGCGGCAGCCTCCGCCGCAGCATCCAGTGCAAGAACATGAGAGACCCCGGCCGCGTGCTGGGCCTGGATCACCGTACATTTCCCATAATGGTTTGCGAGTGCACGGGTGCCGTCTTTGACTCCCGTACCACAGGCATAACATTTGGGCATTGCGCGCGCGAGGATATAAGTTAACAGTGTCGCACAAGCTGCGAGCCTCATACGGAAAGGAGGAATTGGCGGCGAGACCGGAGGAGCACCCGGATTTAGCAGCCCTTGAGAGGTGGAGCAAGGCTTCGGTGTACGTTGGAAGGAGCTTGGACGCGCGTCCAAAGGCTGGCAGATGCTGGGCCAGCTGGGGCGAGCCTTGGAGAGGCTTGGAAGGGGCTTGCGCGACGCGTCGAAGCCTGATCGGTACTTGCCGAGGTCACGATGCCCTTTGATGCGTTCGACAAATTTGGTGATGTCGGTCCGGACACCGAATACGGCCGAGTTTGTCCGTATTTTTCTTCGGTCTCCCTCATCCGCACACGTATTCGGCCTCGCCTTTGTGCTACCTGCTAGCTTCCTCTTTGTCCTCGCCTTGTACCCCGATAAATTGCACTGCAACCAAGGCCCTTTGTACCGTCCTTTTACGCGCTCAGCCTACTTGAAGCGCCTTAGGAGCACGACTGCGCATTGCTCTTTCTAGTACGACTGGCTCGCACTAGCAATTGACTTGGAGACTCGCGCGGACACCAAAACGGGGACATTCGTATCGTGGTTAGTCGAATTACTCAGGACGATGGCGTCTGCTGTGGTTTCAGACTCGAAAGGTACGTGCTCGTGTGCTTTTTTGCGCGTCTTTTAGTGTGGCGAGCAAGTGGCGAGGGTGCAGGAGGCGCATAAACATCCTGAGGGGTACGTTGAGGTGCGTTGGAGGTGTCCTGGTTGTTTATTGCTGCGGATAGAAGACCGTGATGAGATGAGGTGATTGCATCTTGTCGAGAGCTATATATCGCGCTGCGATGCCATTCTGGCTCTATCCTCTTGCCGCGCCGGGGAGGGTGTGGATTGGGCGAAAATCAGGCCTATCATTGGGCTATATATATCGCACGTCGAGGCCACTCCTTCAAGGGATCCGCGAGATGTTGGGTACCAGAAATCAACCATTGGTTGTGTTACAATTTAACATACATAATATCGATACGGTCCAGCCATATAATAACCCTTAAATTGCCTCTTTTCCCCTCCAAAAGATTGAAACACCCTACACCGCCGAATCCTCGCTGTGCACGAAGCGAATACTCCCACCGGTGGGCACCGCGTCGGGCATTGTAGCAGTGCCAGTCGTATTTCCGTTATCTGGCTCGCCGTATACGAAATCGCGCGCGGTGGCCTTGCGCAGGTTGATGAGCATCCGAGAGGTCATGATGCCCACGGCGGCGTGGAAGGGCCTGGGAAAAGGGGAGATGAATTGATGAATGATAATAAATCACCGAGCCGGGGGGGTGACGTTAGGCAGAATGAATTCGCACCCGTAGCTAAACCACGGGATGTGCGTGAGGTTCTGGGACGATGTCAAAAAGGGCAGGAATAAATCGTAGGTCGAGCACGTACGACGACCATGAGCTGTAGCGTTATTTAATCAGCATTCACATCCGTGAACAGTGAAGCAGACACACATTGTTGCAGACGAGCAGCGCGGCGATCCTGTAGACGCCAAATCCATGTCATCCTCTGCGATGAAATAAAACACTGTCGCCGCACCCGAAAAAGTAGGTGATATTGTCACGCAGGAGAATTGAATACAACGAGACGCGCGAATACTTACGCAGGGACGCGATGGTGGATTGCGAGGTCTTGAACAGCGCGAAGCTGAAGAGGATTCCCTCGTAGATCGTCGCTGAAAATCCGCGATCAGCGGCGAGGTCGAGATACCATGACATGGATGTGCGCACCGGGAACCCACAACGCCCACTCGATGCCCTGATGCACGTCGGGACACCCAGGCAGCGGGAGGTGTATGACGTCGGCGATCTCGGCCGCGCGCTTGCGGTAGTTGAAGAGCATGATCCACATGAACCCCGTAATGGAGCCCGCGAAAAGGACCAGGTTAAAGGCTGCGATCTGTGAGAAATCCCCACGATTATTGTGATTAAACGATGAGGGAGGACGAACGCGTTTAGAGCACCCGTATAGTGCGTAGACGCGCAGCTGCATGACAATCTCAACGCTCCAGAGGAGGACGGCCCCGGCGGATCGTGTGATGGGGTCCATGTCTGAACATCTGCGGAGGTTTCGCGTTGGAAGGGTGGCGCACGGAACACATGACCTTACAATGTATCTGATGTGATGCCCGGCTCTGAGAATATGTGGATCTGCAGAGCGTCGAATAGGAGGAGGGCGATGCTGTGGGGAAACCGCCAGTCGAAAAACATCTTTATAGTCTGCATGCCCTGTTCTAACCTGTAGTATCGGACCTAGGACGGAAGCTCAGATCATATGGATGCGCTTAGATGCCAGTTGTGAACTCACCCAGAAAAACATGAATTTGTTAAAACTCCAGTGTTGAGGCTGCATTGGACTCCCTTCAGTCAGGAAGCCGGAAGGGAATAATAATGACTGAGCGCACCCAGATATCGTATCTGGGGTGAATGTTAGCTGAAAAAATTGGAATCCGAAGAAGATGACTTCACCTCGTCCTCGAGGGTAATGACTACACTTCTTGAGCAGTCGCTGGCAAGTGCGCAAAAGAACTCGCTCACAATAATCGTGCACCAGCCACGTCAGACCCACCACTGCGAATCCGGTAAGCCAGAACATGGTGAAGATATCGGATACTCACGGACAACATACAAAGGTATCAGGCTGCCAATAACGAGCGGGATATACTGACTGACTCCCTGCGAAGCCATTGTTCGGCGCGCCGAAGAGAAATAGAGGGAAAGAAAAAAGATAATCTTCATAGATGAAGGATCCCTCGTTAAATAGAGCCTCTCGGGCTGTGGGTGTAATCAAAAGATCCGAGCTCGACATTCGCCGCCGCATCGCAGTGATTATCGTTTGAACTGGCACAGATCACGACGAGTGTTCCCGAGTGTGAGCCAGATAACCGTTTATGGATGAGCACCATGTGCCAGACTCGGAGGAGCGGAAATACGGTGTCGATGAGGTTGGCATTCCGGAGAAACGCCAAGATGTCGCCACGATTATTAATACGCAATGCCATGGTTGCCCTCGAGAAGAATGTGAAAAGGACTCGAGAAAGAAGAATACATGGGGAAAGTACCTGGGTTCTACAAATGCTGGATCATAGGATGCCTCAGGTTTCGATACAAGGTGAACCTGAGGATAACGGGAACTCAGACTCTCAGTTCCTGAGTTCGATGAATCGGTCGGTCGTGGTGGTTAAAGGCAAGCTCAGCTTCGTCAGGTACCATCAAGACATCAAGATGGCCGCGTTCTTTGAATCTCGGCTTCACTTTCCCATGAGGTTGTGAGCCTTGCTTGACCTAAGTGTCGCAAAAGTCTGTTTTTGGTCTACATTGCCATAGGATGCTCTGTTCGTTTAATAGGCGGACAGTGCAACCCCAGAAATTATACAATACCCACTGCATTCCCTGACCACCTACACTTGATTTGCGTAGGTGTGTGTATATCCAGCCTAAATGAGCATAGCTCAGCGTAGCTCTGTCTAGTTGAGCTACACAGGGTCTATGTAGGCACCTATGCTCATCTAGGCTGGATATACACAGATCCATCAACTAAGTTTAGGTGGTCAGGGAATGCAGTGACCAACGCGATCTCCGAAAGTTACGGAAACACCGCATGAGCCTGCTGCCTTGTCCTTGAACAATGCAAAGGGCCGAAAATCCGTCGCGGTGCCTCGAATGTCGGATCTGGATTCCTCCACCGAGTTGCTACCGAGAGTCGAGACTCACAGCGCATCCAAATCGCAAATTCGGACATGCATGGCGATGCCATCAAATTCCCGTGCAGCCACTCAATATTCAGTACTTGCTCAGTACACACGATTCGCGATCCCAAAAGACATTCGTAGATACTGATACTTGATACTGATACGTGATACTTATATGACACACACAGACAGAGCGGATAATATAAGTACGGGCGAGAATAATTACGGGTGAGGAGCAGGAAGGTGAGTAAGGGATAGATAGATGCAAGAGAGTGCAGAAGGCAAGGAAGAGGAGAGGAAGGAAGAGAGGAAGGAGAGAGGAAGAGGGAGGGAGAGAAAGGAAGGAAAGGGGGAAAGAGAGGAAAGAAAAAAGTATGTACGTGCAAGGTATGTATGGCGTATATGCGGGGAATGGGGAAAAATGGAAATAAGGTGTCGAGATGCCAGATGAGCAGAACGGGACGCTACGCGCCCGCGCCCTCCACCGCATCCTCGTAGTCCGACGACGATGGCGAGTCCGCCTCCGTGCGCGCGTGCCCCTCCGCCTCCGCAGCGAGCTCCGCTTCCTGCTTCAGCCGTTCGCTCTCCACCCACTCGATGTACCGCTCGAGCCGCTCGAGCGCGTCCTCCTCCCGCTCGCCCTCCCCGCGCACTAGGACGAGGTAGCTCTCCGGCACGAGCGCCCGGCGCTCCCCCACCCCAGCGCCCGCGCCCGCAGCGCCCGCACCGGCGCCCGCTGCCACCGCCTCCGCCCACATCTCGCTCCACACCGCGCCCGCGTCGCCCCTTGCCCCCACCCGCCGATGCACCTCCAACAGCCCCAGCCCGCTCACCACCGCCGGCTCGCGCTGCCGCGCGACCGCCCACCCCGCCGCGCCCCCGCCGAGCACGTGCACGAGCTGCCCCTCCGCGAGCCCCATCTCCGCCGCGTCCTCCGCCTTGAACGCGAACTGCGCGCGGTAAAGCCCGGGCTCCACGCCCTCGCCCTCCCCGTCCCCTTCCCCACCCGCGTCCCCGTCGTACGCCTCCTCGTAGTACAGCCCGTCGTCGACAAAGTTGCGCGCAAAGTCCGCGGGGCCCACCCCGTCCCCGCCATCCCTATCATCGTTGGTGGACGAAGAGGGCCCGAACGTCATGCGCCCGCGGCCCAGCAGGAACCCCCCGTCCTCGAACCCGTCCCCGTCGTCCTCCGCGCCCTCGTCCTCCCAGTCCGATAGCGCGCCCGCGCCCTCCTCCCCGCGCAGCCGCCGCGCGAGCCGCGCGGGGTCGCACGCGGGCGGGACGTCCGGCCCCCCGCCCGCGAAGCGCGCGTCGCTGCTGGGGAACGCGAAGTCACGGATGGCGATCGGCGGCTTCGCGGCGGGGGACGGGGGCGCGGAAGAGGCGAGGGAGAGGTCGGCGGCGGTGGTGCTCATACTGAGGCGGTGGCGCGCGCCGGCAAGGACGCGCGAGGTGCGGCGCGAGGCGGAGCCACGGGAGGAGGAGGAGGAGGGCGAGCGCGCGAGGGCGCCGGGGACGGCGGAGGCGCGACGGGAGAGCGCGGGGGAGGGGGGCGCGGGGCGCGAGCTGCTGGGGACGCTGGACTCGGAGCCGGGGGCGGGCGGGGGGAAGGAGACGCGCTTGGCGGAAGGCGTGGACGGTGCGGAGAGCGTCGGGGTCGATGGGGGGTTGGCGGTGGAGATGGCGGCCGGTGGTGACTTGGCGGTGGATGTGGACGTCGATGCGGATGCCGACGCCGACGCGGAGGTCGTGTGCGTCGCTGCGGTCGGCGTCGTCGCTGACGGGGGCGTCCCCGGCGACGCGGCGAGGAACGGCCGTGGCGTCGTCGGGCCAGGCGACTCCGCGTCGCGGGCAATCCGCCCGTTCGCATTCTGCTCCTGCGGGCGCTGCTCGTCGACGGCGCCTTCCTCGGAGGCGGTACGGCTGCGCGGCGAGCGGCGCTTTCCGGACGGCGCGGGCTTCATGGCGAACTCGTGCGCGCCGGGGATGGGGGGCGGGAGGAAGCTCGAGGAGGGCGAGGGGAAGGGCGAGGCGCTGGGGGGCGTGTCGATGCTGAGGGAGAGGTGCGGCGGGTGCGGGTGTGGGTGCGGGTGCTCTGTGGGAATGAGAAGGGATGGGGTAAGCGGCGTATTTTGGGGCGGTTACGAGATTAATTAGAGAGACGAGAAAGATATTAATTAGGCGAGAACGAGAAGAGGGGTGCCGGTGGGGGTGGGAGTGGGGGGGGAAAAGTAGAGAGAGCAACTGTAGCACCGCAGCGGAGCACTTCTGAGATGATAGCCAATCATGGCATCCATCTGTCCACAGCCTCGACTGGGATGAATACAAGAGACTCGAGTCGCGACGTGCGATATACATGGCCCCGATGATAGGTCTGATCGTCGCCCACGATCCACACCCTCCCCGGCGCGGCAAGGGGATAGAGCCAGAGTGGCATCGCAGCGCGATATATAGCCCTCGACGAGATGCAATCACCCCATCTCATCACGGTCTTCTGTCCACCGCAATAGACAATCAGGACACCTCCAACGCGCCTCCACACGCCCCTCGGGATGTGTACATATCTCCTGCACCCTCGCCACACCAAAAGACACGCAAAAAAGCACACAAGGACGCACCTTGCGAGTCTGAAACCACAGCAGACGCCATCGTCCTGAGTACTTCGACTATCCGCGATACGAATCTCCCCGTTTTGGTGTCCGCGCGAGTCTCTGAGTCAAGTGCGAGCCAGTCGTACTAGGAAGAGCAATGCGCAGTCGTGCTCCTAAGGCGCTTCAAGTAGGCTGAGCGCACAAAAAGACGGTACAAAGGGCCTTGGTTGCAGTGGAATTTATCGGGGTACAAGGCGAGGATAAAGAGGAAGCTAGCAGGCAGCACAAAGGCCCAAGTCGCGAGGCCGAATACGTGTGCGGATGAGGGAGACCGAAGAAAAATACGGACAAACTCGGCCGTATTCGGTGTCCGGACCGAGCTCCGCCTTCAAACCACCTCGCCCAGGCTTCTGTATGTTCCCGTCGGCTTGACGATACCCTCATCGCCTACCGCAGTCCACAGCATATTCACTCTGAATCCCTGTGTGCGGTCAATCCCCGTCGTCGTCAACCACAATCTTCTTGGAACCTTCTCGTTGTCTGCGCAATGCACACCTCTTGCCGCGTCTTTCCCAGAACCTCCAGAGCTCCAGACGCCACAGCTCTTTAATTCTCCGGATTCCTTGCTCGCCAACGGACTCCCACAGCTACGACCCGAATTCTCTTGGAACAGCCGGCCCCTCACAACGGAGACTCGGCGGACTCAATGCAAGAGCCCAATTGCACCGGCACTTAACCGCTGCTCTTCAAGTTCTAAATCCAGTTACATCTTGAAATGCAGTGGAGCACAGAAAAAAACAGAAAGTCTTTGGGCAGCCTGGTTGCAAAAAAACGCCAAACGAAAAACGGAACGGACACCAACTACGCATCGACGGGGAGTCGAACCCCGCGACTCGGCCTTCACACATATTTTACCGACCACACGCTGGCTGTGAGTCTCCAGTACCCCACCGATGCTCTTCTACCTAGCTTCTGTTGCTTGATTCAACTCGGAATTTGGGGCGATATCAGAGAGACGCTGCAAAAGGGAATATCCCAACCCATGCGCCGGCAGGGAGTCGAACCCCGAGCTCAGCCATATATATAAAGTACGGGATGATATTATCTGCTGGCTGCGGGTTTCTAATATCCCACCGATGCTCTTCTGCCTTAATTCTGTTACCTCCTTTGCCTCGAAATTTGAGCGAGAATGGACGGACTGCAAAAAAACAGAATACACACCACCTACGCATCGACGGGGAGTCGAACCCCGAGCTCAGCCATAACCCTGTACGGCTGGCACAGTATCCACTGGCTGCGGGTTTCCAATACCCCACCGATGCTCTCCAACCTTCCTTCTGGTACTTCCTCTGACTCGGAATATTGAGCGAGAATAGACGGACTGTGCCAAAAAATAACCTGCGTCTCGACAATGCATCGACGGGGAGTCAAACCCCGAGCTCAGCCTTATCCCAATACAGCGGGCGTATCCACTGGCTGTGGGTTTCCAATACCTCACCGATGCTCTTCTGCCTTAATTCTGGTACTTTCTTTGCCTCGAAATTTGAGCGAGAATAGAAGGACTGTGCAAAAACGTGGAGGTCCCAGCACATTCATCGACGGGGAGTCGAACCCCGACCTCAGTCATCATCTTCAATACCTCTGATACGCACTGACTATGGGTTTCCGGTACCCCACCGATGCTCTCCTATCTTCCTTCTGGTACTTCCTCTGACTCGGAATATTGAGCGAGAATAAACAGACTGTGCCAAAAAATACCCTTCTTCTCTCAACCAATGCATCGACGGGGAGTCGAACCCCGAGCTCAGCCTTAACAGTATAGCCGCCATATCCACTGGCTGTGGGTTTCAAATACCCCACTGACGCTTGTTCCTGTTGATCTGCCGGTCCTTTTGGCCCATAATTTCGGTAGGCGAAAGACACTGAAAAACATCTTCCCACCTAATGCATGACCGACAGGGAACCGAACCCCGAGCTCAACCATATATAACATTCGTAATGACGCCATCCGCTGGCTGCGGGTTTCCAAATACCCCACCGATGCTCAGCCTCCTACCTTCCTTCTGGTGCTTCCTTTCACTTGGAATTTTGAGCGGGAATAGAGAGACACTGCGGGGGACAAAAGGCCTCTGTCCCACCCATGCATCGACGGGGAGTCGAACCCTGAGCTCAGCCATATATAATCTTCGCGCCGATTTTTCTATCCGCTGGCCGTGGGCTCCCAGTAGCCCACCAATGCTCTCCTACCTGCCTTCTGGTACTTCCTTTGACTCGGAATTTGGGGCGATATCAGAGAGACACTGCAAAAAGGAATAACCTCCCAAGTCATGCGCCGACGGGGAGTCGAACCCCGAGCTCAGCCATAAACAACGCAATCATGAAACTCGCTGGCTGTGAGCTCCCAATACACCACCTATGTTTTCCAATCTTGTTTCTGGTACTTCCTTTGAGTCGGAATTTTGAGCGGAAGAAGAGGCTACAAAAACTGGTGTACTGCGGCATGCATCGACGGGAATCGAACCGGACCATCTCCTCCACGACAGCTGTGGGTCTCCGATACCCCACCGATGCTCTCATACCCTGCCTGTGCTGCTTCATTTGGGTTCGGGTTTCGCGCAGCATGCGAAGATGCTGTAACAAAAAAAAGGCTGCCACTGACGCTACATACAGTCGAACCACGAGCTCAGTTATATAACATTCGTAATGACGATAGCTGCTGGCTGTGGGTTCCAATACCCGATCAATGCTCTCCTTTGACTCGTTGTATACAACAAGGAAGTCTGCATTGTCGATTCCGGCGTTGGCCTGACCATCCATCCTGTTTAATTTTGTTCAAACGATAATAGCGGCTTCAGGGGACACTGAAAATTTCACTGGCAGTGAAAATATCTCATGAGCGCAGCGTTGCCGGCCCGATTTGATCACGAGGGGATTTCACTGGATTTTGAACAGACCGACTGGCTTGCAGCATGGTTCTGCATCACCAATTCGCAATATTCAGTCGAGATGGAGAACAGCTTTGTGAAGCTTGGACTGACAGGCCAGATAGTGCTCACGGTCAGAGAGGCGTCAAAGACCCTTGGATTCGAAGGATAGATATTTAGATATGCTGCACAGAATTCAAAGCCCCACCGGTCCAACCAACTCAGGATTTTATCCATTCAATAAGTTCGCTTGAGGTCTTGGAACGAGTCTTGAACGAGTCGAAACCACATGTCACATTCTGAGGGACCACGAGAGTAAGAGGTCGTAGACTCGTAGTAGCTAGCACATTTGAGATGATGTCGGCCGAAGTAAGAGGATTTTGGAGCCTATTTTAACTTGAAGCTCGGTCGCGTGGCACGTAATCTCCTCCTCAAGAGTCAACCCAACGGCCTGCTCCAGAGTCCAGGCTCCGTCTGGACAATCCTCAACTGAGTACTAACTCACGAGAAATCATTGCCTCAACAAGCTTTTCTTTCCCAAACTCTGACTTCACTGATCACCCGAAAACGTCGGCAGCTTGGCGCTAGGGTTGCCATGTGGCTGTGAGCATGCAGTGCGGCCATTGCGCGACGGTGATACTCGTTTTTACTGCAGAACGTTTCCGACGGTTGCCGTACTGGGCGCGGAAGGATCATGAGGCGCTTGCGAAGCATGTACGTAGGGTTTTAAATTAGTCCAGGCACACTGTCAACCATCTCGCTTCGGCACGTTCATTGCACAGCTATCTATAGATACTGGACAGCTATATAAGCGCGGACCTTAGCATATCAACCTATCAACCCTTCCATCTTTCCGTAAGAGTCTCACAAATGCCTGCACAAATGGTGAGACAGTATTCCACCTGGTATAAATCGGTAGACTGAGCCATATAGGATCCTATCTCCGATGATATGCAAGAGTCCTTTGGGACATCTGGTGCAAACGAAAGCAGGGTGAATGCTGATTTAGTGAGTCAGTCAAGGGATAATTTGAGGCTGAGCTAAATTATTCTCTCAGGATTCGGCAGAGGTTGCAGAGTTCCGGCAGCTCATACAACAGACACCCGTGGGGCATCCAGATCTTCCGCAATATCAAGAAATTTTGGGAAATGCTTTGGCAGAGAGATACCAGAAGTTGAAAAACTTGAAAGACCTTGAAGAGGCCATTCTGAATAAACAGGCAGCACTAGCAAGCCACCCCGATCGTGCACAATGCCTGGAAAGTCTTGGTCACTCATTCACTGATCGTTATCAGAGACTGGGAGATTTGAAGGATCTTCAAGCTGCAGTGCAAGCTCATCTGGAAGCTGTGGGTTTGACACCTCAAATACACCCTGAGAGGTCGGGACGTTTACACAGTCTTGCAGTGGCTCTCAGGGATCGATATCAGAGACTTAAACAGCTGGAGGATCTTGAAACTTCTCTGCAGAGAGCTCAGGAGGCAGTAGACCTTACACAGGTTGACCATCCCAATCGAGCAAGATATCTTCAAAGTCTTGCACAGTCTATCACAGACCGATATCAGCAGCTAGGAGATGTGGATGATCTTGAAGCAGCTGTGCAACTAGACCAAGAAGCTGTGGATCTGACTCCAGTGGATCACCCGGATAGACCAGAGCATCTCCGAAGCCTTGCAGTGTCCCTTACTGATCGGTATGACAGATTGGGAGAGCTAGCAGATCTTGAGGCTGCTGTGGAAAACGAGCTAGAAGCAGTGGATCTGGTCCCGATAGACCACCCTGGAAGGCCAAAGTTTCTGCGGAATCTTGGAGTGTCCTTGGCAGATCGGTATGATAGGTTGGGCGACCTGGAAGATCTTGACATTGCTGTGGAGAGAAAAGAGGAAGCAGTAAACCTAATTCCAGCAGATCATCCTGATCGGGCCCATTATCTGTATAGCCTTGTGGTGTCTCTTATACAGCGGTATGAGACACTGGGAAATTTACAAGATCTTGAGGATGCAGTGCAGAAAGGTCAAGAAGCAGTGAGTGTGACTCCTGCAGACCATCCTGATCGGGCAGAACGGGTGGTAGCTCTTGGGGCTTCACTCAGACACCGATATCATATCCTACGCAACCTGGATGATCTAAATGCTGCAGTGCAAGTATGTGAGGAAGCTGTGAACCTCATACCAGTGGATCATGAAGCAAGGTCAATGTATCTACAGAGCCTGGCAGCATCTCTTACAGCTCGATATCAACAGCTCGGAGGCCTGGTAGACCTTGAGTCTGCAGTGCAGAGAAGACAGGAGATCATGGACCTGACTCCAGAGGACCACCCTAATAGGGTACATATTTTACACAACCTTGCTGCATCTTTTCATGATCGGTATCGGAGGTTGGGGAACCTAAAGGATCTCGAGGCTGCAATGCAACACTTGCAGGAAGTAGTGAACCTGACCCCAGCAGATCACATTAGTCGAGCTCACTATCTGCAAAGTCTTGCACTGTCTTTCAGAGATCGATATCAGAGGTTGGGGTACCTCCAAGATCTTGAGCTGGCAGTGGAAACAGATCAAGAGGCAGTTGAGCTAACTCCAGAAGGTCATCCGGATCGGGCAGAAACTCAGGCAGCTTCTGCAACCTCCTTGAGAGATCGATATCGGAGGTTGAACAACCTGGAGGATCTCAATGCTGCAGTGAACCGATTTCAGAAAGCAGTGAACCTCACACCAGCAGACCACCCTGATCGGGCAACATATCTGCAAGGCCTTGGAGTATCCTTTGCAGATCGTTATCAACGGTTAGGAGGTCTGATGGATCTTGAGGCTGCACTGCAGAGTAAAAAGGAGGCAGCGGATCTAACTCCTGCAGGCCACCCGGATAAGCCAGGCTGTCTGCAGAGTCTTGCATTCTCTTTTAGGGATCGGTATCAGAGACTAGGGAACATCCAAGATCTTACTGTAGCAGTGCAAACAGATCAAGAAGCAGTACACTTGACTCCACCAGATCACCCTGATAAGCCAAGCCATCTGCAGAGCCTTGCATCATCTTTGAGAGAAAGGTATCAGAGGTTGGGGGAACTCAAAGATCTTGAGGAAGTGGTACAAAGAGCTCAAGAAGCCCTAGCATTAACCCCAAAAGAGCATCTAGCAAGGGGAGAACTTTTGTCTATACTCGGGATGTCTTTACAACAAAGGTATCGGCGGGTGGGGGACCTGGAGGATCTTGAAGCTGCAGTGCAACAAAAGCAGGGAGCCTTGGACATTGCACCAGTAGACCACCCTGCTAGGCCACAACTTCTGCAAAGCCTTGCAGTTTCATTTACTGATCGTTATCAGCAGTTAGGAGATCTGAAGGACCTTGTTTCTGCAGTGCAGGGGTTTCAAGAAGCTATAGGTACTATGCCAGCAGACCACCAAGATATGCCAGAGCTTTTACAAAACCATTCAGTGGCCTTGTCAGAGCGATTTCATCGGTTAGGGGACCTGGAAGATCTTGAAGCTGCGGTGCAGGGATTTCAGAGAGCCATAGACTGTACCCCAGCAGATTATCCAGACAGGTCAGAGTATCTGCACAGTCTTGCAGTGGCTCTCAAGGAGCGCTATAGACAGCTAGGAGACGTGAAGGACCTTGAGGCTGCTAGAACAAGATCACAGGAGGCAGTAAACTTGACACCAGCAGACCATCCTAATAGAGCAAGATATCTTCAAGTTCTTGGAGAGTCTGTCACAGATCAGTATCTACGCCTAGAAGATGTGACGGATCTTGAAGCAGCTGTGCAGATAGATCAGGAAGCTGTAGATTTCACTCCAATGGACCATCCTGACAGACCAAAATGTCTGCAAGGCCTTGCGATCTCATTGATATATCGGTATCACCGGTTCCGCAACCCGAAGGATCTTGAGGAAATCCATAATTATTATACTGCTTCCTTTAGTACTCCCATCATGAACCGTCCTGAATCATCTTGGAAAGCAGCTGTCACCTGGGCCTCCTTTTCAGCACATTTTCAGCCCTCGGATGTCTCTATGGCCTACCAGGCTGCTTTTGATCTGCTCCCTGAGATTCTCTGGATCGGAAATGACATTCCTGTCAGGCATGATGCTATCCGCAGGCTGGATGTCGGACCCATCGCCGCAGCAGCTGTCAGAACATATATCAACCTGGGTCAATTGAGGTCTGCAGTGGCGATTCTAGAGCAAGGAGTAGGAACCATCTTCCAGCAAATGTTGCAGCTGGAGCCGGATGTTGCCAAACTCTCGCAAATGCAGGCAGCTCAACTTCAACAGCTTTCATTCAAGCTCTACAGTGGGACCTCTTCCAATCCGAGGGAGGTTGCAGCTGAAAGGAAAAATCTCCTGGACAGTATTCGCAAGCAACAAGGCCTTGAATATTTTCTGTTGCCAACACCATACAGTAAACTGTGCGATGCAGCAGAGAATGGTCCTGTCATCATTCTGAATAGTCATGCAGATGGTTCTGATGCAATCATAATTCTCAACTCAGCTCTAGAGCCAGTCCATGTTGCACTTCCCAATATCACTATTGATCTTCTCAGGTCACAGCGAGATACATTGAAGGATCTATTGAGCCATTGCGGTGTTAGAACTCGAGAGGAATCAGATTCTACCAGGCTCTTTGGTGGGAGAGAAGAGTTCACATCCAAAACAACCAATGAACGCTTTGAAGAAATGCTCACTTGGCTTGGGTCAAATATTGTAGATCCTGTGTGTCAGGCCTTATCATCTGTAAGTGTGGACAATTGATTTAATTTAGATTGTTACTCATGATTTGCATAGCATGGCATCTTTGGTGGAAGACTATGGTGGCTGCCGACCGGGTTATTCACGGGACTACCCTTGCATGCAAGCGGGTCCCCAGACAAATTCATTCATTCATACACAACAACACTAGAGTCACTTCTGGTAGCCCAAGCCAAGAAGTCGTCCATCACACATAAATTCGGAGTGGTTGGAGTCACCCATACCAGTCATGGTGGAAAGAATTACCTCAAAGGAGTGGAGCAAGAAGTCAAGAAGATTTCTTCTGTTATCAAAACTCCCGGTCTACAGTCTCTTAAAGGAGAGCATGCAACTCCAGATGCAGTCAAGCTCCAGCTCCAGGATTGTTCTTGGGTTCATTTAGCTTGCCATGGAACACAGGATTTGATGGAACCTACGAAAAGTCGCCTGCTGCTCTATGAAGGCAGTTTGGAGTTGGAAACAATTCTTCGAATGCCCCTCCAAAATGCTGAGTTTGTTTTCCTGGCTGCATGCCAGACAGCTATGGGGGATACAGATTTGTTCAATGAATCCTTCCATCTTGGTGGGGGGTTTATTGCTGCAGGCTTCCGAAGTGTTGTCGGGACTTTGTGGTCGATGAATGACCAAGACGGACCACTTGTTGCGGAGACTTTCTATTCTCATCTGTTTTCTAATGGTCGACAGCCCCAGGCCAGTGATACAGCAGAAGCACTTCAACTGGCAGTCAGAGAATTGAAAGCTCGAAAGATCCCATATGAACGCTGGATCCCATTCATTCACATGGGGGTCTAATTTACATCTAATATGGCCTATTTACTTTTTCACATCATGTACTTCAATAGCTTGATCGCGGAAGTTGGAGTCACATGTTCATGCCCCGGTTTTGGGTTATAAATTTCCTTGTTTTGCCAGCTACTGTGGCATTGGAGCACATTCTCTCAGTGGCTGAAGTCACAGGATTAGAACCAGCTCGAGTCGACCAGGCTACTACTCTGGTTATCGTCTTCACAAGCTGAATCTATCCGTTCACGTGTGAGCACTGAGCTCGACTATTGATGGCCCTCTTTTTTTGACAGACTGGTTTGATCACAATTTCCCCGCTTCTATACGCATGCACATCTTATTTGTTGCGCTCTGGATTTTGCATGTACGGCTCTTAGCATATATGTATGAGGACTCGAACATACCTCAATATTTTTGGGAGGATTCGCTGTGAGGAAGCCGTGACTGACCTCTGCCAGATTTTTTATACAGAATTGTCCAGCCATTTAGGTCAAAATTGGGCTGTTGATTTTGTGATGGGCTCAGATTTGGTGCATTCACTTCATGGAACTCTGAGCATGTATATGCACTCCACCAGAGCTTAACACCCATTTCCGGAAGCTGTCGAGTGAATAATGCATACCTAGAGTCTAACCTGAAATCTTGAATAAGGGAGTGATTATATGCTTAGCAAGTATTCTCCGGGTGCCAGGCTAGCTAGATTGCCGCGAAGGCACGGGGGTCTAAATATTCCCTATTTTCCTCTGAAACGGGTAGTATGAAGTGTTCAATGTCGATTATTCGTCGCCTTTGTTTATGGTATCGAACCGTGAGGATTTGGCCGAGCCGACAACCGGCAATCACAATATTCTAACCCCAACGGTCGCGTGCTGAACTAGCGTGATATAAAACAAACATCTTTCTGGATGGCTGGGGTGCACTTGTAACCGCCCGCTGTCCCTTGCACTCACCGGATATGCGGACGCCGGTGTCGCGACCATCATCACCCGCCATGCACCCCAATTCCAGAAGCTCGGTCTAGAGCTGAGTCAACTGACATCCTGGGCCGACACGCTCCGTCGCCCGTCATCTCGATTGTACAGGCCAGATCTCTCAAAGAATCTCACCATTCTACGACTGTCATTGAACCCACGCTATTAAATAACTCGGGGGTGAATGCCCATCACATCGTCGCAGCTCCAGCGCTACAGCTAACCACTATATTTTTACAGGGTTCTACTCCAACGAATGCGCTCAATTCCACCTCTTCACCTCCAAATCACGTCCATATACCAATGTCCACCCAAGGGATTCAACAACTCGGTGAAATGGCATCATTTCCGCGTTCCATGCAATGCTGCCGCCGAACATCTGCCCCTCATGTACCAAGATGTATTCTTAAGAACTTCTGTTCAACTCGGGCCTAAGTCACGACCGGAATCCTTTTTCCGCGGCATATCCCGTGCTCTATTCAACACGCTGTAGACACGGAAAACATTTATTTATTACCACGTCGCGGTGCTACAAAGCATGAAGGAGGATAAAAATTCCGCACAATGCGACGCTCCAAGGCGTGGCGGGTGAGATCGACATTCCGGTGTTGGGGATGGAGAATGTGCTCGTCGGCGAGGAAGAGCTTGGCGCGGTATCAGTGCCACTTGACTGCCGGGGAAGTGGGAATACTGCTGGCGGCAGCGAGCGTAAAAGTCGGGGTAAAAGTCGCAGAGAACTGGTCCGTGCTACCTTGGAAGCTTTCTACACAGGCTCCCCGTCCGTCGGTGCCGAAGGTACATGATTCGACGGCGATGCTGCCGGAAACAATTTGTTGCTCGCGAGAGGCGTCGGCGACGAACGTACCTGCAGGTCCACAGCGGGCATCAACAAAAGTCCAGGAAGGAGTATGCATCGTCACTGACGGGTTACGGCGTCCGAGGGAAACGTCGTAATTGAGTCTACAAATGTGGGGAAGGCCTCGACCTCGACGTAGGTCGTTTCCCCGTCAGATCCAACGCCGACGGCGGAGATCGTCCGAGATGTGGGTTGTTGTAAGGTGTTCGACAGACCAAAGAGCGTCTGGGAATATACTTGAGTAGTGTGAGATTGATCGTGTTTGATTTTGAGAGGGTGCGCACCGTGTATTGAGCTTGACAGGAAGAAAACTGCGACTGTGGTGGGGACGTGCATGATTATTGTGCGGTTGGCTTAACAAAAATGAATCCGACTTATAAGATAACTACGGGATGCGACCATGATGAGAATATGACCTCATTTTTATGAGGGTCGGGACGGTGAATCTGTGAGACAGCGTAGAAATCAAGTTAATACAGTCGGCCGAGCAGAAAATGAATGGGATCTATCTTTGCATTCTTGACGTGGGGGGCAGTCGGGATTATATCAATGCGCGATGGAACACAACATTTGTCTCGCAAGTGGGTCAACAACGTAAATGAACGATGAGTTCCCGAACCACACCGTCAATTGATAGGTGGATGGGTCGCAGTACTCACTCACGTACCGCGCACAGAATGTCAATTTCCCCAATGAATATCGTGCGTCCTGGAACTCCGTGGAGCTTGGATCTGGCCTATGCGGGAGAAGCTCTTGATCCTCCGTGATCTTCCTCTTCCATGAGAATTTTTGTTGCACGAATTCCCATGACCGCGGCATAAAACTTCGGCCGCGTCCTGCCTGTCTGTCGGTGCTGAAGGAATTCTGTACGCTGGGATGAAGGGCGAAAGCGGTCGTTCTGTGTTGTAATTATTTGTTCAACTTAGCGGAAAATGAATAGGATCTATCTCTGTGACTCAGGACGTGGGAACGCGGGGCGCTCAGTAGGGTGTGGAGCGGTTGTATGCATAAGCTCTTGCCTAGGGATGCCAGCCAGTGAGGAGGGTCGAAAAATATCAATGATAGCCGATTTACGGGAAACGTCAAAGAAAAATGGAGATACTTGGAACGTAAAATTTATCATGCAAGTGTTTGAGCGACGGAGAAGGAACCGCTAGTTTCCGAGCTCTTTCCGAAGCACGCCGTCAGTTAACACGTAAATGGGTCGGAGTATTCACCCGCGTACCGCGCATAGGGTACCAATTAATATTGCGCATGCTGGAACTCCGTAGAGAGTGGATCTACGTCCAGTGATACCCGCCCATTGCAGCAGAAAGGGATACACGGCATAGGCGCGGGGATGGGATCCGGAGAGCAACATCGACAATGGCGTGTTGTGTCACAACGAGCGAGGCTCACGTCGTGGCTAGCGAGACTAGTGGGATCAGGTAATAATTAGTCCGGAGCTGCATGGCACCGCAATCGCAACGGGTACGCAGAATTGAGGCTGAATGCGAGGAATAAAAGTGGCTCCGTCGTCGTGGGCGATGTCTCCGCCGCCGCGCAAGCAAGTCAGCGTGGGTCGAACGGAAAAATCGCGGGCGACCACCAGAAGGCCCGCAGCGCCAGAGAGGCTGGGCGCGCGAAGCCCATCGTGAGCTCGGAGCTCGCCCCATCACGAATGAACCCTAGCGACAGCCTTCCCCTGCGCCGGACGCGCGTGCCGCTTACCTGACGCAAAGAAAAAGGGGGGAAATTCGCAGCGGCGGGGGCGCGAATGAGTCATCGTCAGCGCTGCAGTCGTGCCGGCACGCGTATGGCTGGTCCCGCGCCCAAAACAGATGAATGTCAGAGCGGGGGAAACGCTAGCGCGCACACCTTGCGCTGCTGGAACCCGTCACCGGCTGGGCGCCGGCTACACACGAGCTCGGCCCGCGGCGCTCGAATCACAGCTGCGCGGGCATTTCAACCACCCCCGCGAGGCAGGCCAGCGCGAGAGATGCTGCGGGTACGCACCGTCCGGCTCGCAACAGACACCACAAGGACGGTCGGAGACGCCACGTCGACACCGAGCAACGGGTAGCCTGACAGGGACGCCCTGCCCGTGTCGCAGGGCCATCATGTTGAGACGCCTGCGCGCTAACGGCTCAGTACCGTCATTGCGTTGCACGTCCGCCGAATAAACCACTCTCGGCATGAGAATAGTTCCACGCCGACGTGTACTCCCCCCTCCCGACAACCACACTCCACATGGACCAACGAGAGCGAGATGAATGAACGCGCCATCCCCTCGCACAAATTCGTCCTTATTTCCAAAAGGTATACAGCTCATATGAGCGCGCACGTCTACGAACCAGTTCCGCACGGCCTCGAACGAGCGGCGCGAGGTGATTTCGGACAGCCTGTCCGTGTGTAAATCAAACCAGTGAAGTGAACGAGGGGAGAGGCAGAGGCGCACCTGCAGCCCCGCGCCGCGTGAGTTAGTTTCGAGCCGAGTTGTACGCCCAGCTGCGCAACGATCCTATTCGCATAGTAAAATAAAGGCAGACTCAGTAGAGGCGTTGTAACTCGCAGGGCGATACACGTGTTAGGTGTCGGACGTAGAAGGCGGCGGCGCGAGGGGGAATGGTATCGCGCGCTGGTCTTCAAAGACGGCGTGTCGAGGACAGCGGCCGTGCCGAGGCAGGCGGCTGCGCTGGACGATCGTTAACAGACGCCCGACGGAAGAGGAGGCGCACTCGGTTCGGTGCGCAGCGACGGCGGGGGCACGCGCAGGTCGCTGCCGCACCCCCTCCGCAAAGTCGCGCGGGACATTATCGCTCGCCTTTAGCAAGCTACAGCACCGCTGTGTCCCAGGCGTCTTATCTGCCCGCGCCGCTTTGATGCAGGATCGTACTCGAACGTGTCCACGCGGCGCGAGCAGCTGCCACGGTGCAGGCCCGTTCGGTACACTGAAGACACGGTGAGCTGAGCAAAGAGAGACGGACGACTGCGACGCACAATTGCCGACGCTCATTAACAGCCGTGGTGGTCGTACAACACAGGGCGCGCACGGAGCTGAGGCTGCGGCGCTCCTTGTCTGCGGTAGCAATTTTGCCGGTGCTTTCCAAATCTTCGTACATTACCGGAAATCTTCGGACGTGTCGCGTGCGAAAAGAGCCGGCGAGAGTGGAACGTGGGTCCCGAGGGCGTGGCGCTTGCAGAGAATAATGTCGGCGGGGAGGGTTCGGTGAATCTGCGCCGCAGCATCGGATCAAACCCCGATGATGCCGAGCTGCCGCTCTCGGGAGATGCCGGCCCATCCGTTCATTTTGCTTCCGCCTTCATGTGCCTGGCGCCCGCTGAAGTGAAGGGATGCCATGCCTCCGTGTACGGGCCTTGCAGATAACTTACCTCGCATCCGATTGACCTCATTTTTTCATGGACTTCGTTAGGCGAAGATGTTTTCCTTGTCCTCAAAGGCATCCGTCCAGCCGTCAGAACCATCCCATCTGCGGTCCGTGCCGCCTTTCCACCCATTCTTCCAGCTGCGGTCAATACTGGCTCAACAGGCTATATACTGGTTTCGCGTCCGCTGCGAGTCGCCTGTGAAACCCCTCGACCTTTCTGCCGAAGGCGCCCGTTCAATTCGGTCTCGATTCCTCTTGAATTTTTCGCTCCTTTTCAACTTTTGTCTATCACTTGTGGCAGCCTCTGCCAAATTTCCCCGAAATTCTGGTAGCACAACACAGATCCCAATCACCGGAACCTGCAAAATCCACAGTCGCCCTTGCTCCCCGACCCTTTGTATCTCCCTCGAATTTCTACTTCTATTCCATAATTCCCCCCGAGTCGCGTCCGTATTCAGGGGGCTTGCATTCCATTTACCGACTCGGTGGCGGACGGTCCGCATCTGCACTGCATAACGGGGGTGTTAGGGATTACGCAAACATTCGCCTATTCGACTCAGGCCCGAGTCATGATGATATAATCCTGTACCTTTTTTCTATCCGTTCGTGCAGATGTGATCCCCCCTGCCGTGGTCTCTCCGGATTCAGGAAGAGCTAATTGTCTGTTCCTGAGTTCTCATACCAGCCCTAAACACCACCGGATTGTTTACAGGGATCCATGCGGCCAGATTCACCCACCACCCTGAAATGCTTATCCATCTACCAATGCCCAACCCAGGGTATCTAACAGCTCGGTGGTGAAATGGAGTCACGCCCGCTTTCCCTTTCCTGGCTACATTTGTTTCGGCGGAAGTCGCCCGTTCGACCCGGGTCCGAGTTATGTCTCCCGGCCTTTGTCTCGCTTCACTAACCGAGTCCCGGTTCTTTCACCAGACACTGCGTTCCCTGAGGTCCTGCACCTAACCTGTGTGTAGGATTCCTACACAGACCTACACATACCTACACAGACCTACACACAGAGCTGTGTGTAGTTGTGCTACACACATTGTTTTTAGATCAGAGTAGGTCTGTGTGGGTAATTGTAGGTAATTGTAGGTCCATGCAGGTCAGTGCAGGTATGTGTAGGTCTGCGTAGCGACCTACATTAACCTGGACTAACCTGGTCATATCCGGTTTAATCCTGAACTGATGCTACAATTCCTGGCGGACATTAAACTCAACCAGCCTCAACATTAAACCCCTTGGTGCTGCGGACTATTGGCGAGCTGCTCATGTCTGTCACATAGGTTTGGCAGGCTAACTGGTCATCTTTCAATCTGTTCTCTAAAAAATTGGATCCAGTCAGCGTGAAGGTTGGTGCTAACCACATTGTGGCCTGCATTGGTCTGGGACGGGCCGAGGGGCTAATCAAATTCTCTGGGAAAGTATGTATGAGAGCGAGCGCGAAACAAAGCTTAAAGCTGATGCTCTTAAAATAGCATTGATGCGCTCCGCGGAACGGCGGAAATATGTCCCCCACAGCGAATACACCGCGAAACAATCCGGAGGATAGAATCAAGGTAGTTAATATGTGCTTAGACTCAAGTGTAGGTCAGTGTAGCTGAGTGTAGCCAAGTGTAGGTGAGGCTATGACTTCTAGCACACCTACACTGATCTACGCTGATCTACAACAAGGTGTGTTTAGGGAAACTATACAGACCTACGGCACAGCTGCTAGAACCTTCGAAGATATTAGACTAGCTGTGTGTAGTCATCCTACACAGGGCCTGTGTAGTCCCCTATGCTCAGCTAGCAGCAGCTGCTAGAACCTTCGCAAACTGAGTGTAGGAGCGGCCGGAACGCAGTGAGAACAATAAATTCCAGCTTCAACTGCCCTGTAAAACCGTTCACATCTCAGATCTGAGCAATATTTCAAGCTACGACACCAGAGCCTCCTTCCTACATCCCGGTGAGCTCCCTGGCTTTTACTAACGCGGTGTAGCGGACGGTCCGCATCTGCATATTCGGCGTGGTTGCGCAGACATTCGCCTGTTCGACTCAGGCCTGATTCGTTGCTCTGTGTTCACCGAAATCCTTTTGTCCGCACCTCGAATGTAGTTTGGGCATGGGCTCTCCATGGGATGTTGAATCTAGTTTGCGTCTTAAAGATCCAGCACTGAGCAGCATTTGGATTTTTGCCGGCTACATCTACACACGCGATTCAACAAGAGACACTAGTACTCAACCGACGGCCACGGATAAATCGCAGCAGTGCAGAAGTTCATGGACTGGCTGGCGAGGACGACAGCAGCAGCCGGGACTCGCTATAGGAGCAGGAAGCGCGGTTAGAGCGTCGCAGCGCTTCATGAGGAGGGCTGTGACGATCCCTTGGCCGCGCGAAAGGTTAAGTTAACAACGTTTAAAGATGTATATTACCGTTGGCTGACGGAGGCTATTGTCAAGTTTTGATTATCCACAGCATCGCCCAGGACAATTCGGGATTTCCAAGCCAAGCGAAAGTTGAGGCGTTCAGCAACTGTGAGTGGTCTTCGTGCCGGTACAGCTAAGAAATTCAGGGTGCAGCGCAGCCGTTGTCAGAGGAGTTGACTCTGATATATGAGCGGCGTAATAAGCCCTGGAAGGTATCCGCGATCGCGGCCGGGGAATTTGACACGAGAACGCGAGAATAACACGGTGAGCCGAGGCTAGTTGATCCGGAGAGATGAGAGATGGCTATGGATGGATCCGGAGACGTGAGCATCAGGGACAGCACTAGAACCGATTCGCGGAGAATCCAGACTTGAGCTGTCCATGGCGCGTGCAAGCCCGTTGTTTCGTCTGCACGTGTGACGAGTTCCGTCTGAGGGAGTCTCACCAACGTATATATATAGCCGACTTACTGGCTTGTCGTTGGACGCCCTGCATTTGAGCTTCGAGGAGAAGGCCTTCCTCCGCAGCGAGAAGGTGAGAAGGGGATGCATGACAAACAAACTTCACAAGGAGCAGATGCTCACCTTGCAAAACTCCCCATAGTATACGGCTGGAATGTGTGTCCGCACCCGCGAACCTATTCCGCGCGTCCTCGAACGAGCCGCGCGAGTTGGCGGCGTAGACCAGCAGACAGCCTCCGGACCCTGGAGCGGTAAAGAGAATGAAAAAATGGGGCCAAGCGCACCTGCATCCCCGCGGCAGTACGAATGCATGATGCATTCGGTGCCCGCGGTGTCCCAAGACCGCAGCTTTCGTACCAGCCTCGGGATGTCGATTAGCTTCGAGCCGAATTCGAAGCCCAGCTGCGTTGCATCGTCTCAGCATAAGGTAGGATCCCTTGGGAATATAAAGACGTACGTACAGTCTGGTGGGCATTCGCCAGGCACATGAGGAGCGAGGATTTTACTGCCGTATCGCCTGGGATCCTATCGCTTCAGGATGAATTCAGGGTAAATTGAAGAGTGGCGGCGGACCGGTGATGATAAAGAACGGACGTAGTGGCACGCCGGCGCGCCATTCCGCGCGGCCCCGAACGAGGACACCAGTAGAAAGCCTACCGGGGATCGCCGATGATAGAAATGGAGAAGAATATTGCTGAGGCTGTTGTTGTACTAGCTCTTCGCCTCAGCGCTCAGCCTCTCAATTATCGGACCGACTTTTTGGCGAGGAAGCGGCCTAACAAACATCCGTGTGCAGTTTGCGGGAGAAGAGCGTCAGGAGTGCATTCTCGGCGCCAGCAGAATTCGAGTCCTATGGAGCGGACTCATCGGAGTCAGCGGAGAAAACACGCATACCGGATGACGGCGGAGGTCAAGCGATGTGCCGAGGTGCCGAGCTCCGGTGATGCGGTCCGATCTCTTTCTGCTTCCGCCTTCATGTGCGTGGCGCAAACCTCAACCTCAGCCTCCTGCCAGTGGCACACTCCCCAATTTCCCTACTATGAAGTCGGGTCGACATTCTAGCGCGCCTAGAGACAACTCCGCTCGAATAGGATCTGTTCAATTCGTTCACCGAAGATTCAAGAATCAAGCGCCGGTTCATCAAGTTTTTCTTGGGCGCAAGCGGTTCCGCACCAAGCCCTTAGCACCGTGCCACATTCACCGGGGGCGTGATTCTCCGTTCTTGCACCAGAAGACGGAAGATGGCCACCTTGCTGAAATGTTGACAGCAACGCTTCACCCCGATCTGCGCCTCTCAAGGCTCTCGCGCCTTCCTATGCGAGCTAGGGTCCGCTTCCATTTTTGAACTCGTCCTTCAGCTCATGTTCATCTTCCCAGCGTCGCAAGCGATGCAGCCAACGGCTCGAGTGATGCACTGACGCGTCTGCTCGATATTGTCGCCAACACCCCAGAGCTTCAGGCGTGCCTGCTCTATCTTCCCGTTGTCTATGCCGGCCTGGATCCTGCGTGGATGCCGGACGCTGCGGACCTGGACACCGAGATCCTCGGCGACGCCACAGCTGTCCTGTCACACTCATTCACCGCCATCCGGCTGCTGGATGCACTGAAGAACTCCATGGAGGGCCTTTCGGACGAGCTTTACTGTCAGCTTTGGCCCCGCCTTTGGGAATGGATGCTGCTCATCATCCTGCATCCCTACTTCCTTCAAGATCCAGAATGGAACAAGGAAGCAGTATTGCACCTGCTCGCAAGCATTATTGCGTTCCTATTCAACGCCGGATTCGAGACCGTCAAGCTCATTGCTGGCACTGCGGGGGTGCGAGCCGTCCTAGGTCAATCCTGGGCGGCCGCTGTGCCCTCCGGAAATGCGCTTGGGATATTGCCACTCCACGTTCTTCCTCGATGCACCTGTCACCATCGCCGACCTCGAAGAGGTTATCGAGGGAGCAGGGGGGCTCAATGATTTCACCTCTCTGTATGTCCGGCACCTTGATGTTGTCGTTGGCCATCACTCCAGTGCGAAAATCAATGTATATCTGCGATCTGTGATATTATTTACCAGAAAACTTCGCTACCTGGATCCCCGAGTTTTCCCGAGACTGCTGGGATGGGGATTTTCGGGTGCCCTCACGAGACTAATCAGCGCACTCCTACGGGGCAACCTCGGTTACGACATCAAGGACTCACTCACCCTCCTTTGACCTCTTGGTATTGGTAGCGCAGGTCTCCGCGAGCGAAAGATGGACGACGGAAGCGCCGAAGGCCGGTCTCGTCGCCTTTGTCTCGCACACCAAGAACGAATCGGTGGCGACATCCGCGGGAGAACTGCTGAGGCTTCTCCTTCCCTCATGCATGGTTCACCATTCTTTCGTGTTGCAAGTGGCGGCTTCATTGGGCGAGCTGGCGGACGACGACGGTGTCGGGAATATCCACTCGCCCTCGCCTCTTTTTGGTGGCTAGAAGCTGTTCATCAACATAGCGGACCATCACATTGCCCTCCAGACGATATGCCGCTCGGGGGATTTTGCTTATCAGGCGTGCGGCAATATGGAGGCTAGTGCAAATGGTCATTCTTAATCATTGCCATACTTACTGCATGCGATGTCAGTGTGGCAGGATCTTGCCCAAGTCCACGTTTCGGCAATGCTCTGGCTGTATGCAACAGTACTATTGCGCCCAGGAATGTCAAAAGGTCGACTGGGAGGAAGGTCACCGGGTGCCCTGCAATACCCTCCGCCGTTGTAAGCATTCCATTCGTGGCCAGGATGCGAGTCCATTTAACGGCCCATCTATTTCACAGCGCCAGGAGGAAGTGTCCGCGACCGAGCCTTCAAGCGTACACTCCTCCATGACGCCTACAAATCCCGCAAGCCCGAATTTCTGCTTCAACAACTTATGTTCAGAACGACTCACCCGGATACGAAATTTTGCACTCTCTATGATCACAGCAGCGTCCCGCCAAATTTCCGCGTCGTATCACCCCACCCCCTCCTTCCGGCGGTGATAGACCCAATCTGGGTCGACGCTGTCGCTCGCGCCCGCCGAAGCGAGGGAAGAATGGAGGTCCACGCATTGTCCTTTCGCAACGGCGCGACTCATACCTACAGGATTATCCCCTTGCACTCCAGCCGCCCGGATATCTATACCGCGCCGCGACAGATCGCCCGTGACATTCCTGTCGGGGCGGATGTTGCCTCTATGTCGGCAGAGCTCGAGGAGAAGATTGATGCTCTGTTGCAGGGGACGAGTGAAGTTATCCAAATCCATTGCGATTAAACGACGGGACGGGTACGTCCGCATCGGGACATTTGATGGACTATTGTACGATATAGCTGGATCACAGGACTGGCTGGGGCTGCGTCTCTCGGGTGCGAACGAATCAAATTTCCCGGAAGGCGCCAGGACAGACGGGACTTTCAGCTGATCCTCAAACGATCACATACTAAACGTTGCTGCCAGTTCCACAGGTAACGCGTTCCTCCATTTATACGACTGGGTTGTATATTGTCCGTCAAATTATCATTTATTCTCCACATGGACCTTGGGATCTACTTTGTTCGTCTCCTTCTGGTCTGCTGCGGATGTCGTTCCTGAGATCTTTCGGCCAGACGCACTACACGCACCTGAATTCATTTCTACTTCACACTTGGTTTCTCAACACTGATCTACACCGACGACATCGCGTCCAACAGGCAAGGAAAGAGAGGAAGAGGACGGCAATTATGGATGTGAGCACCCCGCCGGTAAGCCCTGGGCGATCTTTGGTGGACCGGAGTACTGTATCCTTCCGAGGCGAAAGGATAAGGAAGCTTAGAGGGCTCTGAGACATGGGGCATACCTTGAAATCCATGCTTAAAATCCTCATAACTTTGAGGACGTGGTGGTTCGTTGCAAGAGCAGAAGCGCCGTGCTTCCGTGAAAAGAGTGAGGGGATCTAAGAACTCCCGAAGAATCGGAGTTTACCCGCCGCCGGTGGTGGGCAGGGCGCTCAACTGCTAACGCGCTGCGTGGTTGATCATCAAGACTGTGGCTGTTAAACGCTGGAAAGCACGCAATCCGGTTGTCACTAGTCGCTGCGTTGAAGCACACAGCCAGCTCACAGCACCTGCTTTTGGAGACGGATTGATAAAGTTTCGATTGGCCGAAGGCGATCATTTCTGGAAGCTGTAAAATGCTAAAATTGTGTCAGGATATTTAGACTCGAACCAGCCGCTATCGGAAAACCGTGGAGTGGATGACAGGCGATCAACACCACAGGTAAATGATGACTGGAAGTAGTCTCTCGTAGACAGACGCTTCAACAAAATTTGAGTTCGTACCTGGCTTTGTTGAAGACTGGAAGAAAATCCGCGTGATTAGTACATCATTTCGCCCATGAACCGACAGGGAGTCGAACCCCGAGCTTTGATATTGTCAGCAGATTACGCGACTGGCTGTGGGTTCCCAGTGCCCCTCCGATGCTTACTTCTAGTACTTCTTTGACTCAGAATTCGGAGCGGTAGAAGAAGAGGCTACAACACGACAGGGAGTCAACCCCGAACTCGGCCTGGGACGTGCTCTTCTCGCCCGATTCGATGACTTTAGGCTCCCTTACCCCAGTGATGCTCTCCTACCTTCACTTTCTGGACATTTACCTCAGAATATATGGTGGCAGGACAAATATGCTACCCGAAATTACACTTGCGCATGCATAGCTGGGGAGCCGAACCCCGAGCTCAACCTTCACCGTCTTAACGGCCATACACACTGGCTGGGGGTTTCCGATGCCCCCATAGTTCTAGGCCCATTTTCCCGGGGTAAAATATTTCGATCACCGCCATGCCTGTGTCAATTCATTTACCTCAGAATTTAAGGCGGTAGGAGTCTGTACTTGCGCATGCAGCGAGGGGGATTCGAAGCCCGAGTTTAGCCGTACTTTCGTTTGACAGCCCATCCTAGTCACCGGCTGTGGGTTTCCACTATCCCACTGACACTTGTCTTGATTTAGTTGACTCAAAATATCTATCGACTATCATAAATATTGGGGAGTCTGACTACAGGAGACTACTGTGCACGGCAGTGTTTTTGGTCCAAAGGGAAGAACCTCCGCAGCATCCTGCAAGGGAGTTGATACCGTCGAGCCTCGAAGTCCCGTGGTCGCAGAATCTGGGGCAACATTGACACCGTTCGCTGGTAACTCGCTGGAGTGCTTCCAGGTACTATCACAACGTTATTGCATTTGCTCTGTCCGGAGACCCAAGCAATGACGTCGCCAGTACTTGTGTCTACCGAGAGAGACGTTCAATTTGAACTGAGCCCGGATCCAGTCCGGATCAAACATATCTCGGATCATATCGCGACCAACTGAGTCTGACTCACGCCACAACAATGGGCGATGCCACCAAAATCGTCCTCCAAGAGCTTTGCGACCAGATTGTTCACCATCTCACCCAGGAGTCCTCTCGCGACCTCCAGTCCACCGCGCTGGTCTGCGACACACTGTGTATTTCCGCACAGTCCCAGATCTTTCGCCATGTCGAACCCGACGCGTGCGCTTTTCCCAATGGGTTCTTGCACGACTCGGACTCTGCCACTGTCGATGGGGTTTCCGCCCTTCGCCGACTGACCGCCATTCTCACGAACTCACCACACCTTCTCAGACACATTCGTTCTCTCAGTGTCCTTGCGAGATTTGAGATCCTGGAATTTGTATCGAGTTTGCAGTTCCCACTCTTACAGAGGATTACCTTCAATTTCCAAGATACTGTCTGGCCGGATGCCGATGTATTTCATCTATCCCGGGGGTTGATTGAATTGCCCACCCTCCGAGAGGTGAAGTTCTACGGCCTGCGCGCATGGCTCGGCGTATCCGAGGCCCTGGGCATGGATCTTTTTCCAGCCCTATTCGAACTCTGCGGTGGAAGCTTTCATTCATTCGAATTCAGCTCCATCGACCCCACCTCTGTCGTTCCTATCACCTCCGTCCCTCGTTCCACAGAGAAGCGTGCGCAGATTAAACGGCTGCAGCTAGATTATGCCGAGAACATAGGGGATTGGTTGATATCCCCCTCTTGCCCATTCGATTTTACCCACCTGGTTGAGGTCGAGACGGATGCAAAGACAAAAAACTCTGATCTGCTCCCAGTCCTGACTTCCGCGCGCCTGGCATAAAACGACTGCAAATGACCGGTGGTATGCTCTCTGTTCCCCCGTTCATCCCCTTCCAACTGACATACTCCACCAGATCTCGCCTTCAACGTCAATCTCTCGGACTTCTCAGCCTTAACGTGCCTGGCGATAAACCAGTCAAACTACGAGGCGGTCTCCAGTCCTCACCCCGAAAATCGTGTCGCGACACTGGTGATGCACCTCATGATCTTTGCATTTGAAGCCGGTCACCATGTACTGTATTCGTATTCCTTTTCGTTCCCGGCATTCGATTCCTTCGTCGCCAATTTACCAATGTCGGCCCTCCAACAAGTGAGGGTGCACATCAAAGGACCATCCAATCACGAGTTTGAGTTTAAATTGGACTCGGTTCCATCCCCACCCATAGCCCTGGTATTTAGTCTCGCGCCATGAAGCTAGCCAGGGGATACGCTATCTACCGCCCCGACACTAGCCATGCATGGCTACGGCCAAGGCAAGAGTCTCAGGGACAAGGCAAAATAATAAAAGACTACCAGGGGGGATCGAACCCAAAACCTTTTCTTGACCCCAAAATTACAGCATAGGCAACATAACCAACTGAGCCAGCAGGGATTAAGTTAGTATGGAATATGGGTGGATTGAGGGTAGATGCTGAAGCACATAAGAAGCTTATTTTATAGCCATAAGGCCCCGCCTTAGGGGCCAGGTTAGTGGTTAGAGTTAGTGGTTAATGGTTAGGGTTAGTTGTTAGTGTTTAGGCTCCAGGGATATTGTAAAAGGCTGTTGAAGATGATTAGTAAGTTTTTGATGGTTAGGTTGGTTAGGGTTGGTTAGGCTGGGTTAGGGTTGGAAACCTCATCAATACACATATTAAGCAGTATAGTACAATTTCGAAGACCTAGGGCAGCTTGCCTGCCCTAGGTCTGGGTATCAGCAGTTCCCACTTAGGGTAAGGGCACCTTAGCCTAAGTGGGAACACAAACCAGGTTTTTACGGTCCATTCGCACAGTTGGTTCTTCTCCTCACTGTTTAAATCTTCTGCATCTAATTGGTCCTGGGTTCAAGTCCCGTGCCAGCCATTCCTTTTGGTATTAAATGTGAGGGGAACACATAGTCTAAAGCCATGCACGCAACCATCGGATGGCTAGTGTCGTGGATTTAGATTACGCCTCCCATGGCTAGAGCCATGGGCATTAGACTAGATATTAGGGCTATGGCTCCCATCCCCCAACTGGCGGGTAAAGGTTTGCTCCAAGTGGCGGACGACAGATGTACACGTGTTATATGTACCCCCATCGCCCTTGCTCAAAACCGCTTTCTTGCTCCAGATTACGATCCGTTGATCTGAACAGCGACATGTTTGTCCAGCCAAGAAATTCACCTTGCTCTCCCGCGCTCCCGACCCTGCGCTATTCGTTCCAATTTCGGTTTCACTCCCTCTCGCAGCATCTCCTCATCTTTAATGTTAATTAAATCTAAGCTTCGTAGATGAATGTTATGCGAAGGCTCGATTCCGCTCCTTGATTTTGGATCCTCGCCAGCTGACGCAAACCAAAAGGAAACAACCCAGTGATCTGCATCGGCGGGGATTCGAACCCCGAACTCGGCCCTCACTGGGCCTCACTCTTTGATATTCCATAGGCGGGCTGTGGGTGGTCATTACCCCACCGACGGTTCCTCCTTTATTTAACGGCGCGCCTTCATTCGATCCAAACCTTGACCGAACCCCAAACCCCGCAGCTATTGTTCCTCTGGTACGACGTTGTAGATTCAGGACAGGTGAATTAGGCTTCAGTGGTATAGTACAAAATACACCGATTAATATTGTGAATGATCTATGGGTTCTTGTATCCGCCAGGTTTATACCTATAGGGTGTCACTTTCACCGAGGATATGGATATATATAGAATGAAGCACGTACCACTGCCAGCCGACCGCGACGAACGGCAGCGCGAACCCGAAGCCCATATATGCGACGCATTTCATGGCGAAGCGCCGCCGGCTGGAGTAGTCGAAGGGCATGTTCTGCGAGAGGTGAATTGGCTGTGGTACGGATCATGGGACACGTACATTGTACTCCGCCGCATGGTGGGCCATGCGTCTCCCAGAAGAGGGGAGGCTTGTAGGCGTCCGTTGAATGGCGGCGGCTCGAAGAGTCGGTACTGCAGACCTTGTGAGGAAGCTCATGTTTGGGATATGCTCGGAGGAGCGGGCACATTCTATATATACCAAAGACGGGCGGGGCCGAGGCTCGGAGGGAGGCTGGATTGTGGCGGGCTAGGTGCGCCGTGCGTAACGAACGTCGGCCGGTAGACCATCGAGCTAGACGGCCGTGGACAAGGCCTGTGGGTTCCAGGCAGATACAGACCCATGCATTTGTTCGAGAACAACCGATCCCGATTGAGGCCTAGGCTCAACAGCCGCCTGCGGGGGTCCAGACCGATTTCGGCGACTTGCGTTATTTTAGCGCCCGCATTCGCAGGGAGTCTTGATCGAGTGATTTTTTAGATGGGGAGAAGGACAACAGCCCCGTCGCCCGATGTGGAGCAACGAGGCTAAAGTGTTCGGGAATCGGGACTATCCGTGACCGATCCCTTTCGTAATCCCTGACCTTTCAGCACATCGCATTGAAAATGTTGCGAGGCCTACATCTGTTTCCACCATTATCCATTATATATCCGCTCAGGCAGCGCCAGTCAAATCCTACTGAGTCTTGACTCTTGACTGAGTCTCGCGGCCACTAGGCTTTAGCTCCAGGCTGCTCCAGGTTATCGACGCCAGCGGCAGCAGAGACATCAATAGGCCTCGAGAAGTGTTGGAAGGACGCCCAGAATATTTTCAAATGAGTTCTTAGCCCCTTTCTAAATCCGCGCTTGTACGTTGTGTTGGCCCGTGTGGGACACGGTGTTATTGAGGATCTCGATGTCGGACTAGCTAGCGAGACAGTTGGTAAGTATATCGGGCTTAGGGAAAAAAGGGCAAAATATTGCCAGTGAGTGTACCGGCGGCAGTGCTACAACGATAGGTACGTCAGGGCGCCCCTCGCTGCTTGATGTGCGTGCATTTATTCGATCAGACTCCCCTTCTTTTTTCATGCAAACACAGTTCCACTGCGTCGTAATTTCGCGGGCGACGTTGGGGCGACGCGAATGCGTACATGATTGGCATCAAGGTCTGAGAATCTGAGAGATCGCGGCGCCTTTCAACCCTGTGGCGAACGTTGACTTGCTCGCGCGGAATGGCAGCGAAGACGCGCTTGCCTCCCAGATCTTCCACGTTGACACCGTCAACGGGCAGCCCCCTAGTATTACATCTTTCAGATTTCTCTGGCTGCTTGAATTGCGTGATAACTCATCGGAATTTGGGTTTCGGTGCGTCGCCGGCTCTGCGCCGATCTCGGTTAAATACGCGGCGAAATATATGGTACCTCTACTGGTTGTTTAGCTAAAAAACCTTGTCTTTACCCTTAGAGAACATACGTGAATACAGAAGTATACGTAGGTATACGGGAGACCTGAAAGACCTGAGAGACCTTGGTATACCTCATATACTTCGGGTAGTTTAGTATACCGGAGAGACTTGAGTCACTTGAATATACCTGGTAGACACGGTATACTTGAGAGGGATGGGACTATGGGGATGATGGCGGAGTATTGATGGCGGACAGTCCGCCGGAGCCCGCAGCCAGTTCCCAGCGGCCAATTCTCTGGGGCCAATTCCCTGCGGCGAAGTGTCTGTGATGATTCCCCCCTACGTACTTCTCCCCGTATAATGCTATTCACATAAAAGCGGGCAGTGGTTTGTGCCTGCATAAATTACTGGAGCGAAGTCTGCGCAGCCCTTTCTGCCTGGTGAATCCTTTGCACACAGATTACCACGGCCGTGCGGCATCAGCCATCACGGTTCGGCCAACGACAACAACCACACACAACAACGCCGGTTGACGCTTGCCCTCGCCTCCCCCTCCTCTGCTCCGAGTCAACCGCCCGCTTGTAATCTCATGCATCCACTACAGGGCCTCGCCTATGCGCCGCCACACTTGCCGCCCGACTCGGAGAGAATTGACGGTGGATCAAGCAGGTGCTCTGTCATTTTTTTTCTCTTAGCCTCCGTCGGAAGCTCCCGTCTCCACCCTTCGCTACTCACTGGGGCTATTGACCGGTAAGTATTTCGCTGTTCCTTTCCCTTGTTTCATTTTTGTAGTTGACACTCTATAGCCCTTCCTCTCGTGGAACCGCGCCCCATGGACCTCCGCTGCAGCAATATCTGGAATGCACCTGGGAGTCCGCTGCAGCACACTCGAGGCACTGCCACAGCAGGCGGAAGATTTGCACGTGCGAATCTTCCGTCTCCGTTGCGCCCTCTGTGCACACGTGCCGGCCGCCCGACACTACCCCTGCACCTCACCATGCAGTTCGAATATGCTGCTAGACCGTCCCACACGCCCGTATCCGCCCTCGTCGTTCGCTGCTCTTGCTACGCTTCGGCCCTCGGGTGCGCCCCAAGTTGGTACGTCTTTAGGCCCCGCCGCTACCAACAACAACACCAATACATGTTCCGTAGCGGCAGCTGCATCCCAATCACCGCTGCTGCCCGTCCCGTCCCTCCGTCCACATCAGTGCGCACCTATTCACCTGCAAGGAATTCCTCACAGCGAATTGTGCACGGTGGTTCGTGTGTGGGGGATCCTCTGCAACGGTTCGCTTGCAGCAATTCGGCCGCGATGCCTTCTCTCCGGAGAAGGTTCTGTGGGGATATCGCCGCGAGTACTTCTATGTGACGTTTCGGCCACACAGGGTGACTCGCGACCAAATGGGCACAACACTTAATCTACGAGGCCCTTGTCGCAGTGGCGCTCGGGATGAATCCCTGCAGGACAATTCCTGTGGCGACTGCGCTGCTCGAATAGTCTGCAGGGATATCTTCTGCGCTCAAGGTCTTTTTTTGTGCAGCCACTCGGACCCAATGTATACCTCATATACCTATCTGCTTAGTTAGGATAATTCAGTGAAGCTTTTCATAAGTATGCCGCGTTTGAAGCCGTGCTGCACTAAGAACACCGGCTGGTATTTTGGGACTTGATTGTCTATACATACGCGGTGCTTAGCTGCCAAGCAGTCTCTTGCCTCCGTCGCTGCATGCATGGCATTCGTAGGGGAGGAATATGTACACATTAATTGCTAGGCAGCATTAGCTGCGAAGGATTGGCAGAAGCGCATGAGGTGGGGGGAATACCCCGAAGGGAACCTCCCGCAGGGATGCTCCGGCGGAGTCCGCCGGACTCCGGACTTTGTCATCATTCCCATAGTTTCAACCTTATGGTATACTTAGTGACTCAGTTTGGTCACGACCAAACATGATGGCAACAATTCGTGACTGGGCGTGTTTGCGTGACCATCCCGCGCTCTTGCCGCCCTCATCCGACCCTCAGTGCTCGTCCAGGCTCCTCCCGCTCAGTACCAAACTTCTGAACAATGTGCCTACTATAATGTGACTAGCACATCCCTGCGAGGCTGCGGCGTTGCCGCGGGACCGTCGAGCCTGCCCATGAAGGACTCTGGTTTCCAAATGGTTTCGTAGGGTTTCGTTCGTGTGAGTACTGAGTCTATTAACCGAAGCGCCACCAAGGAATGTTCGAATGTCATTGGGGAGTCCTTCCGGAGGCTCGTTTGCATCGTGGGACGTCAGCTGGGCGGTGATAATGGCGTCTTAAATCTTTCAGGCGAGCTGCAAGCTGGATGAATTGCATCCCTTTCTCTATGCCTATTGTGTCACAGAGACCGGGGACGCTGTTGAGCTGCATGTATATTTCATTGAAGGTGTCCACCGTTGGGCTGCCGCGGACAGGACACGTTGGTATGAGTTAAAATCACACGTTAATTGACGCGTCGCGGACTTTGAAATCATCGGCTTCTGATCCGAGGATGCAAACGAAGATGCGTGACACTTGACTAATCTCGTTCGAAGTATATGAGGGTCCTAAACGGGGTCATATTTGGTAAGCCAGCCTGCAGACCCGGAGGTATATCGCTGGTATACCCGGGACTACCCGAAAGTATACCAGGTCTACGGGATATACCAAAGTCTCTCAGATCTCGTATACTTTTGGGCTCACGTTCTTTCTGTACCCTTACCGCATCCTCTCGCTGTGAGAATAAGTAGACAGCTGCGGAAAGTGCGCACATGGCGAATGACATCAGCATTTCTGGGCCCCGGCGTTCCTCAGCGGGACCGTGCCGTGCAATTCTACCTACCTACCTACCTACCTAGATCCTACTTTTTTCCTTGGCAGTCGAGAAAACCCTGATCCTCCCGATGAGTTTGACACTCTGAAGCCTCGACCGGGAATCGCATGTACAACAGATCTCGAGATAGTTTATGGTACAGCGGTGGACCCCCAAGACATCCGCTATGGCCGGTCCTGCCACCCTTTGGCATCAGAGATGAGTAGAAATCATTGAAATTACCGCCATGTATAAGGAAGCATTAGGTTCAAATCCCATCTTCATCTTCGATCCAACAGCGCGAATCTGGGGTCCACACAGGTAAGAATTAGAAGCAGAGGTGCGGGTGAGGACCCACCGGGCTCGATTTCTCCCTGCCGTTTCTTGGCGATGAACAGTTCGGCGCGAGCCCAGAAGTCTAGGCCCCCCTTTGTTCCGGAAAGCCAGTCGGACAAATATTGGTCGGATGGCAATGCCATGGAAACGAAGCGAGGGTCGTTGTTGGACGGATTCGGCGGGTGCAGAGGACCGTAGATGCTGCGGACCAGAACCTGAAGTTTTGGGCAATTGGAGAGCATAGCTATCGCAGTTGACATTTCTATTTCCCGCAACGCCAAATGCGTGAGGGCGGGGAGCAGGGCGAAGTCCGACCATGGGAACTGCCAGGCAGCGTCCAATGATTTTAAATGGGTGACTCAATTGAACGCCGAGTGAGATAGGTCGATTGATTGTATGGTTTCGAAAAGGGATCGGAGGAAGATAGCCAGCCGCCGCGGTTTCATGACGGCAATACTGGGCAGCATAGACGGCGCGGCGTCAAAAATCAGGGCGAGGGACCGAACTCCGCTGCAGCCAGATAAAATCGAGTGTAATTTATCCCGAGTTAATCCCGGGAGGTGGTAAACGAATAAATGCCGAACACGGTCGTGGAAGAAACCAGGTGGCTTCGAGTTGGACCGGATGACTTGGTGAAGGAGGCGGATTGGACATGAAAAGCTCTGCCCAGCGGAAGTGACTGTTCCGCATTTGATTCGTTCTATCCTGTTGCTGTAAATTAGAATCTTGCGGTGTGCTAGCATGGGACCTGCTCACCATTCGTAGATGCGCTTTGCCACCAGAAGAGTCGGACTGTATATGGTCTCGGGGTAGAGTTCTGCGGTTGTTTCAAAGATCTCGCGCTCCAGTTCGAGTGGAAAGAAAGGATCCGAGTCCATCTGTTGACACCGGAGCGGTGGACCAGATGATTCAATAGCGATGATGCCGGGGCCGAGGGAGAAGACGCCTGTGCCACTGGCGAGAAAGCGGCGGGCCGGGGAGGGAATATAGTTGAGTTGAAGACCCGTCGCAAGGATTCAGAGTGTATTATCGCAATGACTGAGGATCAGAGCGAAGATGGTGAGAAGAAGGATGTCGGAGAATGAAAGTTGGCAGGGCGTCGGAGAATGGAACGTTGAGTTGCCGACTTTGCTGGTTGATTGCCGGAGCATACGTGAAGGCTTTCCTAATATGGAAAACGAATATCGGGTTAGGGGGGAGGCGGAGGGCGAAAAAACTTTTTTACCCCACATTTTGAATGGAATCTAAGGCCTTCAAAAACAATATCCAATTGTTGGGGAAAGTGTAGCGGTTGAAAAATGAGTCGGAGAAGGCCTTCTGATTGCCCTCCAAGGCCAGAAATTTTGAAATCTCACTGTTTATAATTTATAAGACCTGGAAACCACCCTTCCTAGTCAGGTAGGGAACCAACAAGAAACTTTGTGTAAACACCAAGGAAACCAAAAGGAAACACTTGGGAAACGCGTCTTGATAGTATCAGCTGCATTTGGAACCTGTCCATCAGGTGGCGGTGACCATGCACATGACTCGGAGCCGCGGCCCGACTCTAGGGGTGGGAGCATCCTTCCCGATATGGCCCATGGGTCCCAGGAAGGGCTGAAAAAACCTTTTCGACGCGATATCCGTTTTTCGAAACCCGACACCCCCTTGAGTCCAAGTACACCACTGAACCAGTACTAACCAGGCATCCTTTGGGATCACAATTTCTGCTTCAACTTCTGCTTATCTTCGACTGGAGACCATCCACTCGTCGCGTGCGGCGCGTCGACCGGACGCTTCCGAATCGACAACCCATCTGTTCGCGAGCTCGAGCCTCGAGGGCATTGTCAGCTTGTTCCACTGTAGTACCGCGCCGCTGTTAGCACGCGTTTCATGAAGTGGACGTCCGTCCCTGGTCTCGCATCTCTATCTACGCATCTGTTGCTCGTCCAGGCAGCACTCACAGAATTACATATTACGTATCCCTCGGGCACTCACATCGTGGGCAGTGACTCCCGAACTCCTCCGTCAAACCCACTATTACTTTTGTTTGTCGCGGTTCTATTTCTTGGTTCATAATCTATCCACGAGTCTGACGAAGTAGTTTCAAATGCAGGAACTCGGGGTCGGAGTCGGGCTTTATAAGCCCGACCAAGCCCGACTGGACGAGACGAAGAATACGTTAAACTCTCGGCGAAAGTCGTCCCGGCAAGACCCCGATCTCAAGTTATCCCCACCGTGTACGTACCATCGTCGATCGTGAGTCCGTCCCTGTCCGTCCCTCCTTCATGCCAACCAAGGCCGAGAGGGGACGCATTGCATAGCTCCCACTACCACGGGAATTACTCCCGGGGTCCATCGGCCCAAGGTCATTTTGGATTTCTATTCGGTTCGTTTTGGGTTCGTTATCGGACTTTAGTTCTAATTAAGTTACAGTGGTAAGTAGAGGGGTATCGATGAGTGGGCCCGGTTAATCCGCGTAAGTAGCATCGTCCTATCCATTATCGTCCCCATCCATCCAGCGTTTTAGTACATCGGCCAACCATTATTGCGTCAGTCGACCATTATTGGCCCTTGGCGGCTGCAGCCTCGCCCTCCCGAATCTTCTTCATCTCCGCCCGGATTGCGCTCGATCGCTTCACCACGTCGCGCATCGTCTGAACGTGGTCCGGGCGCCAGCCCTCGGGGAGGCGCTCGTCAGCGAGCCAGGTGCGCATCCAAGAGAGCGGAATGCCCTCCTTGCCGCCGACGTTTTGGTTCCACACGCCGAGGATGATTGCCATCTCCCCGCGCGCGATCTCCGCGTGCACCGCGTCCAGCGGCTTCGACAGCTTCTCGCGCCGCAGGCGCGTCTGCACGATGTCGTGTCCGGTGACAAGCACCTCCGCCTCCGAGAGCGTGCGCCCCGCGCCCACGGACGCCGCGTCGACGACGTGCACCACGAAGTCCTCGACGAGCGCCGGCTGGATCTGGACCGGAGCGTACTTCTGCCCCGACGGGCAGTTGGCGTGCACGACGCTCGCGTCGTGCTCGATGGCTTTGTGCAGCCCCAGGTCGAAGAGCGTGATGCGCCCAATGCGCTTGATGAGGAACCACCCACCCGCGGTGAGGAAAGCCGCGAGCGGCGCGGACAGCCCGTAGCAGGCCTTAAGGCCGCTGTAGATCGCGAACGGGCTGATGTCCTTCCCGTCCCGGCGGCTGCGAGCCGGCGTCAGCACATATTCTCGCTCAGTTAGCGGGGGTGCTCACATGTATCCGTGGTTGGCCATTGCATTGATGGCGGGACACACGGAGCGCACGTCGCCCTCCACCGGCGCCTGGTATTCGTGTGTTTTGCCCGTAACGGGGCAGGCCTTGCCCGCCTTGGCGTCGAGTTCAGGGTGCGCGGCGGGTAGGGACATGGGTAAGCGCGCGGAGGGATGGGATATTCGGTGGCGATTCAAGGCGGATTGCGCGCTATTTGAAGGATCCGGAGTGAAATGATGATGTTCGGCCCTGATGTACGAGCGACGCCATTCCTGGGAATCCAGGGGGGCTAAGCCAATCCTGTGTCACGGCACGGAGGCGATGCGCAGCGAACAGTTTCAGCGGCCCTCCAGCGGAGGTGCTTGCGCAGGGGCAGCTTGGTGGGGGGATTCCTCGTCGGGGAAGAGAACAAGAAGATCAAAGGGCCAGAAGACGTCCGCTTGCTCGGTCGTCATCTGGCGATGCGCCCGCCGCCAATTTTGTCTCTCAGAATTCGCGTATCATATTTGAGACTCGGTTATCAGCATTCCCGGACGCCGCTGCCTCATGTGGCAGTGCGCTCCCGCTGATGTCCTTCTTCCGACCGGGCCTGCCCGTGCTAGCTCTTCGCTCCAAGCCAAGTCCCGACAGCCGAACGAACGGAGTCTCGGTATTCTCTCTGAATATATTCCCAACAATTCAAATCTGCGGCAACTGGGTGAGATAGCGTACCCTCACTCCCGTCGATGCGATGCGTGTCTGCGGCAGCGGTGATCAATTCCGAACGTCACCTCTCCGATTCCTACCCATTGGATGCTAACATTCAGCATCCAATCTTAATTCCGCCTGTAGATCCACGTCCATAGACCGCCGATCTGTAGGCTTTGCAGGTGTCTATTCTTTCTCGAAATAGTCATGATCACCTGTCCGCGTTATTTCAGGACGATATGGCGGGTATTGGGCGGGTAGTGTTCGAGCTTATAGGCGATCAGTTGCCGCTGCTTGGTTATCGTTAAACACCGCCTTTCTGCGAGACTAACTAGGACCTCTGAACATTGCTAGCAAAGTTTGCAATGTGATCGACCGGCGAGACAGATATGTAATAAATGAAGACAGCGCAGGACGGGTTTCGCGATGGTTCCCGGTAGTGGACCGACTCGGAAAAATAAAAGGTTTTCCGACCATTGTACTGGCGCCGGAAGGGGGAAATCGAGAAAAAGAATACAAAAAAGGAAGGTTCATAGAATTTTGTCTGCATTCACAAGATAAATGTCTCCTAAGACTCTGAGGCACTTTTCTGCACAAATCCCTCTTCTTGCATACACGAGCGTCAGTTATCAATACCCAGATCATGTCAAATGCAAGCATTCCCGGCAACAACCGAACAGTCAAATTAGCGCAATATACACATAATTCCGTCTTGTGTCTTTCATTAGTGGTCTTTTTAGACTCTTACACAACGGCCAAATAGTTGACAGATGCCCCGCCCACTACGATGCCGGACACTAGTCGAGCAAAGATGAAGTCCGGAGATAATTTTTTCTTGATGCATGTAAAATGCTGATTTGACGCTTTGGGGACGCAGATCATCAGGTATTGAACAGCCGCATTCCCCTAGATTTTTGCGAGAGCAGAGGCCCAAGAAATGGCTTGAAACGGGGAGCGCTGTTGAGTGTGACGCTAAGTGTGACGTTACAATCACGTCACACTCAACGGCGAGCAGTCAGTATAGTCTATCAAGTCGGGGTTGGGCAATGAAATCTCGATGAGGACATTTCTAGCCACGTTCTTCATGTCTCAAAATTTTCTCAAAATTTCTGCACCCTTGAGCTCGACGAACAGCGCCCCTCGCCCAAAAATACCATCAGTGGCTGTGGACATACCAGTGGCTGTGCGACATAACGACCCAGCTGATCCGTCGGTAAACCAAATAAACACCGATTTTTCATCAGTTGCAAATGAGCTCTAAAAAACCTTTCATGACCCGGGCGGTATTTTCCGTGGAAATCAACCTTCTGACGTTCCGCTCTCTTGCAACGGAGTTTCAGGCCCGCACCATACATGACTTATTGGTCCGTTTTGAAATTCCGAACGAGAAAAGTGATGCGTTGATGGCGGGATACAGCGCATCAGGACGGGATCATCTCGGCTGATGCCGGCACATCTGTGGCAGTGCTCTTCTCCTTCCTCCCTCGTCTCGCTCAAGTCTCGCTCATGACAGACTCTTGGGATGGATGTTCCGTGGAAATTTCTGTTATCGATGGCTATTTATGCGCGTCTACTGGTCCAATTGGTCTAGTTCAATTCCAAACAAGTCTCTTGACATTTCTTTGATATTTCGCTGAGACCGCACACTCGTTTGCACCAGAAGAAAATGCACAAATGAATTGTGCGCACCCCTGCATACAGTCCTCACCGCTGCTATACCCGCTCGTTGACCTGTTCGACATAACTCGCTCCGAATCCTCCGTCGCATCATGATCTGCGCCCATTCTGCCAGCACGCCGAGAACTCAAGTGTCGGGAATGCTCAGCCTCCGCGATGGATGCAGGCGGGTTCTATTCATCGCCTAGCGCTCTCGCGTCCCGGAATGCCCGAAGAATCACTAAAAGCGGTGCTCTGGGATCTTGGTCGAGGACGAGACTTGGCGGGGAAGTATAGGCGCGGGCGCGGAACGAAGCCACTCGAACGCTATCTGTCCGATGCGCAAGTAGTTGATGTTTCAGGGCTACAACGCACCGACAACCAATTATCGCAGGTCGACCGCGGGCTTGCCGCGGACCAAATTCGTACTCTCCACCGGGTACGGTCCGAGTCGGTTTACATGTACGGTGACTGTCTCAATCGTTGCGCCGAAAACAGTAAAATACCAGAATTGGACGCACTGAATTCAATCGCTGATTTTGGTCTTTACCTCCAGGGATAGTGGCGTCTGCGCGGCAGCATCTCCATACCACGATCACCAGCGCCGACGGGCAGCCTCGTAACTGACGGCCATCGAGTTGGCATGTGCCAGCCGATGTTCCCTAGTGCAACGATTCCGACCTTGAGAACACTCCGTCGCAGGCCGTCGCTATGAAGAGCTCTCCACGCCGGGATATCTCGAGAGCGGTCGCCTTTCAAGTCCCTTCAAACGAAACTTCGCGGTCTCCTCGAGTGCCTTGATCCCCAAACAGCGTGAACTCTTCAGCGCTCGCCCGAGATGGTTGCAAAGTCCCACCTATTACCTAGGAATTCGGACCAGTGTAAGTAACCGTGACGAAGAGGATATGTAGGCACCCACGCTTGTGGCTCCTCGGCTGCTTGAAATGGGTCGATTTTCTGTGTTCATTCGTGCCGTCTCGAACGTCCTTCCACACAAATGACTGGTGCCTTCCGCGCTTAACCGATAACGTTCTGGATCGTCGAGACGCCCACATTGCCCAAATGCGGCCGTGGGCTGATTGATCTTCGCCGCCTACCTCGCGCTTACCGCGGACCTTTTAGGTCGCCGGGATGTACCAACTGCGATGCATTGCATTGCGCTGCCTCGAAGAGCTGCAGCTGTTCTCCGCCCGCCGCCGATGTTCCCCTGTGGTTGCTCCCACTTGCGCCACGCTGCTGCACATAATCCAAGCGTTGCGTTTGGCCGTCTACGGCGACTCGGATTCTCGGACTCGGAAGCGGGCGTCTGTTCCGCGTTCTGGGCACTGTGGATGCGCTGCGATGGCTTCTCCAGTGATTTGCGGTATGGCCGTTTCGGGGTCGTCGGGTGCGTGGCTACTTAAGCGGGGGAGGATGGGGCCCCAACGTACCCATCGCCGCGACTACTCATGGCATCGTTCCAGCTGGACTCGTCCCTCGGGCTGGGGGCCCTCGAGCTCGGCATCTTCGCGACGCTAGTCCTGGAAGGCATTCTTATAGTCCAAGTCTACATCTACTATATCTGCAGCTCGGATCGCGCGCTGGTGAAGGTTTTGGTGCGTCGCATCGCGGTACTACACTAGTTGGAGGACTGAACATCGCACGTCAGGTGGCTGTCGTTTTGTGAGCACTTCCACCGGCAGTTTTAGATGTATGCTAACAGCTGCGAAGCGTCTTGGAGGTGGGCCATACAGTCGCCACCGCGCAGGCGATATACTACTGGACGGTGACCCTCGGTCGAGTCACCGAGAAACCAGGGACCGTCTACGGCGTATGCTTCGGCATGCTGTTCGAGACGCTCATCACCTTCCTCGTGCAGGTTGGGCATCCCAATCAAATCAACCTCGCAACCCATCTCATCCGCGCCCTATTTCTTCAGGCGTACTTTATCCACCGCGTCTACCGCTTCTCCCAAAACGCGTGGGTTGGCGCGTGCATTGCGACGCTCTGCCTACTGCGCTGCGCGTGCGGACTGGTTGTTTCCGCGGCGGGCTTCCAGAACCTCTCGCATGAGCCGGACTATTTCCACACGCGCGTGCGCCTTGGGTGGCTCGTCACCGTGACCTTCGCCGTGGGCGCCGCCGTCGACGTGTTCGTTGCCGCCTCTCTGTGCGTCTACATGCACCGCTGGAAGGCCGCGCCGACGATGAAGACGTGCGTGCCCCTCCATCATCTCGCTCATTTCCCCGCTGATTGGATTGGGGCGCGTCCAGGACCTCGCAGCTCATCAACCGCATAATGTTCTCGTCCATCCGTCAGTCCCGGTTTCAATTATTTTAAAGCCCCTACAATTGCTGATTCGCCCATGTTCCCTTTTCAGAAACGGGCCTCATCACCAGGTAAATTATTGCGTTGCCTTCCAAAGGGACGGCGTTGAACTCGACGCCACAGTATTGTGTCGGTGGCTGTCATTATATGCGTGCGTGCCGCGCGTAAATTCTAGCCTGAAGGCTTCCTGATACCGGTGAATTGTAGCTCCAAGCGATGCCAGACAACTGTACGCCGGCGCTTCTCCTTATCTCGTTCTCATAGAATGCTAATTGTGTGTGTGTAGACGTTTGGATGGGCGTCCTCGCCGTCTTGGGTAAACGTTCGTTTTTCGTTTCTTCCCTTCCCTTCCTCCAAGTATGGCTGACACGTCCACTACCCACAGTGTACTCGAACTCCTTCCTCGCCTCGTGCGTAAATTCCTACTATCTGAGTTTTAATGCAACGAATGACACTGACCTCATATGTACAGTTTGAACATCCGCTCCCTTCACCGCAACCTGGACTCCGACGCCCTGCGCAACTCGTTCGCGCTCTTCTCCGATGACTCCGTTCGTGCCCCCTCCCACCGCTAAGCAGTGTTATTGACCAATACATTCCCAGATGGAAGGGATCGAGCGCCGCTCACCGCGCGACGTTGAACTCGCCGGGGCATCGGGACCCTCGATCGACTTCGCAGCGGGATCCGCTTCCGATCCGAAGCCAAATCAAAATTCAACGCTCGTTTCGGACGATTCGGGCGAGTCTAGGGGCACGACGTCGGGCCGCGAAATGGGTGACGATTCCAAGTCGCGTTGCTAGATGGGTAGAGAGGGTTATAAGTACTGTACCCAGAAGAGTTGAATCTAATAATGTGTAAATAGTTTATGTTCGGAGGAAATTCCCCCTGCCCACTGACGCTCAGTCAGATTTACGTGTCCGATTTTGATATTAGCGATGGGAATCCTCAACAAAGTCGGACCCGTGGCACCTGGCAAGGATTCCAATACGGAACGGTGTGCAAATATTCGCCACACCTCTGTTCACTGCATTCAGACCTGGGCTTGCTGCTGGTTTAGTCATTCTCCTCAGCAAATTTCGACGTGATCTGGCTACACTTCGTTTCATTTCCAATATTTCGTTCTCTTTAGTTTACACGAGAAAATCGAAAAGTCATAGAGCCTAGACTCTACACAGCCTCCCAATCGGCTCTTGATGCCATCAGCGCAGCCTGCCTTCGGATGACGCGCTCGATGCGCGCGGCCCACGCTTATCTCATCTGCTTTGCACCTGTATGGGCGATATACTGTCCGAAAAATATAGGATGCAATGCGACAAAAAACACCATGTGAAGAAGGTTCTGACAAAAAAAACACGATGTAATGTGGACCCCAAACAAACACCATGCAAATACTTCCAAAAAAAAAACACTTTGTCTCGTTTGAGGACAGCAAAAAAAAGCAATGCACCCTTCATTGAGTTGGTCCTCCAGCTGAGTGACTTCCCATACACCTGAACTTTCCATAATTCTGCAGGTGGTCTGAACCTCTATCTGCACCGGAAACCGCTACAAATATTTTGAGCTCCAAATGGTTCACATCTCATGCCTCAGGGGGAGAGTCCAATGGCGCTAGGATCTGTCCCGGACTTTTCGCAACCCGGTACCAGCCCACAAACTGGTCTTTCTCCGGATCAGTCGAAGAGATAGAGGTCAGATCATTGACGGAGATCAACCATGAGCCGACGAAATCAGCCGGGCCGTTGCGTATTTTTTGTTAAGTCCCGCTCATCATTGTTTTCTTGGACAGACACTCATCTATGGGTTAGATTCTGTGATTCTCATCACCTCTTTTTGTGCTAAAAACGAGATTCATTGTTGCAAAACACGGAAACAGCTAGGGCATTGTCGTTTTTATTTTTTGGACAGTATGTGTGCCATACACCTGCTTTGCATCTCCTTGTGTCCTTCGACCTTGAAAGTGGCGATCTTCTCTCGTAGATGGGACTGGACCTGAATAAGATGGATGCCGGCTTACCGATACGCACAGCCGGTGGTCGCCACGGTGCGTCCCACACTGCTCCCTGCTCAATCCGATTGAATCCTCCATAAGGCCCCGGGAAGCTCCACCAAAGGATGGTCCGGAAAATTCCGGAAATTTGGCCTCAAAAAGCCACTTGGCGGAGTCATTTTCGGTCTGAAAAAGCCACTTTCGGACAAGGGTGGTTACGTAAAAAATCAAAATATCGCCTAAATATTCAGAGAAAAAACTCCAGTCTTGAAACCAAGGCCACTGTGGCGCAGTTGCTTCGCTTTCACTTTCTGGAAACGGTTCGCTGAAGATGGTGTCTCTTGGTCCTCGGGGTTCGTCAAGTTAGACTCCTTTTCGACCAAAATTCGGCTCAAAAAGCCACTTCACGGACCATGCTGGTTAAATTTTGGCCTAAAAAGCCACAATTTGGACAAGGAAATCGCCAATTTTCGGCCAGAAAAAGCCACTTTTCCGGATCATCCTTTGGTGGAGCTTCCCGGGGCCTCCTCCATATAGTCTCCAGACGGGATTGTGGCTCAATCAGTTGAATATTTTAGTGCTTGCCATCGTGCGTGGCCCTACCATCAAATCGATCTTACTACAAGAGCCTATGTCTACTGTACCGACATGTATGGAGGCAACGGTCACGGTCACGATGGGGTCCGTTGTGTTGCTAATTTTCCGCGGGGTCACGGTCACGAAGGGGTCCGTTGCCTGAAAAAAAAAGTAAAATTCTCAAAAAAAAAAAAAAATTAGCTCGTTTCCTACTCCTCTTCATTGCTGATGCCACAGCATTCAAGCTAAATTCGGTAAGTATTCTGAGGCACGCTCACGGCCCTCGTCCCAAAAAAGATTCGCGTTGCCCCAAGAGGCAACGGTCATGGTCACGCCCATTGTCGTTGCTCAAAAAAGAAGCAACGGCAATGTCACGGTGGTCGGAGCCGTTGCCTCCATACATGTCGGTACAGTATACTAACTCCCGATCTCTCCTCCCATTCAAATGCGGGTTGCCAGCGGACTTTCAAACGGGACGGTTGCGCGAAAGGGGGGACCATCACTGCGTCTCTTCGAAATTTCAATGATTCTTATATTAATGTCTCTAACTATAAAGACATGCATGGGACCGGCACGTCAACGGCACTGTTCAGCCATTTCGGTTCCCGTCACTTTCAGTAAGTATGTCCGCGGCACATACATATCTCTTCTGTGATCCGCCGCACTTCGCATTGGCATATCCCTCGAAAATCACCAACTGTCACCGCTACCCGTGTCTATCCTCGACATCTCTCCTGCTGCGATGCTAGATGACGAGCGACGGTCGCGCTCCTTCGCGTCGTTCCGTCCAGCTGAAACTTTGCGTGTGGGAACCAGCAATCAACAAATCTTCTTGCTCTGATGCGCTTTCTGGATGTTCTCTTCTATCACTCTGCCTTGCACAGGTTGTTCTCTCCGAATCTCGTTCTATGTCTTATGGCACAATCGACTCATTGAGGACTCATGTTCGCCACCAACCAACTGAGGTGTGATACAACGATCCAAGCTATTGCTGGTCACTCAAGCCCCTCTTTCCACGAATGTTGGCGAACGCCAATGTTAGATTCGACATCATATCAACGAAGTATCATATCAGCATCATTTATATCCTATTCGCCAGGATATGGTCAGATGGACACAAAACACGTATCCATTGTACAATGTATTAGCCACTGCTCGTTCGGTAAGCGGCTCTCACGCCCCCACCTCCCCACGCCGTCACTCATTAACTGCCACCTTACTGACCATCTCATCAGGAAGCCTTGTCACCTATAAGACCCGTGATGTTCGCAGGAGAGTTCTTTGGCCCTTTCTTCCCCCCTCTCACAGTCTTGACGACTTTTTTTCTTCTTCTTCCCCTCCATTCCCTTTCTTTCACTCTCCTTTGTATAGCCCTTGATTATCGCCCTCGGCCATGATCTCATACGGAATCGAAACGCCGCTAGTTCTAGGTGTTATGGAAATCGGGGTATTCTTCAGCCTCGTCATGTTCGGTGTCGTCGCTTTGCAAGGATACGTTTATTTCCACAACTGCCGTTCCGACAGAGCTGGGCTCAAGCTGCTGGTGAGTGGCAGATCGTATGTGCCAGATCAACTCTGACATATTCTATAGGTAGGATCCGTCCTGTGAGTTTCCCGTCTCCGTCGGGTTTCGCTGATTCTAACCTTCCCTCAGTTTCCTTGAGCTGTGCCACTCCGTTGCATCCTGCCACGCGGTCTATTACTTCACCGTCGTCCTTGCTGGAGTACCCGAGCTCGAGAAAGCCGCGAATTCGTATTCCCTTTCCCTAACACCCGTCTTCGAGACCATCATCACCGCATTGGTCCAAGTACGTCCCACATACACGAGGCTAAACAATAATATTAAACAGCTTACTACAGGGATTTTTCGCCTACCGCATCCGTCTATTATCTGGGCGCCTACACATCAGTGTCGTGTGTTGGGGGCTCTGCTTCTTGCGCTTTATCGGCGGGATGGTGATGGCGGCGGAGGCGTTCGTGGACATTCCGCGGGAGCCCGATTACTTCCAGCTCCAGGATCATTATGGCTGGCTCATTACATCCGCGCTGAACGTCGGGGTCGTTGTTGATATCCTCATCAGCGCGTCGCTGTGTTTCTATATTCGACAACTGTATACGCCCTACAACTTACCCAAGTACGAGCGCCAGTGATCGTTGCGCTGTGTACCCATAGGTGCTAATTATTGGTTCAGGAGCGAAGAACTGATTCACCGCTTGATTGCCTGGACCATCCGTTCGCCTGTTTCATTTGTCTTCTATCACGCCGTCTGACTTGCCCTGCAGAAACCGGATTGATTACAAGGTAGTCTCTATTTGCAAGGAGTCCTACGGGATGCTGATAGTTGCGCTAGCATTACTTCGGTGGCTGTAGTTATCACCGTGCGTCATTCAATCATTCCTTATGTCTTCACCTGCTCAACGAGGCATTGCAGTTTCAGACCATGAAACACAATTGTAAATCCACCAGGTCCAATGTTTAAAATTTGCTGACCTCGGCCGTTCAGTCGTCTGGCTCGCTCTATACACCTTCCTGGCGAAACGTGAGTCCAAGGCCGTGATATCTAGCACCGTAAAATTGAACTCTGGCAGTTTATTCGAACTCCCTGCTGGTATCGTGAGCCAGCCCTTGGAGTAATACTCGCCTCATTGGCTAAACCTTCTCTTATCAGGTTAAACGCCCGCCCTCAATATCGCGAGATCGTCCGCGCCCCGTCTCCAAAATCATGGGACGCCAGCCCACCTCGGACCCCGAACGTACGGAATCCAGCCGTTCTTAATTGAGGACACGCTTACGCTCATCCACAGCTCACCATCGAAATCACCCAAACCACGCATGTCGACAGCGTCCTCTCGTTCGTAGAGCTTCCTCATGGTTTGCAAGTGGTTCGGGTTTCCCTTTGCGTGGAGTTCATCATCGCTGATGTGGTTGTTTCAGCCTGAGAAGGCGGTGTATTACCCAAACTCGTACAATTCGGTATAGGCAACGACAATAGACATTAACCGGCGGGAGGTGTACCTGTGTACCTGTAGCTTTCTGTAAATTATTCACACAACCATTTGTATTACTTACCACCAGTCGACAATCTTATTCCTTTTGCCCATCATCAATCCATGTAGGAACTTGGATGGGAGACAACGTCCCAGCCAAGTCCTAGCCTAACACTAGCCGGGTAGTAGTAGCTCTGGGTCTCAGTATAATACGGTCGGAGATTGGGGGATTTATCGCAAGGCGCGGCAGCTAGAGGCACACGCTCGAAAGTATTGTTGACACATCACTGGCGCAATGCCGCAGGGTAAGGAGGTGCCAATTCTGCCAAACCCTAGCATGGTCTTTCTCCAGACAACATCTTATAAAATTCTATGCGGACAGCACGCATGTTTTGAAGGACAGCACATCATTTTTTGTTACTTTAGACCATGTATAATGAACGTGAGGGATGGAGTACTCCATAAACATTCAGTAGAGGTAATATTTCGCCGTGTATTTGACAGAGATCGGCGCGGAGCCGGCAACGCACTGGAAAGAAATTCCATATTAGTATCAAGCACGTCAAGTATCCAGCGAAATCTCACAGATGCAGGGGGCTGGCCGTTGACGGTGTCAACGCGGAAGATCTTAGTGGCCAGCGCGCCTTGGACACCGTTCAGCTCGAGCCAGTCCACGTTCGTCGCGGAGGCGGTGGGCGCTGTGATATCTCCAGTCTTGGCGCCGATCACGTACGCAGTGGGGACTCTGGCGGTAGACGTAAAGTCCCACTTAGGGGAGATGCCGGTGCCCGAGGGCGAGGTCACAAAGTAGTGAAACTGCATCTTCACGTCAGGAGGGAGAAAATACCCTGGTTGGAGAGATGCACGCACCCCGAGTAGCTTGGGCGCACCGACGCGACTCCCGATCTCTGACGCACAGGCGCCGGCGGCCGGGGAGTCCCAGGCAGTGTACGCTTTGGTTTGGACGCTGGCGAACTGGGATTTCTCGAGACACGAGATGTCGAACAAGCTTGCCACAGCACCGATGGAGCTGGATAAGTAGAAATCAGTGCAACGTTCGGAATAATAGTGGGATCTTACGTGTATGTGGAAGTGGTGCTCGAACATGTGTAGTTCTGGATACCAACACCGAGCAGCACGAAGAGCGGCGCAGAGGTGGGGCTGACTAGCTGTGTCTGGCCGGCTGGCAGGTCCATCACTGCGGTTGAGGTATTGCATGCCCTGGAAGAGAGCGTGGGACCGGCGGATACGAGGAGGGCCGCAGAGGAGAGGGCGCTGAGGAGCTGGAAGGCGAACATTAGATAGGAAGTTGATGAAAAAGGGAAGGTTGAAAGAGGGGATGCGGTGGGGTTTGGACATTCGCCGTAGCTACTTTATGCCCGCCTTGTCCAAGGAGAACCAACGTTTACGACACGGAGTAAGCAGGGGTAAGCGGCACTTGACGGGTCGCTTAGAAGTGACCGCGTGTCGTTCGTGTGTCGCATAAGGGCGTCGATGTCAATGGTGCGCGGCCGCATTAATGAGTAAGATGAAGGGTTCGGAAATGTGACGAGTTGAGCTTTTCAGCCGTAAACTCCAAGGGTCAGGCTACGTCTTACTCACCGCGCTAGTGTGCCAACTTCGAATAATTCAGACAGTGTGATTTCCCCAAGATGTATTACTTACTTTGCCAACGTCAGCTCGCATCCGCTTCAGGACTCGTTCAACTTTTCCAGATGGCCGCGCCTGTGAGAGTGTTTTATTCTGCTACCTGCATATCCTTCTAACCGTGTTGAACCTTCCAGCTAATTACATGGGGTTTAGTACTGCGGAAGATCCCACGCGACCGTGCGTGGGTGCGGCGGATTACGACATGAGCGGATTAGAGCGGGTTTAGAGCGGGCTGTCATTGGCAAGTCGGAAACACTGTCAATGTTTTGACGCCGTCTCGTCTAAGGCAGACAATGAGAGATGCCATCAAACATGTCAGAGTCCTTACCAGTTGTTCCGTGATACCGAAGTTCTTGATAGCTCCAGGCCAGTAAATGAAGATGAGATGGACAACCACAGTGCAGAGTGCAGGCTCGGACGTCGGGATGGCGTAGGAGAGAAACTGAGCGCGGATCCGGGAATGGGAGCGAAGTCATATGAAGTAAATCGTCGGGAGTACACACGAGCTCGCCGTCCATGTCCGCCGAACCAGAGCGGCACCCGACATCTCGGAAGCGGTGAGCAGATTGGCGCTGGCGCCTGCGAAAGCTTCAAACAGGAGTATCAAAACTTACTAGCATAAGTAGCGTGGATGTGACGTCCTTCGATGTCCTCCGGCATGTTTTTGTGCGACGGCCAACGTTCGATCTCGTTCGATGAAATACCAATGACTCGCCTTCGAGGGAGCTGATCCTACCGCCAGCTGCTAGTCTTCGATCAATGGGCCGGTAGGAGAGCGCATGAACGGAAATAGTGGCAGCGAAGGTCGGTCAACCGGTCAAGGCCGGTCAATTTCGTAGATTTCGGCGTGGGCAGTCTCATTTGAAGACGGAGGTTCCGTTACGACTTTACCGGAAGTCGCCTCCCCACTTGCTCTCCACTGGTGCGAGCCAGGCTGGAATATTAATCCCGCACGCTCGGTTGTCCTCAAACACATGCATGGGTCGGTAGAGCCGCGTGCATCTGGCATGAAAGTAATGCTAGCACCGGCAGGATACTCCATCATACTTGTGCAGTCGATACGGGCGCGAAATATCTGCACCCTCGATGTGTATGTAGGTCGGCAACCCAGCACAAATGTCGATTCCGTGCGCCGTGGTGCTCGAAGGTCGGGAAGTCCAAGCGCAGAAGAATGAGCGTGGGGGTGAACACAAGCGCAAGGAGACGCGGAGAGGTCCTTGGTGTCCCGAACCCGAAACTTGAGCCTACTGCAGCGAAAGAAAGGCATGCGTGCAGCGTCCAAAGATGCTGAACAGATCGGTCGATCCCGCCCATTGAATGATGAACCGCGGAGCAAAGAATCAACCGCCTGGATTTGAGCGAGCCTTCTGCTTGGTGGCACAGGGCCAAGGATATGACTTTCGATAGCTTGAGAGACCCGTCGAAGATGTGTTGTACTATATAGTACAGTATAAGCCTTCGAACAAAAGACCGAGTTAATCGAGAGTTTGAACCCTCGGGACTCACTAATTAAGTTTTGACTCTCCACGGCGCACCGCCTCATTGCGACCAGACTCTGGGGACTTCGCTGCCCGCTGACGATTTATGCCGGGGCTGATTCTATGATTCCTAGTTATAGAATTTGGGGAGGTCCTACTGGGAGTTATCTTCACCCAAGCATTGAGAAATGCTGATAGAACGCTGGGCAGCACTACTCACCATGCTTGCGGGATCATGAGCTCAGATGACATACACTATATCGACAAAAGTAATGTCACATGCTTGTTTGGGCTGTATCTTGGGACTGAAGGCATATTTTTGCATGAACTCAAGTGTAGGATAGTGGAGACGGATCCCCTGGACCATTCTGTGCTCACGATACGATCAAAAAGTATTGATGCGCCATCAGCACAGGCAAAATACTGAAAAATCCGAAAAAATCTGAGTTTGAGCTTCTCATATAATTTTTTTCGGAGATATCTGAGTCACTCAAATTGAAGCCACAGATCTCCCCTTTCATCCCGCACTTTGAACCAAGCAAAAATATACAGGCAATAACACATTACAGAGCCCCCAAAACAGTGAATTTTCGCCATTTTCTTTGTTTTCGGCCAGGTTTGGTCATTTTGGGCCATTTTTGCCAATATTGCAGGCCAAATATCGCCTGATTGCCTGTATATTTTTGCTTGGTTCAAAGTGCAGGATGAAAGGGGAGATCTGTGGCTTCAATTTGAGTGACTCAGATATCTCCGAAAAAAATTATATGAGAAGCTCAAACTCAGATTTTTTCGGATTTTTCAGTATTTTGCCTGTGCTGATGGCGCATCAATACTTTTTGATCGTATCGTGAGCACAGAATGGTCCAGGGGATCCGTCTCCACTATCCTACACTTGAGTTCATGCAAAAATATGCCTTCAGTCCCAAGATACAGCCCAAACAAGCATGTGACATTACTTTTGTCGATATAGTGTAGCTGTCAACGCGCTTGCGACGTGCGGCGCGACAAGCGACTGAGGAGCGAGAAGGAGGACCATGGGTGCTCGGGGAAAGGTCTCCGGTTTTCAAAAGGTAGAAATGAAATCTCCCTTGGACTGCGGCGACGCGTCCAGTGCAGCTGAGTGGTGGTCGTTTGGTGGTCGTCATCCACTCGTGATCCCGGCAACCTCTCGGCCTTGGCAAATTAATCTCCGACGCCTCCACCACCAACTTCCCACCAATTTCCCGCTACCTTGAGATCCGGACTGCGTGGCTGAGACCACGATGCCTCGTCTTTGAAATCTTGAACTCCCTCCGCAACTTTCTCGCCTGTCTCAGAATCTCGGATACATACGCCCTTTTGCGTCCTTTCACCGTACACCTAGCATACCGTATGGCATAATCAATACATACTACAGACTGGGCGTCTTTGACCCGGGCCCATCGCATTCCATCCTCAACCGCTTCCTCCCCTGCGGTAGAGGCCTCCCTGTCCCCATCATCTGGTACCGCATGTCAACAGATGGTCTTCAAATCCATCAGCAAAACCTGGGTCAGCTACACAGCACTACATAGTGGCTCATAGTAGCCTATAGCTTGTATAGCACTCATAGCGGCTGTAGCAAAGGTCTTTAAGGTAGGGGACATACAAAACCTGTGAATGTTCCAAATATGGACAAATTCTGTTAATCAATTAATTGAAGGACAATGAAAGTACTTGAGCTAAATCCCTTCCATGAATCTTTAGAAATAAATGCTAGCTAAAAACTGGCCTCCTTGGATTTGTAATCAGATAAGTGTAGAGAATGTAGTTGTCGATTTAAGTCACCATCAATTGGATGGCCTCAAAATTGATGGGACTTTGCGAGGACATCTCCTCACTCAATTCTGATCTTGGAGTCTATCTGTTTGACTGGGGCATACCTAAGATGTATTTCTAAAGATTCATGGAAGGGATTTGCCTCACGATCTTTTGTTGTGCTTCAATTAATTGATTAACCGAATTTATTTATATTTGGAACGTTCACAGGTTTTGTATGTCCCCTACGTTAGATGTGTAGCACTGTATAGTTGGGTCGGAACTATATAGCAGTCTGTAGTTGGCCTCTAGCGTTCTGTAGTACACGGTCCACGGTATTATAAGAAAAGTCGATGGCCTTCAAACATTGAAGGTCAGTAAGTAAGTATTAACTAGTGAGTGAGTCAGTAGGTAAGGAAGTAAGGTCAGGAGTTAAGCAAGGGGGGATCGGGATTAAAATTTCGGATATGGGGACGGGGGGAGGGGGGTCGCAGGGAAGGCTTTAAAAAACTTTTTAAAACATATTTTGTTTCAAGTAATACAGGTATAGAGGGTGCTGGGAGAGTGCAGGAACCATAAAATGGGTGGTAAATGACCCTCCAAGGCCACAGGGGCTTCGGACTGTGGTTTGAAGCTTCTAAGAATCATAAATTTTGGTCGGAAATAGATGGGTAAGGAATAAACATTATACTTAGAGCACATTGTACCATACAAGAATGTTGAAGAGATTAGTTGCGTGTAAGTTGCGATGACCTTGGCTGGATTGGGAAGCTGTCTATCGGGTGGCGGTGAAGCCGTACATGACTGGGAAGCACGGCCCAGGCTTAGGGGTGCGAATTACCTGCCCTATATAGAAGGACTGGGGGGAGGGGGGTCCTGAGGAGGGCCGAAAAAAACTTTTCGACCCTAAATCCGTTTTTCGAATCCCGATTCCCCCTTGGAGTTAAGTCAAGAATATCTTAAGGGATATTTAATTATTTAATTATTTGCCACCAGTGAGAATCAAACCGAGGACCTTCGCGCGAGCCCAGAATTTAAAGTGCGGACAAGATAACCACTACACCATAGACACGATATGAGGTGTGGTACTCTGTGATGTTTATTAGGTCCTGCCCGCTGTGCTTCCGAACACAAGACCGTTTTCGACACCAGCTCTCAACTCCGCCTAACGTCGTTCTGACACTTATTTCCCAGAACAATGGGATATAGAATTTGACCTTAATCATGTGACAGACTGTAAACTGAGGTTGAATTAGACTTGCGAGGGGCATTTTCAAGAATTGAGGTACAACATTTCCAAAGTACCTTGATTAATGGTGTGAGTGGGATGTGATTGAGCCCAAGGTAAAATCTAACTCCAAAAATATTATGTGATCACCAAAAACTTCAGAGCACTACAGAGATCCGCAATACTACAGAGGACTACATGGAGCCCCTATCCAACTACAGAGCACTATGTAGTTCTACCTGAGCTATGTAGCACTATATAGTTCCCCCAAATCTATAGAGCACTATGGAGCACTATGAAGCACTACAGCCATGTTTGAGGCTGCTACATTCTACTACAGCTGCTACAGCCTGCTAGGGTGAAAATCAGGGTTTGCTGATGTCGGATCTTTTTTTCCGCCCGAACTGGACCGCGAGATTTTTGAAAACAACTGTATCCCGAAATCATCCGCAATCCGATTCTTCTTCTGGTGGAAAGCACGTCCACGAGTGGCGAACAGGTCCCACGCCGGCACACCGCACGGTCCGTCTAAGACAATATGATAGAAACAACCAAATACATAACCGTCACCGTCGTAGGGTGCTGGCCTCCAATAAATTCTCTACCCCAACTCAAAGTCAGCCGATTTCTTCGGCGACCGGGTTCGACATTTATCCCTGGAGGTGACGACGTACAGTTGAATCTATTCGCTTGCGGTGGTGTTAGCTACCTCACCCTGATTTGCGCCGTGAAACCATCAATGCTGCCTAGTATTACCGTCATGCAGCCGCGACTAGTCTCTCGCAGCCAGCCTTCAACATGGTATGATCTCGTACCTCGATCGTGTTGAAGTCTGTTATTACAGCTGTTTCCAAATGTAATGACACTACCCCTATTTTTATAAGAAAGAGCAATTTAAACACACCTGATTCTCATGCTCATTCCTCTGTCAATTCTTGATGGATTGACTTAATTCCAGGCACATTAGAGAGCGGTTAAGCAGGGCTTTCAACCCATACTAAACACCAAGGGTTAAACACAAAATATGAGGACCCTATTTCAAGAATTCATTGAACCATGGGAATCTGGATGTGAAACCAAAAGGTGAAGCCCGGAGCGCCTATGCCTATATACTCCCGTAAAAATGACCCCAAGATCATCCAATCCAGTTTAGAATTGACCGAATACTGAGCTATTGAAGCTGCGGTTCAAAACAAAGGGGGTGAATTTTGAAGCACCTAATTCTGGGGAGCTGTCTGTAATGTAGGATGTGGGTGGAAAGCCCTGCTTCCTGCCTCTTGAACCCACCCTGAATGATGTCAATCAGGCCAGAATTGGCCGAGAAATGAGCACGAAGATGTGGGATGTTCAAGTTGCTCTTTCTTAATATATTTTTAGGAAGTGTCATTACTTCTGCAAAGAGCTGTAAGTGATGGGTCTCGATTGGAGTAGGCCCTTGTTACATAATCTTTGCTTAGCTGCCCTGGTGTCGTTTTCACTGTGCGGCACCTCTTTCTCTGGTTTCTTGGGGTGGAACTAAATTTCAGATCATATTGGAGACAATCTGCCTCTTCAGAATTTTTTGAATGGTGCTTGAATGAGTGCAGGCGCACATCCTTCAATGTGATGGGACATCAATGTGCCAAAAACCCATCAATTTGACTCGTCAATGGCTTCGTCCCATGGTACTGAAAAAATATGGAAATATTTGGGCACACAGAAAACATCTGTGCCTTTCCGATATAGATATATCTAAGGTTCAAGAGCTGGGGCAAGGGCCTCAAAACATGATTATGTAATAAGGTTCCACCCCGATCGGGCTCCTGACCTTAACAACGGACTAAGCCGCGACGGCTGACCATCTACCTGTGCGACCTCTTCGAAACCAGATTTTGATTGACCTGGATGCATTGCATTAAGTACAGCTCTGGACAAACAAATTTAATATCTCGTTAGCCGCCCTTTTCTGCAGAATTCTGACCTCAGAATAAAACTCAGCGCCCTCGAAAACCTCCAAATCCGGGTCGAAAGATTTTTTTCCACGAGAAAAGGGGTCCGGCCAAATTTTTGGGGTCAAACATCGAAATTTTATAAGTACTCTGGCGCATTGTATACATGTCTACGACTTCGAAACAGTCTCTTGAGACGTCATAGCACGCCCAGAAACCCGGCGGTGACCCTTGACAGCCCACACAACTGCCTCACCTCTCAGACCCTTCTTGTAAGCATCCATAAACGACTGACCGAACGGCTTGATGGATCATGTTTAAACTTTAGGATCAGATCGTACTCATCGAGAGCTGTCGATTGCAATTTTTTCCAGATTTCTCTCGAATATCTTTGGGGCGGCCAAATTTTGAGGATCCAAAATTACAAAACATCACTAGAGGGAGATCTGCTCGTGAAACCTTGTTTGTTATATTCAATACACATCATTTTATACATTTACAAGTCTTCTGCGCGGCGTTACCTATCAGCAAATCTCGGACAACAATTGGCGGACTTTGTTTATCTGGAGCTGTAGATTCACAGCTACATAATGAAATCAACTATCAAGTGAGGCTACGATTTTTTTCTGGATACTTTAACTGATGAAGGAACTTGGGAAAGGGTGAATAGCAAGCACAGGCGCACGCCGCAACGCTTCTATGCACAATCAGTACAGGTAGTAATATTTAACCGAGATCGGGTCAGAACCGGCGACGCACTGGGAACAGAACATCGCAATGAGCATCAACGCGTCAAGCAAGGGGAAGAATATAATCTCACGGATGCGGGGGGCTGGCCGTTGACGGTGTCAATGCGGAAGATCTGGTTGGCAAGCGTGCCCTCGATGTTGTTGAGCGCCAGCCAGTCGACGTTCGCCGCGGGGCTGGTGGGCGCCGGGATGTCTCCCACCTTCGCGCCGATGACGAACGCGCTCGTGAAGTCCCACTTGGGCGAGATGCCGGTGCCCGAAGGGGAAGTCACGAAGTAGTGGGACTGAGTTTCACATGAGAACAGGGAAGAGGTTGGTTCAATAAATGTACGCACCCCGAGGACGGGCCCGAACTTACTCCCGAATGATGCGGCGCTGGTACCGGCGGCCGCGGCGCTCCAGCCGGTGTACGCGGTGGTCTGGACAGTCGCGAACTCCGACGTGCCGATGAGGCATGAGATGTCGGACAGGCTTGCTACCGCGCCGATCGTGCTATATAAGTAAAAATTCAGCACAACGTTCGTGATGACAGTGCTTGGATTACGCGTATGTCAAGGTGGTGCTGGAGCAGGTGTAGTTCTGGATACCAACACCGAGCAGCACAGAGAGCGGTGCAGAGGCGGGGCTAACTAGCTGCGTCTGGCCGGCTGGCAGGTCCATCACCGCGGCCGAGGTGGAGCAGGCGGCGGGGGCGGCGGATACGAGGAGCGCCGCGGAGGAGAGAGCGATGAGCAGCTGGAAGGTGAACATCTGGTATAAACCTGATATAATTAGGGAGGTTGAAAGAATGGGGATTTTGCGGTAGATGGGGGACTACAAAATTCGTCCAAGGTTTTTATGCGATCCCTGATCTCGTCTTAACCGACGGATAGGTAGGTAGGTAGAATTACACGGCCGGTCCCACTCAGGAACGCCGGGGCCCAGGAATTATCCGAACGTACAGGTATCAATCGCTCTACCCCGCCGCCATTTTGGTCGGCGGAGTTCCAGTTGAAAGGGTTAATTGAAAGGAGGTAAACATAATTTGAACGTGTTATAGACCGCGTTTCGGTTCCGCTTTGAAATTTGAATTACATGCTTACGGAGACTTGTTCGAACCTGTACATCTACGTACAGGGGGAAGACCAAGGAAAAGCATAGGAGTGTTCAAGGAATAACAACAGTTTGAAATCCCAGCGATGCAGAGAAAGAGGAAACCCAGCGCATTACGTTTCCTACCCGAGGCTTCTTTTCATGTGAAACTACAATGTTTTCAGATGGTGGCACCGACCGAATCTCTGGAAACCGGCGTTCCTGAGTTTAACCGTGCCACTTAATGGTGTTTAAAAGGAACGTTTACGCGAGTCTAATTGGTCTTCCTGCGAGAGCAGACCCCAGCAGATATTCCTCTGGCGCTGCAGAATCAGACCGTGTCGGGACCACAAGGCGTGCTTGTGTTCGCATCACCCCGTTGGGCTGATTCGGAGGCCCGTCGCACTGGAGCCCAAGCGAACAATACTATGGCTGTTTTTGGTATTGAATCTGTACTAAAAGCTGAAACAGGCTGATTTCTCTATGAGTTCTTCTCCGTTTCTCTTCGGATATACCACAAATTCAACCGACATATGTGGGGATTCCGAATATGTAAAAAAAAACGAGGAAAAGCGTCGGGAGAAAAATTAGATGCGCCCCGGGGCGCATCAAACCACTGAATTTGCACAGAACGCGTGTTGTACCCAATAAATTTCAGTGGCCTTTCACAGGGGGCTTCTGGGACTATCTCAATCTTCTCTGGAAGGTTTTCCTTATTTTTTTTATAATGCGAAAGCCCATGTATGTCGGGTTAATTTGCGACGCATCCGAAGGGAAACGGAGAAAAACTCATGAAGACATCACGCTATTTCAACTTCTAGTACAGATTCAATACCAAAAACAGCCATAGTATGTCCTCGATCCCATTGATCAATCGCAATGTCAACCTCAAATCAAACAGGACTATATTCGCTAAACAACTCTATAACGCCCGCACCGAGATCCCTGCCGCATCAAAACCAAAAACAATAAAGAAGTCGGTCTGGGGTCACTTCGGATTCAATGCGATGTGATGCACGGAGCCGATGACAGGAACCATTATACCCCTTGATTTTCATTGGCGCGATGTCTTGCGATTGTGAGATTATTCGCATGGATGGCCTGACATTCACATGAGACTCAATGCTCGCCTTTTTAGTTCAGCTGCGCGCTCAAAAGGAACAAGCCATTTCAACTTGAAGCGCGGACGGCGCCCGATTTGTGATCACCGAGCCGAACCGTAAATCCTCCGAGCTAGGCAATGTCCACATGGCGAGTAACCTCGGGTGCAATCCGTGGATCCCCCGTGGCAGGGCGCAGAACAATCAAATACGCGAGAGTTCAGTAGCGGGCCGTGCCCTTATTGTTTCCGTCGAACCGAATTGTTTGCGTCGCTATGCGCACCGTGTGCGCGATCCTGCCACTTAGAGCGCGGCGAGGAAAAGTGTCCCACTTTTCGCTCCTCGTTCCCGCGCTCCAACATATGTTATCGTCCGTAGTCTCGCGGCTCCAATACTTACTTGAGACTCCTGTCTGGGTTAGTATTTTCTGTAGTCTCTCCTAAACAGACGCTACAACATTTGATGCTCGTACCTAGTGTGTTGTATATTTTCTGTGGAGCTCGACTACATCGTGATCAACAGTCCAATGTCGCCACTTGCTGCTGCATCAACCAGGTGTGTTCTCCCTGAGGACTTCCCTGTAGCGCCAGTGTTGGGATATCAACCGAATCACCGACGCATTGCCTCTGGGCAATGCGAGGGCTGCGCGAGATGGTCATCTCCAGTGCTCATGACTCACCCTCCATATGGATACAACTCACTTCGACTCACACCCTCATGGACATGACTGATTTTTGCTGCTCCTGCATACGTTCACTTTGTTCTGACTCCTTGTGCGCGCTGTTTTCCTGTTCTGATACTTACCTCCTTTCGTACATATGCGGCCGATATTTGTATAAGTAGCCCAGTAATTTATCAAGACCTCTGCGGTTTTGCAGAGGGTCACTGTGAACTCATCGGCGGCGGCACTGAATCCAACAGCCAGTGCATTAATCCAAACTTCGGTCTGATTATTAGTCGTGTCCTCAGTGGCCGCGAAGGGTTGACGACACATGAACGGTTCACCCGCCGGTAATGCGGGTCGCCCCTGAAAGCCCTGAAATATCGCATGAGGGCGCGGGACCTACGCGGGGCGATAAAGAAAGGCTTCCGAGGACCGAGGAGGATCCACGCCACCGTCCAGAATAGCTAGTAGAGATTCTTGGGAAGTTACAAGATAGAGTTACGGAGGTTTTGCCCACCGGCGATCCCCGCCAAGTCCGGGAAAGCGGAGTGAGGTATCTTTGGAGCGTGGTGAGAACCCCCCGTAGGAGTTGTCGGCAAATTGCGACGTTCCTGGCTCCTGCTGCGCACGGAAAGACATTCGGAAGTGTGGAGCCGCTTGAAGTGGGAGATACAGCGGAGATGCGGCGGGAGTATGGGGGAAATGGCCTTAGAATTTGCAGCAATGCTACGGTAGGCTTGCTTCCACGGGAAACCGCGGACGCCAAACGCGCTATCATGTCGAAAAAGTCGAGGCTCGAGTGCGGCGCAGATGTAAATGTATCGATAACGACGCTTCGAAGAGCGAATGCAGGGTCGGCTTAACCTGCGAATAGGCGTACTTCAACGGTTTTCGGACTCTAGATCCTGTGGTGAAGGATAGAGGAAGACTCATGAGGGAGAATTTACGGATCAAACGTCACGGAATCAAATGATCGGACTTGGGGGTGAGCCTTGAGGCCTTGAGGCCGTGGCACTGCCCGGCAAAACTTCGTACTCATGTCCTTTTATCCTGTTTAAGCAGGAAGTTGCAAATCTGCATTTTAGATGTTGAAGGACTGTCCGATCCAGAAGGAGAAAAAACCACTTCCGGGATCAGGTTAAATGGCCACCTCCTGATATTACCTCGCAGACTCCCCCCTTTTAATCATCAATTTTGTCATAGATCAGTGCACATGCTTTCCGAGTGACCTCTCCCCTTGTGCATGTGTTCGAGAACCTTGTTGCCAGGGAGTGTACTGACCCTTCCTCAACCGGGTTTCTCCCTGTTTCAATGCCATCATGATACCATTGACAAACTGCCCCGTTTGGCTCAATTATCCTCAACGTGAAATGGTTGGCTCCACCGTATATGGACTAGAATTGAATCCTTATTCCGTGTTCCAATTACCCATCGTGTTAAGCTGGCTCCTGATTTGAACAGAGAATTACACTGTACTGCGACCAGACAACGGTATTTTATAAATCCCTAAATACGGAGTTGCTTTGGTGAGCGAAGCGAAGGCATACCTTGTCGAAAAATAAATGTGTTAGACAGGTTCAAACTTTCGCGAGCCATTAACGAGTCACAAAGTTTGAAGCAGATTTCAACACAGCCACTAAAAAGGCTTCAACACAGCCACTAAAACATTACACAGATGAGTGCGGACTACGTAATGAAATTTCGAGCCTCCGAAAATTTCACTCCGATTTAAGAAAAGAACAATTACATAAGTACTCGTCATCATCCCGGCACCTGCTCCCCTGCCATGCCACCATCGCTGAACCGGAAACCTTCCGTCTCACCGCGACACGAGCCAAGGACTGTCACCACAGCTAGATATGATCTGCCTCTATTCTCAGGCATTTCTTTCTGTCTCAATGCCAGCTCAGCTCGGCTGTCGAGCCCTGTCGAGCCTTCACTGATGCAATGCCTTTCGAACGTCGAATGCTCGTCTTACCTTCATGTCTTTCAATGCCAGCCTCTTTTCACGTTTCCCACTGATTCCAATAATATGTAGGACGTTAGACCTTGTGAGTGCCATCTCAATATACGGTCGCGCATTCAATTTAATTCCGCAACAATGTAGGGATCTTCGACATCGGACTTGTCACCAGCTACACAAGTAAGTACGCTGTCAGTTTGCAGTACACGGACCTTCCTTCCTTGTGAGCACCGCGAGGCTCTGGCATTCGCGACGCGGCTTTAATTTTGTCTCGCCAGATAATAGGTGAGAAGGCCTGGTTTCAATCCTGACAAAAATTTGGTATTTTGAAACCTAAGCCTGGTCAAAATCCTGACAAAATGTCGCTCGGAGGCAGGAAGGCCAAGTGGACAATCCTGACATGCCGGAACGATCCTGGATAGCCTGGCGAGATATCCTGACGTGGTTGTCTGGCGGAGAGGATCGGGTCTTCATCTTTTCTGTCATGCGATGGAGGCACGCGAATTCTTGCTCCTAAGTTCGATTCCAGGGCCGTCCCGCATTACGCGTTTCTTGCGTTGTATGCATTTAATATTTTTAGAGCTTATTCAAGGACCTCAATTCTGTAGTCGGCCGCCTCAACACTGCTGTCAAGGGCTCTCGGAAACGCATAACAGCCGCGGAGATTGCTGCTGAAGGTGAAGACACGACACAGGGGTTTTAATTGCAGTAATATGACTAGATAATCACCTATTTATGCCCCGTAGCGTGTTTTTAGGGCAATCCTGACACATTTGGGCCATTTTTAGAGGCTTGGGGTGAAAATCCTGACAGGGCCAATTTCAGGCCTGGTCCACATGTCCTGACATTCGGTGAAAAAAAATTATGCATGTCCTGTTTCCTGACAAAACACCCAATTTTTTTTCAAATCCGTCCTGACATTTCGGCCCGAAAAACACCAGGCCTGCTCACCTATTATCATTGGTCCTCAGATAATACACCATCTTCAGGCCTGTCTACTACTGTATAATTACATTCAATTCGACCGGGGGTGTGACACGTGACCCGAATTACCAGTTCGACCATTTGACCAGGGCCGAAATTTCGTGTGACAGAAACGAAATTTTCGACCATCGGAACGAAAATTTTCAAATTTATGCACCGCGGAGAAGATTTTGAGCAGTTTTGACACCTGCGTGATGAAAATTACATTCGACCAAGGGGTGGGTGATGCGTGACGGTCGAATTGAATGTAATAATACAGTACCCCAGTACGTGACCCACTCTGCGGACTGTACTTCCATAACAATCATTTATGGGCAGACACCTGCACCCCACTTACCTCGGCTTTCAGCCAACGTTGTCGCAAATCTGGCGTACAGAGGGTAAGATTGATATTAATTCTAATCCTGGAGATTGCCACGCTGATCAGTCGCGGTAACTACTTATGCGGTCGTAGAACTCGCAGAAGGCGTCTCTTTACGAGTACTTATAGTACTCGTTATTTAATCAATCAACATGAGGTTTTTCAGGTCTCGGTGAAAAGTGTCCCAGCTCAAGATTGCAATGCAAAATAGGGGCTGTGCTATTGTATTTAGTGGCTGTGTTGAATGCATAATAGTGGCTGTCCTTTAAATCCGCTTCAAAATCTGTGAAATTATAGTGGCTGTGTTCATGCTTTGTAATTAGGTGCCAATCGTCGGTTGTGTTCGAATACCCCCAGGTGTCTTTCTTTTTTACAACTTTTCATCTTTGCCTCTCTCGTGCACTTGAGCAGTTCTTTTTTTACACAGATCATTTTCGGAATGCATCCTTGTTGCTCCCATACAATTTTCAGTGTGCAAATCAGCCTGTTACTTCTGGTGTGCTGTTATGGTTTAGCGTATTGCGAGCGTAAGTCAGTAATAGATTACTGATGTCGTGAGTGATGTTTTGGAATAGGCTTAGTTTGTCGTAAGTCGTTAGCGCGTATCTGGATATATCAGATAGCAAGATTCGTTAATTCTCAATACGAGTGACTCAAACTTAAATCAGTCAAACAGCTGCACTACAATCGTGGCCTTGGGTCCGGGTCTAGATACAAGGCATGGATAACGTCCTTCAGGGGAGGATGCTATTTGAAATGGCTATAGGCACTATGGCTAGCTTATTCGGAGGTTGAGAGTAGATGCTACGTGGTAGATTGAAGTAAAGATGTGGTGGTCCTGTCACATGAGGACAGGCTCTCATTATATAGCTAAGGAGTGTGGTTTCTAGAACATTCTACATAGTATTGGAACATTCTTGTGGTGCACTAGAATGTTCCTTCAAATGATTAAAGCATGTGCTGTGTGAATGTTCTAGAATATTCTGGTGAGAACAGGATAATACTCCAAGGATCTCACAGGTTCTGTGTAAGTAAAGAAGCATCTATATAGATTGGCCATGCACCAAACCATAAGGGTTTGGCACTTAATGAATATGGAAACATGTGGCACATGGTTTCCGTGTGGGTACGAGTTCAAATCAAACTCGGATGGTTCTCATCAATATTGATGGAGATCAACATACTTGGGGTTTAAGTCTCTTGAATATCATTTTGGGCAGAGCTCTTGAAGTCTGAATGATGTTTAGAAGTGTGTCTTCACTCTAGAACCAAAGAGAGAATGTGTGAACTGGAAGGGATAGGAATTAATTCAAATACACTGTGAATTGTAATATTCCATAACATGTGCATTGAAGTCTATGTGACTATGTCTCTATGTTTGGTCTCGGCAGATTTCCCCGCGGCCCTCCACCCTTCCAGATTCGCAATGGTAACTTAAATCAGGCAGGCCTGTGATTTTGTATATCAGATATACATGCCTACCCAAGACTGGCCAGTGTCCGGCCATGTATTGCGCTCAGGTCGATACCCGCCAAAATCTGTCCTGGACACATGCAACTTTCTCACGGTGGTTACTATCAGAGATCGGGAACCCGGCAAACCTAGGTAGTCAGCCATTCATATACTGTCTGCTCAACTGTCTCAAGAATTTGGGTTTAGGGGAGGAAGTACAACCTCCGATGCTGGTCTGTGCCAAATTTGGAGGCAGACTGATGAGTTGATGGCAACATTTTGTTAACTCCGAGTGGCCGTCACGCCCATTTCTCCACCAATTCTGTATCCATCAACGACTTTTGGGGGTCCTCCTGTTTATCTCCTTCTGGGAAACCATCGAAGTTGTTGATATCCTTGAAAAATGACAAATCCGGCTCTCCAGGGCTCCCGACAAAAGTTGCAATCAGATATCAATAGGCCAATCTTGCCGCTCGCACACCACATGACCTGCACACCCTGCGCATCTGAAACTTGGCAGGGGGGATGGGGATGGGGATGGCCAATGCTAATATTTTAGCACTATTTAAATATTATACCTATTTTGTTCCTCTCCTAGTATCATTCAATGCTTCAAACCAGCTCATTTTTGTCATCGGTAAATGCAGATTTTTTGGATGAGTTCTCGGCACCCAAGCAATGACATTTCGATCCAAATATGTCTTTAGCCTTCACAAAAGACCACCCCACCTTACCTTGGCTCACTGTGTCCTCTGCCTCCCACGTACGGCACTATTCGTTCACGACCCTGATCCCACCTATGTAAGTGGCACGGAAATAAATATTCATTTTGCCCCCATACCTCGGATGTCCGATATAACTGTATGTAGTAGTCCCCTTGCATGTCTTGCTCCAGCCAGGTATGCCAGGGCCTCCAAAACGACCTGGAATGAAGGGTTTAGCCGGATGGCCGGCTACCTGGTTTTGGCCTATTTGGGGATGCTGCCAGGAATTACGAGTACTTATGTAATCGTTTTTGATCAACCGAAATGAGGTTTTTGAGGTCTGGTTAAAAAGTGTCCCAATCTAAGTTTGTAAAAATAATAGGGGCTGTGCTATGGATTTTAGTGGCTATGTTGAAGTGTTTTTAGTGGCTGTCCTTTAAACTTCCTTCATTTTCTGTGAGTTTATAGTGGCTGTGTTTTCTCTCGTAATCTTCCTTCAATTCTCGTGCAGGTTCAATTCTCTCGATGCTCCTTGTTTATTTATAGGCTTATTCGGCTCCATTTTTTCTCCCTTTTTGGAACCCTTTGAACAATCAGAGCTCGCACGCGTGCCTCCATACAGCAGAATTGCCTTCTTTGGTATTCCAGTATATATACACAAATGAATGGTAGTTATGTTCTAATATCCCGAACCAGGTGTGCATGATGTGAACAATACCTTCTTTGACAGCTGCGCCACCGCCGCCCCCTCCCCCTGCACCTTCTACACCTCCACCGTGATCGCTGCTCGCCTACGCCGTCGTCGATTGCTCTCTTCGATTTTCTCGTTGGTAAAGGCTCTCGTAAATTCTCATGTGTCGACGTAATCCGGCTATATGTAGCAGCGCTTGTGCACGATCACGGCAGATGCCGTGTCGGAAATCCCCGAGATGGTGCGCGTCTCACTTGGTCGTATGTTTCCGTCACGCCCCCTGATGCCGTCTTCTTTTCTTGTCTTTAACCGTCATGTCCCAAACTACTGTTTGAGTCTTCAAGACCTAAAGCTATCCCACTGAGCAGCTCATCATTACATGCTCCTTACGCCGAATCATCTGGCGTATATTCTTAACCTCTGGCTTGCGAAATGTACTGGGAGTGCGCAGTTCAAGACGGCTTCGTATTGTATGTCCCTGCAATCAATGTATACCGAATAAGACAACCAAATCTGCACTACCTTGGCTTCTGGGTCGAGATCTGGCTTGATTAGGTCGCAGAACAGACAGTATGCAAGGCACAGTTCATTAGTACTAATAACGGTGCCCGAACGACTAAGTGCTGCGCGGTTCTTCCGGAAATTTGTCGCCCTCAAGCGAATCCTCGACCCTAAGCAACACCATACACTTCCTGATCTCTGGGTAATCCTTGTCGTCACTGCTGTTGTCATGGAAGTCGAAGCGCTTTCTGGTGATGGGAGTGTTCAGCCGCGTGATAGATGTTCCTTTTGGGACAAGATTGGCGTCTTTCGCAGACCGGGCTTTGAAGGCAGCCTCGAGGGAAGTGTTAGAATTTATTCTATCGCTTAATGTGTGCTTACCTTTGCAGTAGGATCGTCTAGAAGGGTCAACGTTCGAAGCACCACCTTGCAAATCTGTTTGTCTTCTTCTCCCCTGGTGGGCTCCCTGAAGGCGACCAAGGCAAACCCCATCTCCACAACGTCGCCTACCCTGAAACCACCAGGGTTTTTGATAGCGTGCCTTTGGACAATTAGGAGAGTGTTCAATGCCTGAATTGGGTGCTTACTTCTCTTTTTTGAAACACAGATACGTGACGTCGTTGTCTAAGCAGTGCGAGATGCACTCTCCGAGATGGCGCGCTAAGGTGCCCGATGGATCAACATATTTTTCAAACAATATTTTGATTCACTTGGTATGTTGGCGCCAGCAGTGAAATATCAGCAGCTGCTGTTAACGGAAGGACCGAACACGTTGCTATCTGGGACAGGGATCCAGTGTTCGACCTTGTCCATGGAGAAGCTAGTTGACAAAGTGTATGTCAAGTCTTTCACCTTGTCCATAGCAGCGGCAAAGTGTTTTGAGTCATATCTGACTAGTTCTGGGTATGCTCTAGCGTCCGAGATCCGAGCGGATGTCAAACTGAGACAGTTTGTTAGTAACATAAAACATGCCATGACACATTCACCTGTTCTTTTTGACAGGCGGGATATTGTAGGCCTTGAGGGCGCCAACCATAGTGAAAATGGCCTCAGCCCTTGACTATACACGACCTTGGTAGTTTTGTCGTCAGTCTTATTTACTCCGAACAAGCTAGGCTGATCCCCTCCCAGCGGGCATACACATGCGCAATAACAGGGACTCACATCGATAAATGCTGCCTGGTGCATATATTCCCTGGATGTGTCCGTATTCTTCATGGATTCTGTCCAGGTATCCGAAGTTTTCGCTGGGGTGGCGTTCAGCGCGAGACCATTCCGACGAAATTGAGTTACATACCAGCAGCTTGGTGGTTGTAATGTTCATCCATGCTGATTCAAAGTTGTTGCAGGGAATGTGTTCAGTATACAAAGCTGCATGGCTTCTAAATTTAAATACAATTTTTATCATGTGTGTTAAATGAATCATTCTTGGGATGCTAGAGAAGAAGGGGAAAGAAAAAAGAAAAAAAATTACATAAGTGCGAGTTTGCCGGGCCGTGCCGCGGCCATCACCCCAAGTAAAAATCTAGGAAAGCATCCAAGCTTCATATAAATTCTGCCAAATGTATTCTACTGATTCCTAGGATGCAGGCCTTCATTTCCAACCCCCCGCAGCACGATCCGATATGTAATCATTTCGAGATTAAAACAAAAAGGCAAGGTGGCCGCATACCTGGTGATTGATAGTATGCTTAGCTGGTTTGATTTTTTTTGTAGTCGCAGTTCTCGACATAGTCTCTAATAATTTTAGCCAAATCTTCTTTAATGTGACTGTAATCATTGAACCGACCCATTTAGTACATGAGTTTATCAGGGATAAAAGCAGTCAAAATCTCTCAATGGTGTATCATGCTTCATAGCCTCTATGCACTGGGATTGTTGCCCGGTCCCGGGGAGCAAATAAATCTCGGGTCATATATCAAATGGGCTTCCAGACACTGCAACCATACACCGAAAGGGCACCCGCACGCCTTGGTTATCCTGCTAACCAACTTTCCTTGGACTCAAATGGTCTCTAAGTCTGTTCTTAAGATCGGCATAACGGCATGGGATGCATCCATGCCTTCGAACTTGGAAAGATTTTTAGAGATATTTGATCGTGCTGTTAAATATCCGGAGCAGACGGGAACTTACTTCAACTCAACATTGTCCCAGCTCGAGATCTGTTTCGCATCTACACCAATATCCATCATCGCAGCGAGTGACGCTTTCTGCGAAGCATTCCGTACTATGAGTTTCAGGATGATGTGCAAGTATCTTGTCCATTTGCAACCCGCAGTTGCACGAGGCCTGGTGTCTGTGGTGAGGGACCGTGGATTCATTCATAGTGGTACTTGCTTTCATAGGAATACCTCGCTCTTGGATGGCGACGGAATTCTGCAAGGTGTTGCCAATGACCTGGTACTTACAATGAGCCTGTTGACACTCAGTAGAATGGAATGTACCTTTGTCGCGGGGGCTTGTACTTTGACGGGAACCGAAATCTCCCCGTTGTTGGCTGCCGCAACAGATTTCACTACTGTAGATACTTGTACCGTAGCAACCGTCACGGTCACGACGGGGTTGTTGCGTTGCCTAGGTCACGGTCACGATGAGGTTGGTTGCCTAACTTCATACCGTGACATGCAAAAATATATTATTTGTTGGCCCAAAATCACCTTGAGAAATGGCAAAAAATCCTTGAGACCTCTCCCCTGATTGATTATATGGTGGATTGGACCTGAGAATCACATCTACAGTCAAAATCTAGCTCATGTTGAATTTTTTGGTTGCCAAAATTTCAACCGTCACAGTGAAAATTGGGCTGGTTGCGTTGCCCAAACCTGCTTATGGTGTCACGGTGGGTCGGGTGGTTGCTACAGTACAAGTATTTACAGTACAGTAGCGGTCACAATAGCACTGCAATTGTTATGAAGGATTCCTTTACCCGAGCTCACTGCAGCTTGGTGAAGTCCGCACCTAACAAGGCTGTGGGATCAATGCCCATTTAGCATAGTAAGTTGAACGTGGTAGGCTATGGTTAATCAGGCAACCATACAACTGCCAATGAACATGAAGAATCAGCAGTGCAGTCGGAGAAGGTGGGTGTTGCTCAATGTGGTCTTTTTCCGAACAGGAGTTGGTACTAGTCTCGGACCATACTCTCATGACATCCCAATTTGGGAACCCTGTCAGGAGAGTCTGGGCCTAAGCCAACCACTTAGCCGTACCATTGCGCTATCATAATTGATCCCATTTTCTCATGCTCGGCTAAGTCCGGAACTCGCCCCGTACACCAGCCTGGGGCTCGATGGAGAGCTTTCGTATGTTTAATTTTCTCTCGCTGATCATTTCCATGGCTAAATTCATGGCTATAGGAATCATTGCAATGGGATCTCCTCGCTCTTCATTTAATCTGAGCAGAATATGCAGAAGGACTTCGAAACTGCAGCTACTAGGGACATGCTTGTGATCTCTGTCTGCCCAGAGATGCTTGAGAGCCCATCCTTTGCACGGCAGCTGGGCTAGATGTAGCTCCAATAGTGCTCTCAGCATCAGGCTCATTATCAAAGTCATCTGAGCCAAGGTGGGTATAGTTGACCCTGAGAGAGTAATAAAGCGGGTAGGGCCGACAAGCGGCACAGCCCACTACCAGTTGCTCAGGATCATTTCGTGTAGATTTCAGACTGAATTTATGTAAGCAGATTGTCCTTGCCTTGAATAAGATTGAGTGCATGAAGAGTTAATGATATGAAGAATGGGCAGTCCAAAGCTTGCTCGGTCAACGTCACGGGCGTCCCGCGACGTCGACCAGCTCACATTGGACCACAGTAAATTGACCTACACCACCGATTTCCCAGCCACCTGGGTACCAGGTCGGAGATGCTGATCTCAGTCCGGCAAGGATTTCATGTTGATGATCCGAGGTGAATCGGCCGACCTCGAAATGAGGTCGAGGCGTTTCGCCGCAAATCGACGTCGAAAGGCTCGTGTTGGGATCCAAATGAGGAAGGAGTCAAAAGGAAAGAGAGCAATAAGAGTCGAACTCAGAGCTAAATGGAACGAGAAAATATTGGAAATGAGAAGAGAATCACTTGCACTAAAGTGCTGTAAAGGGTAGTTCAAAATAATCCTACCTACCTGCCTACCTCTATTAATTCCTTGCCTCTTACATATCAAAAAAAAAAAATTGAAGGAGCGGGACCTCAGGGCACTGTGAGGGGCAGGATCATGGGAGGCAGTCACAGTTATGATCCTCTATTAGTATAGGACTTTGGTGAAAAAAAATCGTCCGCACATGCTAAGTGCATGAGTAAGGTCGAACTGAGGTTTGTTCAAGGTCGATTCGAGGTGGGAAATCCTGACTTGATCCGACATCAAATTTGGTCACATTCAATGTCGGCCAGATGCCGGACCCGGCTCAACCGTTTGAGCTGGGTTCCGACAGATTTCGGCCTTGATTTGTGCTCTTTCGTAAAACCTCATTTCAACCCTAAATGCAGGCCAATTTAGCATCATTTTGTGGGTCAGATTTATGGCGGCCGATTCACATTGATTTAACCTCTCGTCTAAAAACGGTGGTATAGCTCGTGGGCTAGTTTTTTTTCATGAGCAAAGAGATTTCTTAGTCAAGTTCGACTTTCTCTCCATATGTTGAGAAATCGGAGTCAGCATGGTTACAAGTACAACTGCGGCAATCAGCGGCAAACTGCCCGGCCGAAGACAGGCCAGAGGATTTTGGCGGGGAGGATACGTGCTTACGAGAAAACAGCTGATGAAAATGTGATGGTCGGCCAAAACATGGGCTGATAGGGCGCTATATAAGAACCCGTACCTAAAGGTAGCGGGAATTTCTGCTCATCTGAGGGAATGTTAATATCAATGTATTTTTTGGGTGCACCTACAGACCTTCAGACGCGTCGAGACGGGGGGAAACACGAGCGTAAGACACAAAGAACCTTATCCGATCTTAGCCGAAGCCTCCGGGGCGAGTTCCGGACTTAGCCGAGCATGAGAAAATGGGATCAATTATGATAGCGCAATGGTACGGCTAAGTGGTTGGCTTAGGCCCAGACTCTCATGACAGGGTTCCCAAATTGGGATGTCATGAGAGTATGGTCCGAGACTAAGTTGGTACTGGAGGTGGAGACTTCAGTTATTGAGGTCTGTGTCCAGTCACCATCGCTGGGGCGTTCAGTATCTTCTGTTGAACTGCTGCCATCTTTAATTCTAGAGAGAGAGAAAAAAAACCATAAGTGCGAGTTTGCCGGGCTGTGCCGCGGCCTTCACCCCCAAGTTACGGATGTTGATCAAAACGTTCCAATGATCCATCGAAGAACATCGATCACCCAACTTGCGCATGGGAGGCTATCGTGCATGGGAATTATACTACCTACCTACCACCACACTCCCGAGGCTCAGAACGCTCCGCCCAGCAGCAAGAGGACCCGGATAGTAGGCCAAAATCCCTGATGCAAATCCTGACAATTTTGGGTGATTTTGAGCTCCAGGGGTGGTCCAAATCCTGACTGAATCGCGCCTGCGGCCCGGGAATTTTGTGTTGAAGAGCACCTGGAGCGGCAATTTTGTGTCCTGTGCTAAAATCCTGATGATTTTGGGCGGATTTCGTACTCAGTGCCTGTTCATATCCTGATGAAATTTCCGAAACCAATCCTGACTAATTTGCCGTTTTGAAATCAGGCCTTCTCATCTATTATCCGGGGTCCTGCAGCAAGCGAAGAGTGGGTGATGATGGGGGTCGTGCTCTGACTTCGCTGATTTTCCCCGTACCTGCCGCAGTCCGAGAGACCGCGGCGAATCCAGTCAATTGTCGTATTGGTACCCTCCATTTGCTGCCGCATTCGTCTCCTGCACTTCGAGCTCATCTATTCAAATCCGCATCCTCTCTGGCCCTGCACGACCCTGCACACATATTCTTTCTGGCTCTAGATGCACATACAGCTAGCTCCGCGCCGCAGCAGTTGACTAAAGATCTATCCCTGTTGACTTTGTTGACTCTGTTCGCTCCACCCACCTTTCAAGTCTTCTTTTGATTGGTAATTCTCATATTTGCTCTCTGTATCTCTGCCCATTTGCCGGTAAACAGTACTCCAAGTTCCTGGACGATGCCTTGTCTATTCGAAAGATTCGCAATTGTTGAGGCTGGAGAACATTTGTTGGCGCGGCAAATTTGTCCGCGACCGAGGAGTGTGATCGCCTTCGTGTTTCCCCCAAGCCTGGGGGCGTGTTAAGCCGGTGATGGTCGTCAGCTTTGCAATCATGTCCGGGCGACGAGGTTCCTTGTGCTTGGGAAGCCCGAAGGGGGTCTCAAATGTGTCGGAAAAATCCCAGTCGGCTTTGAACGCGTTCCAAGCCGTTACATGGTCGCATGCCTGAGCTGGCTTCCAACGCACAGTTCAGAATCACGCAATTACTCCCAAGCCACGTCGATGGTTCCAACGTGTTCCGAGATTAGTCTCAGAAAAGTCACAAAATTTGTAATCTGCCGTTCTTCTCCACGAACGGCGGCTTTTATCATTGTATTGTAATAGTCGTTGTGAGTAGGTACAGATTAAGGAAGTAAGTCAGGACAAGGAAGATTACTAGTAATCGACAACTAATTTGGAGTAAGTGTTATTAGACACACATGCATGAGTAGGAAAATATTCAGAAGTCACCACCAGAGTTTTGTACCTTGGTCGGCGTCCCGGGTGGAGCTAGGTGGAGCTCTGCTGAATGCTTTTGACACAGGCTCCACAGCTGTCAGATTTCGAGAACGAGAGTGGTTGAAAAAATGCAACCCAGCACATGCACATATCAAGTCAAAACACTCCTCTGAGGCACCCATAATTGACCTAAATTATTTTTCTGACCCTAAAAAATATTTGAGTACCTTGGGAGGGCTTGGGACAGCTTCTAACTCACACCAAGCCTTCAAACGGCTTGAAACCGGTTCTAAGCCCTCCGCCACGCTTTGGAAACACTCCGATGCCGTTCCAAGGTCACATGCTGTACTAAGCCGTTGCATGCTGACTGGCTTTTTTTCCGACATGCTCTAATTTTCTTGGGCGATGCTCAGGGCACTTGTCCTACCATCATGTCCACCACAGCCTTCTCTGCGATTTGTCTAGCCTCCGGAATCCCTGACGCAATACTCATGATGCGGGGTTCCTACTCTCCGTACGATAACCAAGGTGACAAATGCGTTTTATTCCCAGCCGTGCCATCCGCCGCAGCCAAATACCCGCGCCTTCATTGAAGATGGATATTTGCTACCCCCAGCCCGCGACCGTGATCTATTTTAGGAGAAGTTGCTAGTTACCCGCCCGCGTCCCCGCCGAATTCCACGTTTCCGCTTCCAAAGAACCCACCCTGCTCCTCCCCCGGATTGCCGCACTTCCTCGCAACACTGAAGACATCGTTCTCCTCCACTGTTTCCGTCCAAATCCTTCCTTGCCACCCATCTTTACAATTGAGGGGTACCGTCCCCTGCATTGGCCAATGAGGGTATTTTCATGCGCCCCGCGCGCCCATTCCCGTCCGGCGGCAAATCCACGGGCGACTCGGGCTACCAAACGGAACTGCCATTCCGTCGGTTCGCCGCTTGATTGTCAACTCGCCCATGCTTACCTGTCCCGATTCCATGCCCGGTCAAATACTGGCTGCATCGGGATATATATATCCAGGATCTCGACATTCCCCGAACACGAGCTGTATTTCCCCGTGTCTGTCCGTCTCACGCGGGAGTTGAAATTGCAATGCCCCTGCACACCTGTGGGCGATAGGCTGCGAGAGGCCTTCGGTAGCACGCGGACCCTCGCATACGCAGCTTTATCCGCTCTTAATTATAAGTGTTCAGATTACATGAGCGCGATCTCTGCGTCGGCCATGCGTCACAATATCGATGGCCAGTCCGGAGAAATTTCTGTCTCTGCTTGACTAGTGTTCAAAAACATCAAGGACCTCCGCACTCTTCTTGCACTGTGAAGTCCGATCACAATCACCATGTGATCGCGTCGCCATATAGGGCACGTGGTCGGCGCCTATATCCTCAGTCTTTGCTACGCACTCTGACTGAGGTATAGTGCCGCCGTACTCTGACAATATTCATGCTTATATATCACCCAGATACATTGTGTCTAGTTTGTACACGTGCCAGAGTACGATCATGTGGGCATCCAAGTTCGGCTTGAACACGGGTTTCCTGTGCATTACCCTCCGCCTGCCAGGAAAATCAAGATCCTTGTGCCGTATGCCTTGCGTGACTACAGGTGTAAGTCTGTTCTACCGCTTATTCCCGACAAGGTGCATACCTCGTCCAGGCGGGGATTCTCTCAATCCCATGACCCCGTCCTGGCCGAATTTCACCGCTGAGTTCTCGCATCGCCGTCTACAGTTTCGCTCTCGAACTTTCCGTGGGTCCCCTACATTGCCTCGTCGCTGTCTTCCATCAGCCGAATGGATTTCTGTCAAATCGCCACACGCCTAATGTCGGGCGACTACTTCGGGTAGTTACACCCCACCCGGGGCTGGAAATCGTTGTTTTTATTACTCCTTGCACCACTAGGCTCGGACCCCGTCGGGTCCCCGCGTTCAATCAGCACCCGTTCTAATCTCCAAATTTCGCAAGGATTCCATGACTCGGTCTCGTGTATGTCAATTGGCGCTTAATTTCAACCAGCGCGGAAATCGGAATCTATATGGTCTCTTGTCATTAATGAGAGCGCAAATACTCGCATCATCCCCGCTATCAGCTGTGAAACATCCAGAGAGACGGCATAAGCGCGATCGCCTGTGTCGGCGGTTTCCAAGCCCAATACGGACAGATTTCTTACCCTGGTGCCCGCGGGTGTTTCAAAAAATCCACGACTTCCGTGCTTTTCGCATCACCGCAAGATCGTGGGGAAATCCGAAGTCGGCGTTTTGAACGGAGGAATTGCGTTTCATAGATGAAAGCATCGGCGTCCCCACAGAATCGAGCGCGGTGCGTCGGAATATCTTCACTAGCTCCAAACGAGCATACATATTTACAAGTATCGCTATGATCTCGCTCAGTCTGGGAGAATCACACACCAATATTTTGGGGCATCCATTCAAGAGTTTCTGTCACTCGGGACGTGCGTTCCCGCGGTCCGTGGGGGTTAAATCGGGATATGTAGTAGTAATAGAATCGCTCGGATCCCCTTCGGCTGTAGAATATAACCATGTCTGGGCTTCTCCTCCACTTCGTTCCTCACTGACTGTGGCCCTGACTAAAAACATCGATGCTGCCCCGAGTCTGCGCAGACCTCTGGCATTAATTCAGGTGGAATTGTAGGTTAGGATATCCTGTTCGTGTACGGCGCACATCTACCTTCCGTATCCGATAAAACACGTGTGAGCAGGCGGAACCCGTTCGATCCGGAGGCAGGACATTCCCAGCGGGACGATGTTCCTGTTTCTTCTTGGTCACTTTATTTCAAGCGGCAGATATCCTGGAGATCTTGACATATACCATGATGGGACTTAACATCTTGACAATGACTGTTCCAAATTAGCGGAGCCTCCAGTCCGCAAAACTCGGGCATGAATTCAGCTCTTGTTACAGGGCAGGCAGTCGTGTTGGTGCACGACGCACATCTGCATTACGAGTACTTTAGTAATCGATCATGAGGTTTTGCAGGTCTCGCTACTTTTTTGTCACGAATCTAATAATAGTGGCTGTGCTAATGTACATAGTGGCTGTGTTGAAGTGTTTTTTAAAGGACAGCCACTAAATTCCGTTCGATTTTTGTGATATATTTTGTGGCTGTGTTTCTTTCGTAATCGGACGCACGCCTCGGCCTGGTTCGAACCCTGTTATGTTCAATTTTTTATTTATCTTTCGAGGGCACACACGGAATCATCAACGGCTACTGAGCACACCGAGGTCGCAAAAGCACACAGGCGCGGTCATAAAGGCTAGACACTGGGTACTGGCAACTGGCGGGATCAATTGTCCCTTTGTTCATATTTGGTTCTCCCGCCAAACCCCTGATTTCGATGGCAAATCGACTCATCGCATCCACCCGCTGACCACAATGTCTCGAGAACCATTCTGAACCGGCCAAATCATCGTTAGTATGTATAATAAGGTATATACATGTGTTGTATATTTTATTTATTTCTAATATGCTGCAGAAAATGTGAATTAATCTTGGTCTCCATATCCTGCATCGAACTCATCCTCCTCCGGCTCAAGTATCGTGTCCTCGGGCTCTGATGGGTCTGTAACTCGATAGCCCAGTAGAGGTACCTCTCCGCTCGCTACCCGCGGTAACCAGCGACCCAAAGCGGCCACCGTGAGCTCCACCAATCTCTCCCTTTTTCAACTTGGAGAGCCCCGGAACCTTCATTTTTTTATCGGTCTCCAGCTCACGAAGACGGTGCCATTTGAGCTGGAGCTCCAGCTGAGGCTTTTGGATGTCCTTGAGCGTCGCGGGGTTCGTAAACTGGGAGACCTCGATGATCGGCATGCACAAATTGATTGCCTTTATATCGGCGGCTTTCTTGGTGTTGGCCTTCAGTTTATTGGCTCGGTGTTCTGCAACCATCCGTGTGTTGTGATCTATCTGGGCTAGCTTCTTTTTCTTCTCGCGTCCGTCTGCCCTAATTACTCGAGACGTCTGCCGTAAGAATTGCTGCCCTGCCAACGTGTCGAGGTGTTGTTCAATGAAGTCTGCAGTGCCGTTATGCTTGTACTGTGACTTTGCATTGACAAATTCAAGTGTCACATTTGGCGCTGTGCATCTCCCGACGCGGGCGTTCGCCCCCAGCCAACCTTTGTTTGCGTCGTTAGTCGAGGGCATCCAGGCCTTGAGTTTCTGTGCCTCCATTAATTCCACACCGAGCACATCCGACCCAAACCTCTCCCATGTCTCCAGTGCACCCTCCAAGAATGCAACAAATATGACGCACAGCTCGCTCATGGGAAGTGTTGGGAGAAGAGGATGAGGGGCGTACATAGCCTCGGGACGTTCCCAGGGCTGGCCATCCATCGAAGCCGTCGTATGCGAGAGGTTGGGACCGCAAATGATGTCGGGATCCACAATCACGCGTCGAAGGTGTGCAATAATCATACGAATCGCGGGGCCCATTTCCCAGAGGTTTCGTAGACCACCCACGCTCAACCGCATCATGCGCATGACTGGGTGGCTGAAATTCTGCCCATACCAGAGGAGCACAATGAACTCCATGATGGTGCGGAGATCGTTGAGAGCCTTCCAGATATTCGACTCGAGATGGTTGAAGGCCAGTGACTTCCGGTTGCTTATGAACTTCATAAGCTGTTGGTAAACGATCAGGTTGAAGATAATTTCTGCGGCACCTTCAGAAAAGCATTGATTTCGGGTGTTGCTGGTGTCTGGAAAGCAAATCGCATACCCGATATGTTCGTGGGCGTTAAAATAGATGCCGTGACTGTCCTGCATCCCTTTCTTGTCATCCTGATTGTTGAGCAGCTTACCCATGAGCTCGCAAAGCTTCACACCACCGCAAGTTCAGACCTTCTCAGCACACTCCTTTGCGACTGCCGATCTGGAACTGGCGGCGGCTTCGTTGTCTTTGTTCATGAGAAGAACGGGTTGCTGAAATCCGTTCTTGGCCCACGACTCCATCATCTGATTAACACCTCCTACGCATCCAGTTAACCATGCAACTAAGTATTGAAGAAGAGAAAAGGGAACTCACCTCTGTGCGCATTCAAGTCTTTGTGCATACAGCAGCTGCCACTAGGGAAGAAATCTGCCTCCTCTTGTTCCACCTGGGGTAATTTATCGAACACCTCTTGGCCGTAGCATTGACAAAGCTCCGCACGAAGAGAACTGTGGATACGGTCCCTCTCAGTCGCCGGTAGCGCGTCCCATGCTGCCATCCCCCCCGCAGCTTCAATTTTCTGGCCAGTGAGGTCGTAGATCGCATCGAGAAGCTTTGCGGTGGTAAGATGCAATAATGCCCGCTCTAGGGCTACCCACCGTCCCCGTATTTACGGGTGTGACGGGTGCCGTCCCGTCCTGTCGAGTCCTTGAGCAAAGTAATTTGCGGGACACTTCACAGCCGTCGACGGCCGTCCACGGCTCCGGTGGTAATTGCGCCTCGAACAGAATTGAGTCGACACTAGATTCACTCCTTGCGGTCACTAGAGCATGCAGATTAAGATACGCACCAAAAATTGCCCCCAGAACGGACGAGCCATTTTGAAATCATCCATTTCACAGTTCAACGTATCATGTGAAGGAGTGCGATGGTTCTTAAATCTGCTGTGGCTGGCAAAAATAATGTGAAGTAACTTCCCTTGAGGAATTAATTAGTATGCATGCAACTTCCAGGGAGTTTCCCAGCTTTAATTCTCGCCCAACATCCAAATCTCGCGCACTTCGGCTCTGTCCCGTTAGTTGACGGTTGACGGCCGTCTTTTTGCCGTCCCGTACCGTCTCCTAGTCCAGCGAATGCCAAAGACGGCCGTTTTGTTGATGGGCCGTACCCGTCTCGACGTCCGAAATTGATGGCCGTCCCCGTTTTTGGGACGGTGGGCAGCCCTAGCCCGCTCACCCTGGATTTCCCGATCCATGCATTGTTTAAGGGCCAAAAACAAGGCCCGGAGATTCTTCTGGTCGGCTGCGTGGTTGGTCATCATGCCAGTGACTTTAACAAAAAAACTGTGTGGATATTCGGGGTGCAGCTTGCCGAGGGAAATCGGCAGTCCAAGGTGCATGTACACATTATTTGTATATGTTAGCACATCTTACCCACACGTCAGGATCCCGTGCCATTGATATTGACTCAGCAACAGGTAAACAAGGTAGCCAAAGGGGCCTAACATCGACTGTATTTCAAATGCAATCTCCCTGTGCCGCTGGCACGATCTGCTTCGGGAATAGTAAACAAGCACTCAGTAACTTCTCGTGAATCGACCCAGTGACATTGTTCAGGTCAGACGAGGAGAGCACTCACAAATGTATACAACTTGCTTCACAAACTCAGTTGAATGCCAATGTCTATTGCTTTGAGTATCACATACTATAATACTAATCTGCCCTGAATTTGCTCTTCACGACCTCAATCAACTCAAAAGTGAGATGACCCTATCTCAACAGGCCCTCAACTATTGATGAACCTATCGAGGCCGTATAAAGGCTGGCATCTGAGCACCGACACACAATGGTCCTACTATCCCCACTATGCCAACCGCTCGAACCTCGCTTTCTATTTTCCGACTTGGCCAGCAACTATTTTCAATATCATCCTCAGTCCAATGCACAGTGCATTTGTCTTACTGGGAAAATTGCAGGTATCCAGTTCAGGAGTGTGAGTTCCGAAGGCACCGTGAGTCCAACTGCTGACTGTACTACTACTGGCTAGCTCATTATTCAGCCCCTTCGCACCATTCTCCTGCAATCTCCTGCCAGAAGCATGATGGACAATGTGCTGCATATTATGCAAGGTGATGCTCTAAGTCAACTCGTGGTTAAAGAGCTGGACTCCCATAATGTGAGTGATTATGTTCTCATCGGAGTGTTCTTAATATTGTTGTAGGTGGGCACTGGACACTATGTGTTAGCTGATAGTTGGACCACAGATCACTTGTTCAGTCCGATACCGCATTTCCCATCTGCAGCTAACCCGTGCATCAAATTCATCACCTTGCAACATAGCTACTTATGCAAGGTCTGAGTCACCACATACATCCATGTCCAAACTCACAGCCTACAGTCCAGGATTTTGGATTTTAAGGTCAGGGATGTAGTTGAAGTCCAGGTGTGTTTGTATAGATGTGACGGCTATGAAAATCAGACACCGGTGAAAGTGTATGCAGTGCTAGCTACTGAACGTGACTTGTCGAAGATCCAATAAATCGAGCCCATGCTTAAACACTGTTGTATTTGAAACATACAAAACTGCTGGTTGTCACAGAGCGATACATGGGTCAGAGTCAAAGTAGGTGAAAAACTGGAAACTTTTTCCGAACTTTTTCTGTTTTTGGTGAAAAAAGTGATTGTGAGTCAAAAAGTTCTGTATATATTTTGAGTTTTTCACCTATTTTTTCAGTGAGAAATTCCTGTAAAATTGGTAAAGTTTTTCACCAATTTTCTCACTGAAAAACTTGAAATGTTCAACCAGTGTCTGTGCTCCAGACTCCACCCAGTATGTTCTGGCTGCGGCTATACCAGCTATTTCTGGCAGTTTCTCTAAACATCTTAGATGGTTATATTTTACATACTAAATGCCTTGAGATGCAGTATATGGAACATCCTGATATACATGAAAATTCAATTTCTTTAAAAGAAAAAAAAAGTGTCAAAGTACGAGTTTGCCGGGCCATTGCCACGGCCATCACCCACAAGTTCTATATTGACTGAAACACGTCAAAAGTTGAATAGAGGGACCCAGTTCGATCCGAGGGCTGGACATTGGAGAAGTCGATGGTTTTCATTTTATTTCGTGAGCTGCCGAGGTACTAGGGTCTACCTCTCCATCCTCAGAGGTATCACCGCGCACGGTTACATGGCTATAATTCAACATGGCCACGACGAAAATCCCGAGTCTGTGCAAAATCCCTGGCGTGAATTCGGGTGGAATTGTAGGGTAGGAAGTCCTGTTGGTGTACGGCGCACATATATACTTGATATGGCGATATAAGGCTAGGCAGAAGAACCCTGTTCGATCCGGGGGCAGGACGTGGGGAAAACTGAGACGTTTTGCATTTTATTCCATGGTGCCGAGTTAGATACCAGTACTTGAGTTTACCTTCCTACGAACACGAGTCTACCTTCTCATACTCTTCGAAATACACGGTTCCGCTTCGTACATCGCCCAACGCCAGTTGGATATTATTCAGCATGCCCGCGACAAAAATATCGGGCCTGCGCAAAACCGTCGCATGAATTCAGCTCTTGTTACAGGGCAGGAAGTCCTGTTGGTCTATGAACTCAGCAGTTGAACAGAGGGACCCCGTTCGATCCGGGGGCAGGACATATTTAAATACCAAGATGTCACGCACTTGGGCTGAGAGGTGCCCTCCCTTGCATTCGTATTAATTTATTACCCAACCTGTCGATGATGTCGATTGCGGGTGATTTCGCGGAGGCTGGAGGATGGTTTTCAACTTGATGCATGATCGGATGTCATTGAGGTAGCTGGTGAGTTCTCTCGCATTTAATATCGCATCCTGGCGGGGCAAAGCAAATCACTGGCCGTCCTGTTATTGTGAAAACATTTTCGGTTGTTTTTGGTATGTTTGTTTGCTTTGGGTGTGTCATCTGCTGTCCCTAAATCTTTGATTCCCAAAGATACACACGGCGCGACCTGGCTCTGCAGTATTGAAGTAAGATGCTCGCGTGGAGGGAGCGCCATTGCCAATCGCCTCCGCAAATTTATTTTCTCGGCGCCTCGGCCTGATGAGGCGTGTTGAATACTGATGCGCCGCTGCCAGCATCGTAATGTCGCCATGGGAGCGCTGACCTGCGTACAGACGGACAGAAGACAAACAGAATTGACTTCTCCCATACATTGTGGCTGACTTGCAGCACGCTGCAGGCACAACGTAGACGGAGATGAGGTGGGCGTGTTCATTTATATTTAATCTTCGGACGCGTCCAATTGTTTGCTAAAACTGGCGAGGCCTGGTCGATCGCCCTCGCGCAGCACGAGGAGCGTGAACGGCGAGCACTTGAAACGCCGCGTGCCTGATTCGAGTGCCCGCAAGACCTCATCCGGGTGTAAATCCATGCGGCCTCAGATCGGGCGATCCGGCGTGTGTGAATTTGGCGTAATACTGTTACTCATACCGCTGACGCCTTGAACCGGGCAACACCCCCCGCGACAGTCTGGCAGAGCATCGACAGCTGCATCGACAACGCGGCAGCTTAGAACCGCCGCATTGTCCATTGCTTCCTTCCGTTCTTCCATCTAGCACCCTTTTCTTCGTGGATCCTCGTCTTCGAGAAAATCCGGCGTCGAACCACTAGGCTTGCTTCCACACTTATAATCCGCGCCCTCGCTCGCTTGCTGCGGATCCCAGTCTCCCTAGTACCTCGTGTGCGGCGCCATGGCCTCCTCGTCGACCGCCTCGCGCTCCGACATCGTCCTCCCGAGCATCCACGAGATGTTCCCCGAACACATCGCACGCTCCGCTGCCGCGCCGCCCTTCCCGCGTACCACCGTGACTCATTTCGTCCCCGCCGCGGCGCCGCCCCCCGTGCACGGCTTCTCGTTCGACGTCCTGCGGAGCAGCCCGCGCGCGGCATCGCTGCACCACATCGCCTCAAGCCGCCCGCAGTCGGCTTTACGCCTGCCCTCGTCCCCACCCACCGCCCCCTCGTCCTCCGGCTCCTCCGACGGCGACGCAGAAATGGAGGACGACGACGAGGGCAGCGCGGGCGCGCGCGAGGGGAAGAAGCACGTCTGCCCCGTGTGCACAAAGCGCTTCAACCGCCCCAGCAGCCTCAGCATCCACGCGAACACGCACACCGGCGCAACGCGTGAGTGTGACTCCTCCTCGGTTTGAATGCTTGAAATTAACGCGTGCGCCCAGCGTTCAAGTGCCCGCACCCCGGCTGCGGCCGCGCGTTCAACGTCAACTCCAACATGCGCCGCCACTTCCGCAACCACGGCGGCCCCGCGTTCCCGCCATCTGCGCCTGTACCTGCGCCGCCGCCGTTCGCGTGCCCGCCCGCGTTTGTCCCGCCGCCGCACTTCGCATCGCCCGTCTCCCCGCTGTCGCCCCCTGCGCCGCCGCCTGAATACGCAGCGTATGCGGCCACCGGATACAGATATGGATACGGATACGGGTCCGGAGATGGATACAGATACGGAGATGGCAATGGATATGTATATGGCGGTGGTGGCGGTGGTGGAGGCGGAGGCGCCGACGCGCCGCGGTGGACGTGGGGCGCGTATACTTACAACGAGAGCGACGTGCGCTCCGAGCGGCGGTAGCCCGCGCCCTACGCCCTTCCTGCAACACCATCATAAACTCTTCTGCAACACCATCCCCATCCTCTCGCACACACACACATAGCATATCTTTTTGCCTCCAGCATATTTTGACGGCTCGAAGCGTAGAACGGCCTATCTTGTTTGTATCTTGTATCTTATTATTGTATCAGTGTATTGTATCCCGAACGAATTAATCTGCAAGCTCTTGACTTGTGTCGATGTAGCGTGTACAGAATTCGTCGTGTTTTCAACCCGATCGGAAATACAACGTTACTTGAATCACCCGCAGAAAATGCACTACAAGACACAGGTACGTGGACAGCCAGTACGAGTCCCGCTGGTGCGCGGCGCACGCCTGCAATTAATTACCCATTCATCGAGCCACATATGCATGCGCAGGAGGCCTCCGTTCGACTCGGAGGCGGGACAATCTTAACACTCTTTGAGTCAGGGAGCAAACGATTCCGGGACTGTAGATTTGAGCGCATAAATCGAGGGAGGTTCAAGTAATTATGAGTCCCGCTAGTGCGCGGTGCACACCTGCATTCAATAAGCTGTCGAGAGGGCATTTATATAATTACTGATGCGGGAGGCCTCCGTTCGACTCGGGGGCGGGACATGACCTGGGTGCAGCATTTTTTCAAGGCAGTGATGAAAAGTTCAGAGTCCAACAAACCAAGGGATATCCAAGCCAATTATGAAGCCCGCTGGTGCGCGGTGTACGCCTGCATTCAATACTCTGTCGAGAGGCAATTTAGTGATGCGGGTGGACTCCGTTGGACTCTGGGGCGGGCCATGATAATTGCTTTCGGAGCCTTTTTTCTTTAGGGCAGCGATGACATTCCTGCACCGACAATTCGAGTCGCCAACACCGAGGGACCTTCAAGCCAATTAAGAGTCCCGCCGGTGCGCGGTGCACGCCTGCGTTCAATGAGCCATTATGGTGATGCGGGAGGGCCCTTCGATTCGGGGGCGGGACATTCTTCGTTTGTGTGCTGTTTTTAGGGCAGCAATGGCAGTCCTACACCGAGAATTCGAGTCCAGTGAACCAGGGACGTCCAAGCCAATTACCAGTCCGGCTGGTGTGCGGTACACGCCTGCAATTTATACTCAAAGGCAGCTGCCTTACCGATGCAGGAGAGCCTCGTTCGACTCAGGGGCGGGACATATTCAGCGAACAGTCTACTGGGTGGTTTTTCTTCATACTCAAAGATTGGAGTGTATAAAGCCAAGGTGCATTTAAGGCGATTAACTACAGCATGCGAGGTACGAGCTACTTCTGTTGTAACGTCTGTCTACGAGACTAGCGATTAACAGTCTCGCTTGTGCGCGGTGCACGCCTGCAATTTATAGTCGGACCTGGAGGTAGATATGCAGGAGGCCTCCGTTCGACTCGGGGGCGGGACATTGTTCTTGGGCGTTGTTTTTCTGTTTCTCGGGGAAGCCATGGAAGCCAGCGGTATAAATGCGAGGCTCGAGGTTGCAAAACACAGGATCGGTCAATCGCTGGTGCGCGGCGCATGCCTGCAATTGATAGAGCTTTTCATCCCAACTTGTGCAGGAGGTCCCCATTCGACTCGGGGTCGGGACATAGACCGGCACTTTGTAACACTTTTTGAGTGAGGGAGCGAACAATTCCGGGGCTGTGAATTCGCGAGCATAAAGCCAAGGGTCGTTCAAGCTAATGAGAGTTCCGCTGATACGCGGTGCACGCCTGCAATTGATAGTCGAGTCGGGCTGCTTTATATGTGCAGGAGACCTCCGTTCAACTCGGGGCGGGACATCGCTTGGGTTCGTGCCTCTTCTTGATGAATATGAGGGGCCTGTGTTGAAAGACTATTTTATACGTATAATGAGGTCAAAAAATGCTACGTGAAGGTTACTAGCCGAGCACGGAGTAAAGGTAATGGCATCACCGTGGATTGAACACGGGACCTTCAGATAACAGTGAAATGTCTTCAGTCTGCTGCTCTCCCAGCTGAGTTATGACGCCGAGTGAGATGATACTACACTGCTAACCTGAGTCAACAAAATCGAGGACCGCTCACTGCAATTAAGAGTCCCGTTGGTGCGCTGTGCACACCTGCATTTTGTTGAGTATGTCCCTTAGGTTAATTGTGCAGGAGGACTCGCTTAGACTCGGAGACGGAACATGGCTTGCTTCGGAGCATTTTTTTCGAGCAGCGATGACATTCCTGTACCGACAATTCGAGCACCTAAAACGAAGGGTCGATCGAGCTAATTCTGAGTCCCGCTGGTGCACGGTGCACGCCTGCAATTTATACCTGAAGCCAAACAGTTTTCATATGCAGAAGGCCTCTATTCAACTCGAATGCGGGACATGATGCATGAAGGTGCGATCTCCTGACCTTTTTTAGGGAGGAAGCGAAGGATTCTCGGGCTGTAAATTCGAGTGCACGAAACCAAGGGACTTTCAAGCTAATTACGAGTCCCGCTGGTGTGCGGCGCACGCCTGCATTCAATCAAGTGAGAGTAGTGTACATATGCAAGAGACCTCCGTTCGACTCGGGGGCGGGACATGAACCGGCACTTCGTAACGCTTTTTGAGAAAGGAAGAGAACAATTCTAGGCTGTAAATTCGCGCGCACAAAACCGAGGGTCGGTCAAGGCAATTATGAGTCCCGCTGGTGCGCGGTGCACACCTGCAATAGATATATGGTCCTTTCACTCCAACCTGTGCAGGAGACCTCCGTTCGACTCGGGGGAGGACATTTTCGCTTATTACCCTATTTTTGAGAGCAGCGACGACATGCCTGCAACGAAAATCCGAGCATATAAAACGGAGGGAGGTTTAAGGCGAGTAAGAGTCCCGCTGGTGTGCGGTGCACACCTGTACATTATCCTGCTGCTATATACTGCAGGCAGGAGGACCTCGTTCGACTCGGGGACGGGACATTATGGAGCTTTTCAGTTTCTTTTATATATTATAAGTCAGGCCAATCATCAGCTGTACCTAACTTTTACCTCTTTGTCGCTGCAGCCGCAGCATATTTCAGCGCCACCCACCGCTAGAATCACCCCGCATCTTGAATATTGTATCAGTGGAATATTAATCGACCATGTGTAACATCATATCTTTCTGACACCCGAATGTCAACTCTGCCTCAACTTCGCGAAATCATTTACTTAGGTGTTCCACAAACAAGGCCCCAACTTGAACCCCAACTTGGCTCAAGTTGGGGCCAAGTTGGGGTCAAGTTGAGGCTCAAATATCTAATTCTGAAACACCCTATTGGTAGTAAGTCGTCCACTTTGTCAATTTTTTACAGTGATGACATTCCTACACCAACCATTCAAGTCCACCCAACCGAGGGACATTCAAACCAATTACGAGTCCCGCTGGTGCGCGGTGCACGCCTGCACTGTTTAATATCGAAATAAGAAAGGTATATATGCAGGAGGCCTCCGTTCGACTCGGGGGCGGGACATAGACTCGGATGCGATCTCGCAACACCTTTTGAGTGTGGCAGTGATTCTGTGCTGCAATTCCAGTGCACAAAACACACACGGGAAATTGAGAGGTTTCTGGCTGCCCTGAAACGTTCCTGAAACTAATAGTTTCAGGAGCATGGTCACGTGAATTACCATATAAGGCAACTCACGTGACCTTAACGCCTGAAACTAATAGTTTCAGGAACGTTCCGTGGCGGCCCGAAACCTCTCAATCTTTGGTGTGACACAGGCAGTTTGAAGGTAATTATGAGTCCCGCTGGTGCGCGGTGCACACCTGCATTCCATAAGCTTTAGGGAGAGCAGTTAGTGATGCGGGAGGTCTCCGTTCAACTCGGGGGCGGGACATTAGGATGTCTTGCAGTGTTTTTGAGTGAGGCAGCGAGCGAATCTAGAGCTTGAAATTTGGGCGCATAAAACTGAGGGACGTTCAAGGCAGTTACCAGTCCCGCCGGTGCGCGGTGCACACCTGCAAATGATGACTCTTGTTGCATGGATATGCAGGAGGACCCTGTTCGACTCGGGGGCAGGACATTCTTGGGCGTGTTTTTCCTGTTTCTCGGGGAGGCCATGGAAGCCAGCGGTAAATGCGAGACTCGAGTCAACAAAACCAAGGGTCGTTCAAGATACGTTCAAGCCAATCATCAGTCCCGCTGGTGCACGGTGCACGCCTGCAATTAATAAAGAAGGTTGAAGTAGATATACAGGAGGCCTTCGTTCGACTCAAGGGCGGGACAATCACCAATCGCGCAACATCAATCTGGACGCGAGCGCGTTGTGTGCGCGTATTTAGGGACCATGTCGCGTTTGATGTGAATATGAAACATGCCAAGTCTTTGGCTGATCAGCGTTTTTAGACAGTCTCCTCCCTCTCACCCTCATTTTCTGTTGCGCGTGTTCGTCACTGTTCTACACCCTCGCTCTTTACCGCCATGCTCCTACGGCTGCTCCCCTCCTCCGCCGTGCACGCGGCAGCTTAGAACTGCTGCATTGTCCATTGCTTTCTCCCTTTCTTCCATCTGACTCGCGACGCTAGCATCCTTTCCTCCTGGATTCCCATCTTCGGGAAAATCCTGCTCCGAACCACTAGGCTTGCTTCCGCACTTATAACCCGCGCCCCCGTTCGCTTTCTGCTTATCCCAGTCTCCCCATCACCTCTTGTGCGGCGCACCATGTCTTCCTCGTCGAGCGCACCGTGCTCCAACATCGTCCTCCCGAGCATCCACGAGATGTTCCCCGAAAACATTGCGTGCTCCACGGGCGCGCCGCCCTTCCCATGCCTCACCGTGACCCATTTCGTCCTCGCCGCGGCGCTGCCCCCCGCGCACAGCTTCTCGTTCGACGTCCTGTGGAGCAGCCCGCACGCGGCGTCGCTGCACCACATCGCCTCGAGCCGCCTGCAGCCGGCCCCGGCCCCGGCCCCACGCACCGTGCCCTCATTATCAGGTTCCTTCGATGGCGACGGCAACGAGGGCGGCGCGAGCGCGGGCGAGGGGAAGAAGCATGTCTGCTCCGCGTGTGCGAAGTGCTTAAACCGCCCCAGCAGCCTCCACATCCACGCGAACACGCACACCTGCGTAGTGATCATCACGGGCCAGCAACCCGCGGCGGGTCTTACCCGCAGTAAAAGTATAACTTTTACTTTCTGGATCTTTCCCGTGGAAAAAGTTTGCCTTTTTCCAGCGGAAAAAGTCGCGGAAAAAGTTCAAATTTTCCCTCGACTTATCCGCGGTAAAAGTCTGACTTTTTTCCCGGAGAAACATGGGTAGTAATTTTCCTTTATTTTTACTTTATTTTTTCCCTAGGCAAAAGTTTCCCGTGGTAACGGATATCCTATTTCTAGGCCCATTTTCCCACGGTAAAATTATTTGATCACCGCCGGGATTAGAGACCACCTACCTGGCCACTTAAGCATGAGATTGAGTGGCCGGCAAGCGGCGGAGCACAAACAGGGCAGAAAATATATTGGTAAGAGATAAAAGTGGTACATTGGCAATCAAGAGCATGTTTACAGAAAGAGGACCCATTCTCAGAGATGGCAGTAGTGTCGTGGAACAAATTGGGAGCAAATGCTGTGCATGTGCGGCAGAGGCATATCGGCAGAAGACTCAGCAGAATGACAAATGGTAAGGCACGTGGGCGTTTTGGCGACATTCTCGGTACTCTGAGCACAAATCAGAAACTAAAGTTTCTGTTTGTGAATTTATGCCCCAACCTTCGTCCTCTCCTTGGGCCGGTCCCATCCAAACTAATGGATGCATGCATCCTGCGAAGAGTTTGAGCACACCGGCACCGAAATATTCAAGGATTTGATTCCATAGTGGATTTATTTGGGCGGCAGTTTAACATGGCCAACCAACAGGCTAGTTGGCCACCCCGCCAAGTAATGTGTTGAGCTCTCAAATGGCAGGTGACTACACTTGTAAGCATAGATAGAGACTATATTGACTATTTCAAATGGTTCTGGTGCAGATATGAGGTATAGAAATGGTCACAATATCTAGTTCCAACTGAGCAAAAACCCTCAAATTTGGGGCCGTGAGTTCGGTATGTTTGTTTTGGGCGTGTCCCGAAATCTGGATTTTGATTCCCAAAGGAAAGGCACACGGACAGAAGACAAACGGAATTGAATTCTACCATAGATTGTCAATGATGGCTGACTTGCAGCACGCTGCAGGCACAACGAAGACGGAGATGAGGTGGGCGTGTTCTACTTATCCTCATCAAAAGTGGAATGATTGCATTATGATCTGAATCCACGGCCGAACATTTGGCTGACGGCAAGCGGTAAATATTGCTCAATGTAGTTTCTTATGGAATCAGACAGTGTTTAGAGTAGCGGTTGACTAAGCTTTGCAAATTCTGAGTAATACATAGAAAAGTGAGGTACTTGTATACTCAATTGTCCAGTGTAACTAGAATGTTCCGCATTATTCTCGAGTGTTCTCCACTGTTCTTTAATGACTCTTACTGACTCGGTCCTGACTCGATATGCCACGGCCATGATGCCGGGTTGCCTATTTTGGCACTAACTCCAATAGGTATATTCGGTGATAGACTCGACTTTCGCGCCTACAAAACAGGAAGAACATTTCGTTTAGAATCCACCGAATAATTCGCCTTCCTTTGCCACCGACGAATGCTCGACGATCTAGTTTTGGAAAAACACAACAATACAACTCAAAAGCAAAGATTTAGACAACTTTCAAAAGTAAAGGCAACACTCGGCCTTGCCGCCAACGATGGGTTGCAGGCCCGGCGAGATTTTCTCCTCCACCACCGCACCAGTGTCAAGAAACACAATCGACCGAATCAAGGTCGCCAGGATGATCTTCATCTCCAAGACAGCTACGAATGTTTCAAATTGGTGGTAGCAGATGCAAGGCAAAGGGACAATGCATACCTAGCTTCCATCCCATACAATTCCGCGGGCCGTCAGAAAATGAGAGAAGACCGTTCCACCCGTGGGGACGGCTCGCAGGGTCGCTTTCTTCCAGCCACCGGCTGGGGTTGAAGACCGACGCGGTGGGGCCCCATGCGTGTGGACTTGTGTTTAACGACACGAACGGAATGTGGATAACCTAGCGTTACAGGCTTTAACAGGTGAAAGAACGGGACAGATCACAGAAGTTCGAACCTGGCCCTTTTTAATCCGCAAGGTCACTCCAATGCCGTCGACGGGAGTTGAAAGCGGTATGACATGGTCCTGTAAGGGCACACGTTCTGTTTGGGCTGTTACGGGGTGGAGCCTTAATCTGTGCGGACATCAACATGCGGTACCAAAGGTTGAGTGTCCCACCCTTCTTTCAAGACAGCATCCAAAAATTCGAGCTTCTGGATGTTGTCGTATGACAAATCGCGTCCATGGGAGAGGACTTCCGCCCGCAGACGGTCCTGGCGTACGCGGTGCTCAGCGGCGAATGAACGAGTAGGGATAAGGGATGGATGGCTTACCTGGATGGCAGGCTGCCTTGCAAGGTCCCAAAGCGTGAACGTGAGTGTGGTCGCAGTCGTTTCATGCCCTGCCATACTGCAATTATACACTGAACATACATAAATAAGTACAGCAATGACGCCTACATAGAGGTCGTTATCTGACAGGAAACCTGTTAGTTGGATTTACAACAATCAAGAAATAATCTAAATACGTTGTCGAGGATCTGGGTATCGGTCAGCGCTCCGTGGGCATCATTCCCGGGTTGTTTTGCGTGAAGCAGAAGACTGATAATGTCTCTTGAGCGGGTTATTGGGGCGGTTTCCTCTTGGGTGGAAGATTCGGCTTTGGATTCACCCCTCTCCCGGTCGAGAATCTTTTGGCCGATGCGATCGACGATCCTTTTCACGGCGCCCTGGCTGTGGGGAAGGGGCAACGGGACCCGCGTCACGGCTGGGATAGCCCGGACGATGAGAGGGGCAAGAAATGCGAGCGGGCGGAGGCCCATGTCTACGAGGTCGTCCCAAGAATTACGGATCTGGGCTGCATCCGAGTTGGGGTCTGCCTCGGTGGACTGTGCCGAAAACGAATGCGACAGTCCGACCATGCCGATTATATCGAGCCTGCATTGTATGAATATTACATAGCAGATTGCACATGGAGAGCAGACATGGCTACTCACGTACACGCACTGATATAGTGCACAATATTGAGGGTCTTTCCGTCCTTCGATGAGGAATCAAGGATGAGGTTGCTAAGATTCCGCTCAAGGCGCTCGGCGCATTCGTAGATGGCGGGTACCATTTCTTTGACCGATTCGGGCCTAGTTTGATTCAGTATGGTGTTTAAAAGAGAAGCAATGAGGGGACACACGAGAAAGCAGGGCTAAGTACCTTGCGCTGGCGATGCCAATCTTTACCTTCCGCCCAAATCACACCCTTCCCCAATATATTCATGATCAACGGCCGGAACACAGGAGACTTGACATACAAATCGCTGTTCGCGAAGATGTGATGAACAGCAGCGTCGTCGGTGGCAATTATCTGGCTGGCGTCAAATGATAAGTAATGGCCACTGTGCACGTCGACGCACAATGTCCGGATGGAATAGGGCGCCCTTGATTTTATACATGCCGCCGAACGAGCGAGCCCATATGGAGTGCAATTGCGCGGCTGCGTGCTGGAAGATCAGGAGTTCGTGGCCCCAGAGCCAGCTTGCAACTGATGGAGACTGCGGAGATTGAATGCTGGTAGACGTACAGGGTGATGTACACCACCATTTGAGATCATTATTTCTGAGAGGTTCTAACTAAATCTTCCAGAAATATCGCACAAAATATGCTACATACATTGATTCACACATTTTAGACACATTTTGGCCAAAGTATCCCTGTAACATCAGGTGGAGGTTTTCAGAATATTTGGAGCCTTGCCCAAAGCTTGCTTATATGAAGTGGATACAGTCCATACTGTCAGTGCTAAGTCCAGTTTGCCCACGACTGTGCCTTACTCTTACTGGTATGCACCGAGCGACGAAGTCTAACAAGGATAATGGCGCCAGGCCCTTGGGCAGGAGATGACGGGCATGCCATAGGAGTCTTGCAAGCGCTGGGCGTGGGTATCTAATTACCCAGTATACCAAATACCTAGTGGACGCCGACTCATATTGGCAGCGTTGTGTAACGGCCACAATATCACTGCGGTGTGATGCTGTTAGCTCAATCACGTTTGGGCTGCCCGGGGATGGTGATAGCAGGAGGGCAGCTGAAAAAAATACGGGTTGTGATAAGAGGTACCGGTGACCGCCTCGCCTCGGATGTGAGTGCAAGCGGAAACTTCTCCAGTGAACAACCAGCGAAGTCCAACGAGTTGCAGCTCGTTATCGTTTAAACCTCCTCTGGTGAGTGACAGTTAAACTGCAACTCTTGATTAATATTAGATACAGTTCAAAGCTACGGCGCTGGCGGCGAGTCCGAGAAGCTGGCCTCAAGGCGAGGGATCAAAAGTTCGTGGTCCGTGCACTGTTTGTCCTTGCATCTCTCATCACGTGCATGTTGGTGGCCACTTTCTTTCTTTCTTCCCCGCTTCCCCACTTCCACCTGAGGTCCACCCCACCCCGAATTCATCACCCGCAAGCTCTTGCTTCACTCAGGGCGACGTATACGTAGATACCCACCCTCCGGCAGCTGCACAAAGCTGAAGGTCCAAGACTCGTCTCATTCCTTCAAAACCAGTGCTCGGATGGTGTGCACGCTGGAAGGCTCACGTCGTCCGAAGGCTCAAGTCATCCAAGCTTCTGCAGGATGGTATACTCAATAGTACCTTGATGGCAAGCAAGCTCAACACGGGAAAGGTGCACGCAATCGTTCGCACAATCATCAACTCCCTCCGAGTCCATTGCGCGGGACGCTTCATCAACGGGATCCGGATCAAGAACCGACCCAGTTCATCGTCAAGATCCATTTAACGCAATTACCGCCGCCTCAAGTACTTGAAAGACTCATGAAATGCACCGGCATTCCGCAACTTCGGACGCAACTCGCTGAACACAATGTGGGGCCCGCGGAACCCCCAGGGCTGTCCTGCATACCTTCCGGGCTTAAATCCAGAATGGGTCGCCTCCCACATTCTTCGTCCGCTTGGATTTCCGTGTTTTCACCCAGCGTGTTATGTTCTTCAGTGTCACACTATGTATGCTGTTTTATTGTTCTTGCTTGAATTGCAATGTTTGGGAGATTATATTATGTGCAACTGTTAAATGCTGTCTGCCAGATGCACACAATGTCCAACGGAACATCCAGGAAATGTTGTCTCCGACATTTCAGATATATAGGTCTCAAAAAAGCCTGCGGGGATTGACCTTGTGACATTCTCAGAATATCTCCGGTACATTTTTTCTGCATTTTCGGGAAAATGTTCTGAGCACATCATTTCCAAACGGCGGTGTACTTACCGGCCCAGGAAGACGATGGACGTCTGAGTCCTTAGCCGCCCAGTACTTGACGAAAGCAATATATAAAACCACGCAGAGCGCTAACACAGTAACTGCATAGAGAGATTGGTGCATCTTGAGGTGAAGATGTGTAGGCCACAAGGAGAGTGCCTAATCCCAGTCAGAGGTTCATTCCCGCTACCTTTAAGTCGCTTTATATGGCAGCCAAAAGTGCTAATCAGCGGCACTCGGGCAGCGTCCCGCGTCCCACGCCTTCAAGGAAACTCCCAGGTTATCTTTGACGTTCGAATTAGAACCGTGGTGAGTTGCGGCATCTGACATTTAGCTGCCAGACATAATATCTGTGCTATTTTCGTTTGGCCTCCCGAAATGCGAGTTTCATTTTGAGACTGGCCCATTGAACATTGAATTACACCGCCATCGGTCGGGAACGTTGCTGCTGCCTGCGCGACCCGTGCATCTTTCCTTCTCCTCTCTCCTCGATGTACATACCGAATAAATTATATCCGCAGCCTTCAAGTGCCCTCACCCCGGCTGCAGCCGCGCGTTCAACGTCAACTCCAACATGCGCCGCCACTTCCGCAACCGCGTTCGTCACCCCGCCCCATTTTGCGTCGCCCGTCTCGCCGCTGTCGTCCCCTGCGCCGCCGCGTGAACACGTATACGCGTCCGCCGGCTATGGACCCAGATATGGATATGGATACGGATATGGAGATGCGTATGGATACTTGGTGGTGAAGGCCGCGGCCCGGCCCGGCAAACTCGCACTTATAGTCCCCCCTTTTTTTTTTCTTTCTCGGGGCTTTTTACGTCTTGGTCATTTATTTTGTATACTTGGTGTATTCAGGCGTATTGTGGCGCGTACAGCAATCCGACAAACAACACGTGATCTATACGCGCATATTAAAAGTCCTAACATATGCAAATGACCATCGAAAAAAAGAAGACGCCTCGAGAGATTCGAACACAGCCGACGATTTGAACCAATTACAAATCACAAACACAGCCACTAATACTTCACAGAATATGAAGCAGATTTAAAGGACAGCCACTATTTTACATTCAACATAGCCACTATTTTATATAGCACAGCCACTATTTTGCATTGCAATCTTAAATTGGGACATTTTTAACCACACCTGAAAAACCTCATGTCGATTGATTAAAATAATGATTACTATAAGTACTCGTAACGGAGATCGATACGGATACGGATACAAGTATGCCGGTAAGGGCGCGGACGAGGGCGCAGACGAGCCGCGGTGGACGTGGGGCGCGTACACTGTACAGCGAGAGTGACGTGTGACCCTTCTGCAACACCATCCTCTCGAAACACCATCCTCGAAACATCATCCTATCTCTCCTCCATCGTATTTTGATGCCGCCCTCCCTGCATTGTATCTTGTATCTTGCACCAGTGTATTGTATCCCATAACCGAATTAATCGAGCTCTCGGCTTGTATTCGACTTACGTTGTATTCATTGTGTATCCAAGCCGAGGTGGCTCACGAAAATGCGCGGCACAAGGCCCAGGTACGTGTCCCGCTAGTGCGCGGTGCACGCCAATTGATGAAGCCGCCGACAGTCAGTTGTGCAGGAGGCCTCCGTTCGACTCAGGGCGGGACATTCTATGGGTTGCCTAGCTTTTTGAGGGCAGCAATGACATTCCTACAGCGAAATTCGAGTCGACAGAATCATGGGAGGTTCAAGACGATTATCAGTCCCGTTGGTGCGGGGTGGACGCCTGCAATTGCCGAGAAGATACAGTGGACTTACATGCGCAGGAGGGCCCGTTCGACTCGGGGGCGGGACATCACTTGGGTTTGTCCAACTTGTTGGGGGCCAGGGATGGCATCCCTGCACCGACAATTCGAGTGCACAAAACGAAGGGTCGGTCAACCTATTAAGAGTCCCGATGGTGCGCGGTGCACGCCTGCAATAGATATAGTCGTTTCACGTCAACTTGTGCAGGAGAACCCCGTTCGACTCGGGGGCAGGACATTCGGATGGCCGCGGCTTTTTTCGGGCAGCAAGGACATGGCTGCACAGAAAATTCGAGTCCACAAAACCAACGCCGGTCGTCGAAGCCCATTACGAGTCCCGCTGGCACGCGGCGAACCCTGCAATTGAGCACCCATTTATCGATGCAGGAGGACGCCGTTCGACTCGAGGGCGGGATAAAGAGAGTGGCTTCGCAACGCTTTTGAGTCAGAGAGCAAACTATTCTGGGGCTGTTAATTCGCGCGCACAAAACCAAGTATCGGTCAAGGCGATTAGGAGTCCCGCTGGTGGGCGGTACACACCTGCATTTAATGAGCATCGGGAGGACCCGTTCGACTCGGGGGTGGGACATACAGCCGCGATCTACGGCCTTTTTGAGTGAAATTTGAGCGCACAATTGAACCAAGGCTCGTTGAAGTTAAATAAGAGTCCCGCTGGTGCGCGGTGCACACCTGCAATTGATTAGGAATCCCGCTAACTCAGATAATGTATGCTGGAGGCCCCGTTTAGGGCTGCCCACCGTTCGTCATTTACGGGTGTGCACATGTGACGGGTGCCGTCAACGGTAGGCCGTCCCGTCCCGTCGGGGAGTCGGGAGATGAAATATACGGGACAGGTACGGGACGGCAAAATTGCCGTCCGTCCCGTCAAAAAAGCCGCCGTTGACGACCGTGTACGGGTTGCTTAAGAATCTCCCCCATACTGTATTTTTTCATTCAATCCGACCAGGGGGGTGACGCGTGACTCAAATTACCGATTCGACCATTCGACCACGGCCGAAATTTTGCGTGACACATGCAAAATTTTCAACCACCGAACGAAAATTTTCGATTTTGCACGTCGCAGACGTGACTTTGGGGAATTTCCAGGGCCGCATGACACAAAATGTATTCGACCAGAGGGCGGGTGATGCGTGACAAAATCCCAATGTTCGCCATCGACCAAGGGGGGAGTGATGCGTGACGGTCGAATTGAATGAAAAAATACAGTAGTGTTATTAGACGGCAAGAACAACTAGCTGGAGCCAAGATTGCTTGCAGAAACTTGGTTTTCGTTTGCCAAGTTGTTGCCGAGACTCACGTGAATGCCCCGACTGCTCCGGCTGGTGTTGAATTTGTTCGTTTCGTGCAAATGAGTGATCAGGAGGATGTGTACAAGCCAAGTTGGGAGACATAGGGTAAGTTTCATACATTGAGCGTCCTCGATCTGAGGTCTGATGTCCAGTTTTGCGTACCTTGGACACCGTCCCGCAATTTTCCTGTTGACGGCCATTTTTTTGCCGTCCCGTATCGTTCTTAGGCCCCGAAAATCCAAATGACGGCCGCAATTTTGACGGGCGGCACCCGTCTCGGCATCGCAAATTTACGGCCACCCCCGTTTACGGGATGGTGTCCAGCCCTAGCCTCGTTCGACTCGGGGGTGGGACATGTACAATCTTTGCCATAGCCTTTTTCAGTCCGGGAGCAAATGATTCTGGGGCTGTAAATTCGGGTGCACGAGACCGAGGGCCTTTTAAGCCCATTATCAGTCCCGCTGGTGCGCGGCGCACGCCTGCAATTGGTAATCGAATCCAGCTTAGTCACATATGCAAGAGACCTCCGTTCAACTCGGGGGCGGGACATCGCAGGTCTCAGCCGCTTTTTGGTATAGTAAGTCGACCTTACTGTATTTTTTCATTCAATTCGACCGTCACGCATCACTCCCCCCTTGGTCGATGGCGAACATTGGGATTTTGACACGCGTCACCCGCCCTCTGGTCGAACACATTTTGTGTCACGCGGCCCTGGAAATTCCCCAAAGTCACGTCTGCGATGTGCAAAATCGAAAATTTTCGTTCGGCGGTTGAAAATTTTGCATGTGTCACGCAAAATTTCGGCCGTGGTCGAATGGTCGAATCGGTAATTTGAGTCACGCGTCACCCCCCTGGTCGGATTGAATGAAAAAATACAGTAATACATAAACTGCGGAGTTTGCATTTACTCCCACGGTCCTTCCGCCCTTGGAACTGCCTGGACGACAAATCTGAGGAGGCTAAATGGGTTTTAATTCGATTCTGAGTATCTCTCTCTCCTCCCACCTTTTGTTTCCCTCCATTTTCCATAGAGAACGAACCGCCCGCTGCCGCACGTGGCCGGCCTATCAAAATCCGGCATCGACGTTCTGAGGTCCCTGCGCGGGAAATTGGCCCTTTTATGGTGTCCTACACGATACTGTATTATTACATTCAATTCAACCGGGGGGTGACGCGTGACCCGAAATACCGATTCGACCTTTCGATCACGGCCGAAATTTCGCGTGACGGAACCGAAAAGTTCAGCCACCGGAACAAAAAATTTCGATTTTACGCGTCGCGGACGTGATTTTGAGCAAATTTGGAGGTTTTGTGACGAAAATGGCATTCGACCAACGGCTGGGTGACACGTGACAAAATACCGAAATTCGCCATCGACCAGGGGGTGGGTGAAGCGTGACGGTCAAATTGAATGTAATTGTACAGTAATATGGCTCCGAAATACCCAAGCGCGCGTTGTCAGCACCCGAACGAGGACCGAGAAATTCAAGATTACATAATAAGGTTGATCTCTAAGCACACGCCTCGGATATCTGACAGACTACCGTACAACATGCGAGGTACGAGCATCAAGTTGAAGTTGTAGCGTCTGTGTATAAGAGACTATAATCGGACGCGGTCTCGTGACTCCAGCAACGCAGATCAAAGGCAGATTGTTGAGCCTCCTCTTGGCCTCCTCTGCCAACTTGTCCTCGATCCAAGAAAGCCCACCAACAAATGTGCGGCCCCGCCTTCGGAGGAGTCCACCCAATGTTGAAATCGTGATTTCTCTGTCGGACCCTCCTTTTGGAGCAAAACATCGCGACCTACTTAACGACTCCCGTCCAAATCCTACGCCGCGGAGTAATTCAGCCTCGGGTATTGCTGACTATATAATACGATACGGCACAAGTCAGCATGCGAGGTATGCACCCGCGCCTGTACCTGGCAATCACCTTATTTATATCCTCCCACATTGAGCTCCAAGTTTGTGACGTGGCGCCCGCAGATCAATCACCCGATTGATGTATTTCCCGTTCATGGAAGCCCATCTCCAGCGGAGAGTCGCGGGAGCGAAACAACCCCTCAAAATCTGACTGTCGTGCGCCCGGAACGCCAATCCTTATACATCTGCAGCCATTTATATCGCAATGTGTCTCCAATGCCATAGCAATATTAGATCGCCCTGACTCAAGTTGCTTTCTACAGCTTGCGCTTGCAATTACACCGTCCATCCGTTGAAGAGATCAAAGATCGGGAATCCAACCAATGGGCATCTTGACCGGAAACTTTGTATGTGTGTCGCCTTCTGACAATCGTGAACCCGTCAAACATGCGTCGTGGACAGGTGACGGAGAGTACGCATCTCCGCTCACAGGGATCGTCGACGTCAACGGACGGCGGTAAGAATAACAGACCACCACGGCGCCTGTCAGGGGCTCCACCTCCTAAAACAGGTTAAGAGCCTCTCAGCTGCAGCCGCGCGCTCGCCCTGTGCGAAATATTTGCAGGACGGTGCCAACGCCAACACGGATCCTTCGAATTGGATATGATCAGCCCGAGGTCTGTCGACTAGATTGAGCCCTCTGTTGCACATGCTGAATTTTCCGCACCCCGAATTGGTGCGTACACAGTAGATCATTCGAGCCGGCTCCCGCCTGTTTCAGAAATTGTAACCGAGATCCAAACGTTTCCAGAACTTGTTCAGAAGCTCTGGCCCAGGGCTCATACCCCTCAGGGCCATTTATTTATTTGTGTCCCATCGAGTTGGCGGCAGCCTCCTGAGGTCTTCTCCAACTGCTTCGTTTGTCTACTTTATTTCACTAGACCGATCATAGTTTCGTCGAATTATGGATCGAATTGCTGTAAGGATTCACGCTTCGAGGTTCGGAAATAATTGGGTGTGATACAGCAATGGATAATAGTATACTCAATATTGATTCAATACAGATACAAAGTAGTGCGGAAGTACATGCGGAAGGATGCGAGGCCAAAGTGGTGGAGAGCGGGACGCCGACCGTCGGCTGCGCTGCAGTTTTATTGAGTGCTTTGCGAGGCGCGGATCGCGCCACGACATGGAAATGGAAACGGCCAGAAGTTGTCGTTGACGGTGTCAGTCACCACGGGGCGATCAGACAGGTGGCGGGGGGAGGGTGCTCCAGGTGTCCACGTTCCAACCCGACGGGGATCGCGGGCCCCCGTCCACAAAGTGGGCGATGAGAGGGACAAAGTTGACGGGTGACGAATGGTTGCGGAGGTGGCGGCGCATGTTGGAATTGACGTTAAATGCACGGCCGCAGCCGGGGTACGGGCAGCGGTAGGCTGCGCGTACAATTTAGTACAAAATTCAACCAAGCAGTAGCGTTTAACTCACGTGTAGCGCCGGTGTGTACGTTTACGTGGATGCGCAAGCTACTGGGACGGTTGAAATGTTTCCCGCAGGTTTGGCATACGTGCTTCCTCCCGACTCCCACCTCTCCCTCCTCTCCATAGTCTATCTCGTCCTCCTCGCTGCCATTAGAAGACTCCGAGGACGAGTCCGTGCGTGACGGTGTCATCCGCGAGTATGGATGAGTCGGTGCCATACGATGTGGCGAGGAGCCGCGTGGATGGTTTCTGAGTCCATCGAAGGCATATCCATGGTTGTGCATCGGGGAAGAAGCAGGTCCCCAGTGGCTCTGCCAGTGAGCAGCGTGCGACAATTGGCGGAAAAGCAGGTGCTCTGGAAACATCTCGTGGATGCTCGGAAGCACGACTGATGCCGGAGGATACGAGGTGGAAGCCGCCATATCAATTGGACAAGACTGGATTCGAGTAGCGAGTGTAGCGCAACGGAAGTGCCGGGGTTACGCGGGGGGTAAGCGGGGCCATCCGCTTTATATGTTTGAGCGTCAATAGCTGGGAATCGTCGAAGACTCGAAGATGAAGTAAAGCGGCAAGCGCGGGTGGTGTCACGGTTTCACAACTCCAATCAATGTTCCGGCGGCTTCACGTAATAAAACAATCAATCTGAGTAGAAGATCTCAGTAGTAGATCTCGGTAGTTCAGTCAGTCGGTACAGTCTCCAAATCGGCTTGTGATCGCCCGCTGTTGGCCTGATGGAACTGGAACCCTGGATAACCAAACCACGGCGACCAAAATATCTCCCAGTAATTGCGATGGGACTTTCAAGAACGGATTAGAAGAGAAACGATGCAGATGCATTCTAGTAACCAAGATTTATGTGATTCAAAACAATACGCGTATAGAATCATTTCAATGAGGGAGTTGGAAAAAGTCCTGAGCTTGTAAGCTGGGTAGTGGCGCGCAGGAGCTTTGACCACTGCGGACCGTAAGTGAACCCTCTAGAAAATGTCTGCACAGCCCTGTAGGATTAAATCTGAGGTCATGATGCGCTCCCGTTCCGCGCCTAGTGCGCCGTAGTCACTCTTCGCGCAGTTCCGTATGTTGTATTAGTGCCATGGACACTGCTCGGCCATAGCTAAAGCTGTGAGTCGCAGTATGGTCGTAAGCTATTTAACATTAGCTGTACCATGAATTGAATCATGAGCTGTGTACGGCAGGCTTTCGAGGGGCACCATTGGATTCACTTCAAACCAAGAAATCGAAGAATTTCGAGACCCGTGTGATAGCCAACCTGCACTATTATTTTTTTAACGTAGTTTTCGGTACAACTATAATGGAATTCGGCGGCCGCCAAGCGCAGCCGTGGGCAAACCCTGTGAGACATACTAGGCCCGGAGAATACGACCACTCGCGGCCCTAATTTCGTCACAGGTGCACAGGAAGTGGACACAGATACTAACTAACCCGCATTGGCAGCGGGTGTCGGTTTACAGGCAGCATAAGGTATCAGGGGCATGATTATATAGAACGGGTTCTGGGATACCAGCATCCCATCAGGAACACAACCCCGGGCCGCGGCCGAGCAGGCCACCAGGACCTCTTGCTGGAATCCATCCGATGGTACCAGGGGGTCGGAACCAGCCTTAATACCTCTGTCTGCTCCCGCTCGTTGGGTTTCAGACTGTTTCAGACCGAATGCCGGCTGACCGTATCAGTAACGGAAGCAACTCTATAGCTCTCAGAAGCCGTTCCGGCAAGTTTCAGTATCCTGGTAACGCCCATCGCGATAGACCTCGGAAGAATTAAATAGAGTTAAATCAAATACCCAGATGACGGAAGACAGCCGAAGACCGGGGGAACGTAATCCTATAGATGGGGTCGAAAAACGCGCTCGGAGTCAATCGTGGATGGCAGCGTGAGGATGGGCGATGATAAATAATGGCGGACGGGATTCGTAATAGCAACAAGCGGATAGCGTCAAGGTAGGTCAAGGTAGGGAGGTCATCAGGAACACGGGCGGCCATGACCCGTCACTCCTCCAGGGATGGGGGCGAAATAGGGGTTGAATCCCATGGTTTGAGCAGCGAGACGTAAGCCTGGGGTGTGCGTGTCAGCGCTCGAGATTGCAGTTTCTTCGTGGTATATCTTCTTATTCATGTTCAGCAACTTGGGCGAGCAATGCCGAAAATGGAAACGTCAAAGAGTTCGAATTCGACGGGCCTCATTCTGTTTTGACATATCTTGTTCACCAACCTTGGTGAACAGTCTCAGCAATGAAAGAATTCGAATTCGCTTGAAACGGGCCACGGAGGGGCGTTGAGTCTTGTTCATCAACCTGGGCGAACAGTCCTAATAAGTAGTGGAAGCTTCGAATTCATCGTTTGAGACGCGCTACTTACTTACTCCAGGGCCTCTGAATTCAACTTTCAAGCGGTTCGCAGACATCTGTGTTCTTGGACAGATTATCAGGGCTAGAACGTAAATCCTTGATGAAAGCCCACGAAGTAAAGGAACGCCGAGCTACAATACGCCACATCAGTCAACACGGTGCTGTCGGTTTGGATTAGCCACCTCCATAGCGGTGGAAAACCGTGAACCTGGTACAATTCGAGCGTATTCGACAGGATCCATCCTGCGTGAATATTAATACTTTACGGGGCAACCCCGCAAATCCTAAATGTCCACGTGAGACGGAGCTCCAAAACACAATGAGATAGAGTTAGGAAGAAGCACATGAGACCCACGTTTGTCTCCGACACTTTCCACGCTATGGAGCGGGGGCGGAGAACAAGTGCCAATCCATTACCAAAACAAAACCGAAAAAACCCAAGGAGATCGACCTTGATGATCATCTAAATATCAAGGGCTGTGACAGCAGCTGCAGTAGCCCGGAAGTGCTGATGACTCATACTGTCCTAGGAGGCTGGCGCTCAGACGTCCAATATATGGTCGACCCATGCAGAGAAAATGAGCATTAGAACTCAGAAACGTGCTGCTTTCAATGTGTGCCCTCGGCGAGGGACGATTCAAACACGTGGAAGCTGACTTTAGGGGTCAGCGCGCAGGGATTCCCGCGCTTCGGGGTCCGGTTTTCGAGAGGTTTTCGAGCACATGATGCTGCTGCACGAGAAACATGTCGGAAGGATCCGCACCACCAAATAGATTTGAAGAGTGAGCGAAAATGGTGCCGTCGACGTTTTGGAGCACGGTTAGCGGGCCGCATGCTGAAAAGCACAAGTTTTCCGGGCTCGGCCTTCCGCAAAGCGACAAGGTGATGATGGGAGTCGAAGTATTGGGTGAAGGCGGCAAGTGTCTCGGCCAGCAGAGTTTAGGTGAGCGAGTGCCTGGAGCAACGGATTGACGGATTGACGGGAAGCCATGCCCAGTATAGTTGAATGGATCGGGTTAGGATCGGGGGATGATTGAAGGAGTAACTTGAAGCCAATGTGGTTCCGATGGTCAGAGGATCAGATCGATTCCACAGAGAAACGATTGAGGGAATCTGGACGTCCTCAAGGTCATCATGAAGCGGAACTCTTGATCCGCAAGGGTGGGACCCGGTGAGTTGATGACGGGGAGATCAAGGAAAGATAAAGAGCAGCTTGTAGCCGTTGGTGTTTTCCGCTGAGAATAATATTCGGGGAATATACGCTTCTAGAAAGAGAGCCAGCTGGAGTTGTGAGCAAGGAGAAAAATATTGGCGATCATTCCGATCAACACATTCCCACGCTGTCTCCGGAAATCGGCGAAAATCGGCCTTGCATGCTTTTTTTGAATCCTTGCTCAATTTCCACATTGCTGTAGCTGCGCAATTTTTTCAGCGGCCCCCGCGCCTCTAATATTAGGTAGTCCCATCGCCCCACACCGTCCTTCAAGTAGGAATCAAAGCTCCAGACTCCGCCGGCGCTAACAGAAATCCTCAGAAATCGTTCCGGTCCTTCGTGTACCTCAAATTTATTTCGCTCAAGATATGGAATGGCTACCTACGTCCGAAGCGTAGTCGCCGGATGCACCTACATGAATACGTCAAGGTTTTCTGGACGGCATAGTGATCTCACCCAGACTGCTAAAACGACGCACTCCGCGGAACCCGTCCTCAGAGACAGAATCCAGTTCACGGCTCCGCTACCTCGGGGCTCAAAGCAAATGCGGCTTCTCGGGGCTCCTATTTGGCGATCAAAGCAAGAGGCTAATAGTAATATGAATCGTAGCGCTCCATCCAACGTTTACAGAAACGCTGATGGTGACAATAATTCCCCTCACAACGCATGCCGTTCATTCTTAAATCATCTGAGGCGTCGCCTGCACGACTTTATATCTACAAGTTACGGGCCATTGATTTGTTTGAGGCCGGTGATATTTTTGCGGCATCTTACGGCCCCTATGATCTATCATTCAACACGCCAGGGCACCAAGCATCTGCGTACGCTATTATTCAACTTCTAGCGCGGTGCAACGAGGCAGTGCGATACCTGCCACGTCGATTAGGCCGTATGAACCCGCTAATCCCCGACGAAACCATTATATTTACACCGTGGACCAGCACGACAGCCGGAGAAAAAGCGGAGACGCGAGGCATCCTTCCTCTATTAATCTAATCTGGGTAATCTTTCCCTTGCCGCCGGGATCGCGGGCATTAGCTAACTACATATTCTAACCCGCGCCACAGAACACCGACTGATCTCGAATGACCCTGGGCCTGGGCCCGCCACCGTCCGTCGCCGTACGTAATTGACTCAGGGGTCATCTGGTTGAAGTTGTTCCTTAGGCCCGTTGAACACCAGGCAATTACGACGTGCGTTGGTGATTCAGAGCCTACCAGTGATAAATTTCCACCAGAATTGAATCCCTGGCGGCATGGAGCAGCCTGCAGCCCGGCCCCACCTCCCGGGAATGAACCTCCAATGGGGCCTCTACGCAAATCGCTGAAACTCGCAATTAATTGCACCCGAAGACTGCGAGTGGCCGATCTGAGGACCACACTGCACCTCTAACTCTCTTGCGGCTGATCCCCTCGCCAATCGTGCTCCCCGTTAATCATGCTCCCCTTTACACAGCGCCGTAGGCACCGGCGTCCGCTAGTGGAATCTGAAGAGCTCGGCACGCCATTTTCACGCCATCGAGGACACGTCGAACTTGGCTCTTGCTCACAGTTTGATCCCCACGCCCATCACGCACAGCTACTACTTACGCAGGTGCCGCCGCCCTTCCAATCCTCGGATCGGACGGAGGCGTTCATGATTGTCGATGTGAATCCAGAGCGAGCACGAGGAGTTCATTATTTCTAATGTGTTCAACTTTATAGCTTTTGATTCTCCTTTACGACTTGATTTCGATTTTCGCCCCAGGACTTGGCGTCTCGCCGTTTATGTCGCCCAGAAAGCCGAGGCCGGACACTAGATCGGGCCGTCAATTCCTAGTACTTATTGCTTCCCCTAGGCACTTGTCAACTCCCCGAGGACAAATTAAAGAATGGAAGCCGAGTAGCCCCACCACCGGTCACTTCCCCTTCCCTTACAGGTTCTTGCAAGTGAACGATCCGCGGCCCAGCAGGAACGTCGCTACCCGACCAGCCTTGCGCCACCTCGCAAGAACAGGAACCCTTCTGTGTGCCGCCGACAGGTTCGGTAGCGAAATTGGCTCATCGCAGTCGCAGATATCGAGCTTGCGCGACCGGCGCGCGAGTTTATTTTGATTGTTGGAGCATTATGCCAACAGCGTTAAAAATATCAGGAGGGCTATGCGAATTTCGCCGGCTTGAAGGTGTATTCAAATTGAATTCAGTTATTCGCGGACACTGAGTTTTGCCTAGCCCATAAGTACTTATCAGAGTGTCTAGTTTATGCGCATGGTAGCTGAGTCAACATGGCCCCCGAGTTCAACAGGGTGCTCCTGCATAACTCTGTTCTCCTGAGGCAGTTCAGGTAGGCGTGTGCCGTGCATCGACGAGACGTTGAATATTGCCTGGAACGTACCTTGGTTTCGTGGATTTCAAGTTTGCGCGCTGGGTTGCCTTGGAGACTTGAATTCAATGAGCGGGAGGACAGCATGGTGCTTTTCATTGCGATGGAAGATTCATGGCGACACACCATAGAAATGTCTGCTTTGAAGAGTGTCTCATAGAGCTCTCTTAGACGTCCCTCGCTGGCGAGATTCCAAAGAAAATACCAAAATGTGATTGATTCCATTTGTGGGTCGCTGGTGATACACTAGGCTACATGGGCCGGGTGCCCTTCGATGTGAGGATGTACATGGCTGGAGACTGCGAGTATGTTTCAAGATAACGTCCGCGGCGGCAACGCTTCTAGAATTATTCCCGCGACATAAACACAAAAAGCGGAGAGGAAGGATTGTGGTCACTACCGCCGCTCAGACCGCACGTCGCTCTCGCAGTACGCGGCCGACGCGGGCCACGTCCATGGCGGGGGTGTCCGTCGCCCTGGGCCTCTCCCCGCTTGTACGGAGGCAGCCGGATAGCCGTATGCTGCCGAGGACGGCGCCGGGGGCCCCGTAGAAGAAGAAGGGGAGAGTGATCCTTCCGGGGACACGGAGCCCGGCGAGAACATGCGCCATGCAGGCCCCACGGGACTCTCAGAACTTCCCGGAGAGACAGAGACCGGTGACACGGGCGACAGGGACGAGGCATAGCCGGACAAGGGCGGGGGCGCAAAGACGGAGGCGGCGTGGTTTCGGAAGTGGCGCCGCATGTTGCTGTTGACATTGAACGCGCGGCCGCACCCGGGGTGCGGGCAGCGAAAGGCTGCGTGTCGGTTTAGTTAGTTCATCGACTGGCCGGGGGATAAGACAGAAGACGGACGCGTAGCGCCGGTATGCGTGTTGACATGGATGCGGAGGCTGCTCGGGCGGTTGAAGCGCTTCGCACACGTGGAGCAGATGTGCTTCCTGCCCTCGCCTGCCGCGTCGTCCTCGTCCTCGTCAATCTCTGCGTCGCCGTCAGACGAGCCAGAGGAAGAATGTGCGGAGGAGTGGGAGGCCGATGGGGGCAGCGCCGTTCGTACGGCAGGGCGCACAGGGGGATGGCTGGAGGAGATGTGCGTAAGCGAAGCGCCCCGCGGTTCACTCTTGAGGACGTCGAAGGAGAAGCTTTGCGCGGGCGGTGGCACGGAGACAAAATGGCTTCGTGGGAACGGAGCGGCGGGGGCAGCGGGCGCGGTGCGCGGGATGAGGTGCTCCGGGAACATCTCATGGATGCTCGGGAGCACAATGCGCTGCGATGAAGTCGATATAGAGGCCATGGGGCGGGGAGCACTAGGGGACGACCCGACAGGCGGGGCTAATAAGTAGAGGTGGCGTAAGACGCCGGGGGATTTTCTCGAAGTCGAAGAGAAGCAGGGGCGAGATCTGAGGAGATTTAAGGAAGCGATAATTGGTAACGGATGCACTTGCCACTTCCCCTCGCGATCCGGGGCCACGGGCTATGGAGCCACGGAGCATATATTGCCGCCATGCGCCATCGGGCGGACCAAATGGAAATAGAACCAAAATGGGCGATCTCGGCTTCCCCAATGCTCCCTTGTGAAGAAGTTCCTTGGAAGGTCCTATCCTTTGAACTGGGGTCCGCCGAGCTCTAGCGTAGACGAATCATAACCGAAATGCGACTCGCCTGGACAATTCGTGAATGGATGCAGACCTACGCAGACGATAAGGAATTTATGGGATTTGAGGCGGAAAAGAAGCGGAAAAATTAATTGAGGATGACAGGGCGAATGGCTGTCGATGCGGAAGCAAAATGTGTACAAGATGCGAATCCTCAGCCGACGGCGGCCAGGATCAGGATCACATCACTGCCAAACTGAGTCAGGCGACATATAAGCGGCGCTGGCAGGATGGCGTGCGCGCGGGATGACCTGGTTATATCAATGGCCTTCGAGTCCGAGACGCCAGCTGCGATACCCTTAGCTCCGAGCTCCGTGTGAATACGGCAGGGCGCCCGGATTCGCAGTTCGAACATATGTCCCGCAGCGGCTCTACAATGAAGTGCATAAACTTCCGCCGCAGTATTTTATTCCCCACGAGTTTGGGCATGCATTGGGAACGCGATTTGAACGCAGCGATACATGGAGTTTGGCTAAAGCATCCGAGTCGCAAATCCGGATGAAAATCCTCCATGATGTCAGCGGCGGCCGCGAAGGCGAACCCCATTCTGCTTAATTGGTCGGCGCTTTGGGTCGACTATGAACCGCTGATAAATGGCACCGAAAGTGTACTTACTTTCTGACAGCGGGAGAAACGGAAGCCAGCGGCAGTATGTGAAACCGCGGGAGCATGGGAACCCAAGGATCTACGCTTCTCCCAGGGCCTAGATTTAGCATATATATTAATATGGAAACTGTTAGAGAGCCTCAAAGACAAACGTTAAAGGTCTTAATGCGCCGGGGATCATCGTAAAACCGAGTTAAAACCAAGCCCTGTCACCGACTAAATGGCTGAACGGATTTCTTTCGGGGAATAGTTCCCGCGTGCGACTGTGCGGAGATCTTGGTGGGGAATTCCGCAGCTCGCGACATCCTTCATAAGTCGCTTGTTTTAACCTTGGGCGGCAGAGCAACGGTTGGGTGCTTCCGCCGGTGAAACGGCAGACCTATAGCAACCACAGATCACCACCCGAAAAAGTTCGGGAAGCGGCCTGTTGCATGACGTGGACGCAAATCATTGGGGGGCCCCGCGTTGGTGAATCTCCGAGGTGTCGTAGGACCAGAAAGTAAGATCCTTCAAGAAGCTCCCATAGCCAGCATTTTATCCCCTCTACTGGAGTATGAATTGCGTACATTTCTCTCCCGGTTCCGGAGCGGGGTTTTCTTCCAATCCAGGAGCGTGAAACTTGCATAGTTTCGATTGAACTTATGGCCCAGGTCCAACCCAGGTTGATCAGCAACATCCCAGGAGTGGATGCTACACCGAAAGGCTCGCCGCTGTGCCTTGCGTTGGTCCATGTAGCTTCGGACGGCGATGGGTCATCTGCGAGATTTCGCATAAGCTGGGATGCGGCGGCAGACGGAGGTGTGATAAAAGCAGCCCGCCGAGGAGCATCGTACGGATCCGCGTCGCGTCGATAATAGCGGAAATTCGCGCTGGGTTGCATGGTCTCGTGGATGCCGAGACTACTGGGACGGAAAAAGTTTGGCGGAAGGGGGGCATACATGTTTTTCGTCGTCGTCGACTTCTGGGTCGCCGTCGGGGATTCTGAAGAGGAGAGCGCGGGAGAGATAGCTGGGCCGTGCGTGAAGAGTGCTGCGGGCCTCTGGGCCAGACGCCGCGCGCCGGGATGTACCTGCTGCGTGGATGCGCTACAGAACGAGAATGCGGGACAAGGTACTCAGGGAACATCTCGTGGATGCTTGGGAGGATGATTTCGGGGCGCGACGCGGTCGACGGCACGAGACAGTGCGATGAGGTTTGGGTTGGAATTGAGATTGGCTGGTTTCCTGGGCAGGCGAGCGCTCAGATTATACGCGCCGTAGGCAGACTGGTACTGTCCGGAGCTATCAATCGAGACGGGCGGAGTTTTGATGCCGTCCGCCCTGTGCTTAGTTCAAATGTATTTATTATACCGGATTCAAAGAGATATTATAAGCCAATTGCACTTGCGTTGAATTCTGTCTACTCAGATTTTTTGGCAGGTATGCGGGCGGCCCGTGCGATGGACCTGAAGTTGCATCGAAATTGATGGCAAAGCTCAACCACCGTGATGCCATGATCGGCACCGCCTAAAAAATTCAAACTCAGGCCCGTCTCAATTGACAGCTCCGAATGGTACCAGTCTGCCTATGGCAAAGTGCTTGCCACATTTTTGCCAGTTGTAGGCAGACTGGTTACGAGTCTAGTTTCATCCCCATGTAACCTTTTTTTTATTTTTATTTAATATTGGGATGTTTGTAGTAAGGGTACACAGTCTGCAGAAGCATTCCATGATCCTCCATCTGGTTTACTGGAATTTCACCAGTCATGCCGTCGAGGGTGTCCGATCCGAAATTAGCTTGCCCGTAATCCGATCCGTCCCCATGTAGCCGCATCTTCATCCTCCTCTCTCCTCTGTCGTGCTTCATATGATGTTGTCATGCCCAGGGACTGTTCGAGTTCAACCACGGCAGGAGCTCGCGCACATCCCATTCTGTTAAGGTTCCGCAGAAACCCAGCCTGGAGCGAAATCCTCCGCTTATTTGGGTTTCTCTTCTCATCCTAAGAGGATTGTCCCTTCCCTCGTCCCTTTCCAGTTGTTCTCATTTTTCAACTCCGAATGACCACCGGCCGCGTAAAAACTCCAACGGGGATTCCGGGGGTCGTGGTAAAGAAACGAGCCCCGTTCCTGAATTCTTATCCCGATCCAGAAACTAGGCCTTCTCAACAGCTTTCCGGACCCAGCCGTATACACGCAGCACACCCAGCACAGCGCAGCACAGCGCAACATCTGCTGCAGGACGCGCACGAAGCGGCTCCTGTATGCTGCGGTGAAGAAGAAAGGGTTGGTCCGTAAGGGGACTGAGTGGGTGTCAAGGTCGTGCCGGGACAGCGCCGAGTCGTGGAGCAAATATATCCCCCGCGAGATCACGGAGGAAGATCTAGAAGTAGAAGACTCAGAGAGAATAGATAAAAGGAAAACTCAGCTCTGTTCTGAAGGAAACTCGAGGTATGCGCTGGTTCAGAGTCAAGATAGTGGATTCGTCGTCGTGGTACGGAGGAGAGAGAGAATCTTATGTAAGGACCGGCTAAGCGAAATGTGGGAATGGAACATGATGGAAGGTACGTAGAATGACCGTTGTAAACCCCGCGGCTAAGCCAAGTCATCTGCACATGCACACACCGGGAGATGAGCAAAGACGTATAGGGAGACACGCTGCCCCTCAACAGCGTCAACGTGGGTGCCCAGGCCAGGTCGAAGATCAATTCCCAGCCCAATCCGAGTGGAGCAGCGCATTGGAAATGGGGAAATGGCCGTCGCATCGAGATTGCTACGAGAATATATGTACAGGATCAGATAGCGAATGTGAATAAGGAGAGATGAAAATGAAATACTATGCATGGTATGATCTTCACTTGAGGTTTCGCGCCAAAGTACGAGAGATCGGAAGGATGCGGCGAAATATATCTCGGTAATGCAGAGGTGAGAATAATTGAGGTGCGGTCACAAATGGAATCTGAACAATAAGTAAAAGATAAAATGGGTTTGATGTTGGAATGTCTACAAAAGACATGTTGGAGAAGCAAATCGAAATATTGACGCGTTGTGCTGGATTGTTTGGCTTGCACATGCACTCGGCCCGAAGCCCGCAGGCGACGAGCGAGGCAAGTCGCGCTGCCACAGCGGCCGCGTATCTCTTTGCACAGCCGCGCCTTTCAACTTAAAACGCGAACATCTGCATTCTTTATTCTGTTTGTTCCCGTTCATCCCCCCCACACTTCAACATTGCCGCCGATCCCTTTTGCCCGAAATTTGTCTGCAGCCTGCAGGGTCCTGGACACAACATGGACACTAGATTTCAAGTACTACGGATTCAAGTCTTCAAGCTGATTCATTGGCTTCATGCAAGTTCATGGAACCATTCTTACTGCAATGCTTGGCATCTCCCATCTCAATGCTGGTGCTCTCATTCACCCCCACAGATATACTCTCACTGTTTTGGGCATTTGAATGCTCTAGGGGCCACTGAATATTCGGAAAGCGCGAACATGCAGATTAACACACGGCTCGAGGTGTACAATTGACCATCGGAACGTTCAACTGGCCTGGATTCAATTTCATCTTTTGAACCACATATTTGACACCCCGCGGGCTGAAGTGTTGTGTGAGCTCTCATCTCTCCTTTCTCTTGCCTACCAACTTCCACTAAAGCATGCACTCGCAGCGACAACGTCCTTTTTTTACGTACTACTGTTCAGGCGTGGCTCCACATTGTGCCTCCCCCGTTCCCTCCTCGTAACTAACAGCGTGGAAACCTACTACCACCTGGGTGAGTGAATCTTCGTCACAGTCTCCTATTGTGCTAACATGAACTCCCCCGAAGTTCACCCGGACGGGACGCAAACCTTTGATACCGTCGGATCGGGCTCGGGAGAAAGAAAAACAATGCACACACTCCTGTCTATGGCGAGATTAATTCTCTGCCGCCCTGTGCCTGACGAAATCTTTGGGATGTATATGTACCCATCATATGTTGAATAAAGAACACTTTGCAAACTGTTTAGACATAAATTTCATTTGTTCCACCGACACGCCGGAGCAAAGCGAAGGCATATCTTATCAACCTTTATCAAATACCCCTATCTCTGACGAACTACCGGCATCCGGTGGCCCCCACCGTTCCCCAGCAGCTGCTTCGAAAAATGGCTTCCGTTGGCTACGGATGGAAGGTATTGTTGCCGCGCACTCATCAGTTTGCCACAGCAATGTGAAGATGATTTATTTAATTTAAGCCTGTCGGAATCCAATGGCAATCCAACGTGTTTTGTATACCTCATATAACAGTAGCCTCCAACGGCCTTGAGATCAAAGACAAGGTCATCGGAAGCCTGTGGCCTCCACCACCAGCATTGGCTTGCGGCATTCGTTCTCGAGCCAACGAAGGCCACCGTAGGCCACTGAAAGTCGTCGGAGTCCAGCTCTGAAACATTCTGAAACATCTTGTAGATGCTCGAGAGCACGATGTTGGAGTGCGATGCAGTCATTTAGTAGGCCATCGTGGGTTTTGGATCAGTTTCGCAACGGGTGAGGGCGTAGATCATAAGCCGCGAATGCAAGCTTAAGAGTCGCCGGGGTTTTTGAGGCAAGTGTCCGCTGTATCACGCAAAGGGCTTGCCATTGACTTGCCGTAGACACTGTCCCGAATCAGACGCGCGGCGGCCTCGCTGCGGAGTTGCACCTCATACGCGTGCCCCAAAATTAGCAGGAATTTAGCACAATAAAGGTGTTCGTAAATTGAATGATTCCCATCTGTAGCCTGTACTTTGTTAGCTACACTGGTTGCTATGGAGTTACGCATGATCCTGATTTTCCTCGCATACTGGATAAGAATGCCTGTGGAAGCCGAGCGCGGAGCCGCTATGGGCGGCGATTTCGGAGGTCATGAGAGATAAACAGAGACCGAAATCTGGGTGACATGGGAATTCAACTCATTACTGTATTTTTCATTTAACCCGACAGGGGGGTGACGCGTGACTCAAATTACCAATTCGACCATTCGACCGCGGCCGAAATTTTGGGTGACGCATGCAAAAATTTTGACCACCGGAAACGAAAATTTTTGATTTTGTGCATCGTGGATGCAATTTTGGGGAATTTCAAGGGCCGTGTGATGCAAAATGTGTTCAACCAGAGGGTGGGTGATGCGTGACAAAATACCAATGTTCGCCATCGACCAAGGGGGAGTGACACGTGACAGTCAAATTGAATGAGAAAAATACAGTAATCTGGACAGTTATGTAAGAATAATACTCAGACGGACACAAATAAGAGTGAACGGCTGTATAAACCTGTAAGAATAATACTACGACAATCGTAAGTATGAGAGAAGAAAATAAGAGACAAGAGACAAACCTCAGACGGAAGAGTGAACGGCTGAGGTGCGTCTCCTGGAAGTAAGTGTTTAAATACGTAAAAAGACTGTATATACACGCTAATATAAGCGTTCGACGAAGCTGTAGACAATGGTAAATCACAAGAAGTGGATGGGAAAGGGGATGATAGACATCAATAGCTGTATGGATCGTCGAGCCTAGACTTCAACAAGTTATACTTACCAGTTGATACATTGAGGATCTGCGCCCGATTTACTCGGTTGCCAGGTAGGCTCTCTGTGGGGTTGATCCCCGGTTGAGACGGACTCGCGAGGGGACAGCAGTCGTGTTCGGCGGTGTCGAGATCCTGGTCATGTATATCCCGATGCAGTAAATATTCGATGGGGACGGAGACCGGGGGTAGGCGCTTTGACTGGGTAGGGGGGCACGGGGAAATTGATTAAAGGTGCGCCGGTTTGAAAGGAGGGAAGTTTGAGGGAAGGTTCAGAGCCGGCCCAGCCGGCACGGGTCCCGGAATGATCCGATTCCGTGATCTCGCATGACAGCGATTGATGTCTCCTCTCCTCTACCATCCCGGCCTTAGCCGAAAACCGCTCAACTCTTCAAGCTTCAGGTTTTCGCGTCGTTACAGAAAGTTCATGCTATAAACCAACGCTGAATCAGTTCTCACTCCCAGACGCCTCGTTATCGGTACATTCCCTCTGTGGCGCAATTATCGAGACAGCTGGAAACTGGGCCTGTCTGGGCGTGGCCTGGCGTGGCAGCGCATCTGTGTCCACCGAAAGCAATTTCAAGAACGCTCTCGCATACAGCTACATCGTGAACACTAAACTCATTCGGCCTCCATTGTCTCCCCCGTATCTCTGCCGTACCTCCCATTTTGAGTGGCGACACTGTAACACTCAGGATTGCAGAAACCACGATCTCAGATCGCTGATATTGCTTAACAATCTTCCAAAGATAACTGAATCCGGCTTTATCCCAGAGCCTCGCGGGAATCATCGGACGCCGAATCTTCTGTAGCCCTATCCCTAGACGACACGTGCGTTTCTTCTCCATTCTCTCCGAACCCCGGGTTCGAATGTTCGAAACTAGCTAAATAGCTTTCAAATCAAATGCCCGCACCCGGGTGCGCCGCGCGTTCAGCGTAAACTCCAACATGCGACGTCGTTTTCGCAACCAGGATACCTGTTTTCAATACAGTATTGGAAACCGATTTGGTGGTTGTGCGGAGCGGTAAAGATGGCGGTTGTTCGCTCGGAATTAATCAATGTGACCGATTCCGTGAAGTGCGATGCGCCGATGTTGGGAACATATTTTTCATTGATTGCCCGCCTTGGGATCATGCCAGAAAAATAACAGTACAGTATTCCGAAAGCAAAAAGTCACTATTTGGTTCATCCAAGAATTCAGGTTCTAGCTTGACATCGTTGCAGTGTTTCCCGCAAATCAACACTTTGAGAGGCAAAATAATGGGATTAAATCTCCCTCACCTTGTGGGGAGAGTATGAGGATACCTCAGTGAAGCTTGGTATGAAGGTATAGGCTCCCACATACGGGCAATGAGGTCAAACCACTTTTTTTACTTGAGTGATGCCAAGCCGGCTAAATGGCTTGCAAGCCATTCAGCCGGGCTGAGCTTGGGCTGCCACCGAGATCCAAGCCCAAGCCTGAAACAAGCCATTCAGTGTAGGCGCAAGCCATTCGGCCAAGCCAAAAACCTCACTCTCGAAACTACGCCGAGGATTATAACGGAGGATACGTCGGGGGATATGACGGCGGGGGATAAATTGAGCCCACTAATCCGAGGTCTTTGTAAGCCAATTATTAGTCCCGATGATATGCTCCGGACGACTGCTATTTATTCATCCTTATGTAGATGTAGCAAAAAAAAATCCTGGTTTGGTTTCACTTAGTCACGTCTGTCAGCGGTTCCATCACGGCCGCGCAAGTCCGATTCTCAGTGCTACCTACCTACCTACCTACCTTAGCGCCTGATGGGCGTGTCCAATATTCATGCGCCGCGTGTGTTGCTTAATGTCGCCCTGACCGCCACCTCCGCGAAACTCCTTGTTCGATGTCCGCAGTAGCACCCCGCGCGATGAATTATGCATATTCCTTTCTTGGATTTTGTATTGCTGAACTCACTTATTGCAGCTGGTTCGATTCTTTTAAATTTCCCCAAAAAAATGTGACAATCCTGCAGGCAACAACCATCAGCCCAATTTCGGCGTCGAGGGCACGCGTCAAACATTGATGTGCCGCATCGTACTGTCGGCATGGCAGCGCTGACGCGAACACTTGAAGACACTCGAAACTGAAGTTGAGTGAGAACACTTAGCATATTAGACTGTCACGAGTGCCTTGCGACACGCTACGGATGCACAGATGAATCAAAGATGAATGATGGGGTGGTGTTCGATATTCATTTAATTTGGGGCGCGTTGCATTAATCGGTGCCACAGTCGGCGACCTCGGTGTGGATCGCAATGCAGATACACTTATCCCGTGATGCACCCCGTGTGGCGCGTCAGGGCGCGTCTAGGCGGTCGATCGCCGCGTGCCTGAACGAGGCTGTGGATCTTTCTCATTTGGGTTGATTAGCACGGAGGCAGATCGCCCGATGCGGCGTTTCTTCCCACCTTACGTTGTCCCAGGAAAGGGATTTTCACCCTCTCCCTCCGCCCCAGTTTTCACCCCATACGACCCTAGCTGGCAGGCGTCGTCGCAATCCCCCAGAGACTCTTACTAATTCTTTGTACGCGTCTCTTGGTGTCGGATTAGTACAGCACGCGTCTCTTGGTTTGTGCCACTCCCGCTGTGCATCCCAACGATCGCATCGTGCACCCAAGCCATGGCCTTCCCATCGATCACATCATGCTCGGGCATTGTCCTACCGAGCCTCCACGAGATCCTGCCTGAACATATCTCGCGCATCCCTATGGGAGCGCCCGCACTCACCGCGCCCTTTGTCCCCGCGCCACCCACACAAAACTTCTCGTTCGACGTCCTTAGGAGCAACTCCCGTGACGCCTCAATCCACCGCCTAGCTTACTACCAATCCTCCGCGTCCTCTGGACCCTCCACGCGCGAAGACGACCCGCCGATATATCCGGACCAGGACGACGAGGCGGGCGCGGGCGAGGGGAAGAAACACATCTGCCGCGCGTGCGCGAAGCGCTTCAACCGCCCCAGCAGCCTTCGCATCCACGCGAACACGCACACCGGCGCTACCCGTGCGTTTCTCCCCTGTTCGAACATTATTATTCAACTGACCACAGAAATGAAATAGCCTTCAAATGCCCGTACCCCGGCTGCGGCCGTGCGTTCAACGTCAACTCCAACATGCGCCGACACCTCCGCAACCACGGCGCCTCCGTGTTCGCCCCGCCTGAGCCCCTCCGCACGCCCGCATCCTCCGCACCCCCCTCGCCGCCCGTCTCGCCTCTGTCCCCGGCCCTGTTCCTACCCCATCCCGCGTTTATCCCACCGCTCTCGCCGCTTTCGCCGGCGGGCTCTGAGACCGCGTGGAGCGCATTCCCGCTCACTTCCAGATCCGTGCCGTCCTCCCCCGAGTATGCATATCGCTCCGCGTATCCGGACCCGGGCGAGGGCACCGCGTATCCGCACTCACAGGAGAGCAACGTGAACGCATATCCGCACCCGTACGCGGGGCACTATCCGTATCCGTATCTGCACGCCGAGCGCGGGGCGGGTGCGGGTGGGGCTGGGGACGGTGGTGGACGTAGACGTGAGGATGGAGACAGAGACGGGGTGCCGTGGACGTGGACTGTCACGGTGCCGCGCGCATATAGCGAGAGCGACGTGCGCTCCGAGCGCCGGTAGCTTCCTGTCTTGCTCGTTCGCCCCTCGTCGCGTTTGGGTACCCTTTCTTGATCACGGATTCGCGCTCCGATGGCACTCCTCACCCCCGCCTCCCCCTCTTGAGTATCGATATCAAGTCAACTGTACATCTTACCACCTACCGCATCCGATTCCCGCCTCCGTTGCATCCTCATCGCAGCCCCATATCATTTCGCCGAGCGCACCGATAGACCAGTCTCCACGTCGCATATTGTATCTCAGTGTATCCCGCAACTAAGTCAACCATATGCATCTTGGCCTTTGTTCTATTCTGTTCAGCACGAGTAAGTACATGTAAGTTAAAGTTTGTATGGCGATTCAACCTGCAACAAGCGAGTCTATGAAGCTGCGGGGCGTCTGAGGTTATAGACGTCCCGCTGATGCGCGGCACACGCCTGCATTCAATGCCATCCATATTCTCTGTCAATGTTCGTTATGCAGGCGGACCCCGTTCGACTCGGGGTTGGGACATGATTCGAATGGGATCGAACTCTATTTTATTGCTATGCGGCAGCGATGAGGTTACGCAGCGACGCTTCGAAGCCAGAGATTTAGAGTAGGTTCAAAGAACGGAGCAGTTCCGCTGATGCACGGTGCACGCCTGCATCCGTTGCGGGGGAAGTAATAATATGCAGGAGGACCCGTTCGACTCGGGGCAGGCCATGCATAGTCCTTTAGCGTTATTTCTCACCCTCAAATCCGGCGATATAGTCCCTAAGGCATTTAGCATTGTAGGCGTTCTGCCTTTCTTTCCTCCTTGACGAGCCGCCGAATTGCCGGCGGCCAGTATAGGCAACGTAAATATATTTGCACAAATGCGAACCTATGGTGAACACTCCCCGGCTATTTCTTGCGAGATAAAAAAATGCATTTTGGGGTACCTTAACAGCGATTCAAACTGAATATAATACCATTGGTATTCGATTTATTATATGCCGCAACGCGAGAAATGAGGCTGCTTTCAACGAATGCTCGTCGCAGGATATGCCGGCAATTCCTCCTGACTGTGCATCCTTTGATACAATAGTCTCACCAACTCCTCGGTGGGAAGCTCCGCTGCTAAGGTGGGTGCACCGAGACTTGCAGGAAGGGGCGAAATTCCCCTGGTCGGAAGGCCGTCGGCGGAGGGTAGCAGGGCTCGGTCAGGTTTCCCTGGGAGCAGGTCGGCCCTCCAAACGTCGAACGGAATTACTGTTGAACTTGTTGTAGAAGTCCCCCTCGTCAGAGACATTATCCTCGCGCGTGATCGACGTCGCAGCATCGCCCAAATGGCGACTCCAACAACAAGCGCGAGGGCCCCCACGGTGCCTCCGATAATTAGTCCAGCGTTAGGTCTTCTGGCCGGAGTCATAGATCCAGAAGCAGTGGAGCTAGCAGTGGCTGGACCAGTGGTGGAAGAGGTCGTGGACGGCAAGGTCCGGTTGTTCAAGGTCTGGCTGTCAATATTGATCGAGCCGATAAGGACCTCCAGCGCATTGGTTTGATTTTCTCCTGAGGGACCCTCGGGTGGTGGGCCTCCCCACGACCCCGCATAAATATTGCTTTCGCTTGTTGTTGCCAGGTCCATGAGGGCGTTAAACTGGAAGGCACAAATCAGCACGTGGAATACACATCTGCCTGCTGCATACTTGAACACCGAGATAATCTCTTATATAAGATTGTAATGCAGGAGTTGTCGCATTTCTCGTGTGAGCAGCGGCAAGGCCGCGAAGGAGCATGCCACTTCCTGAGAGTGCACTTAACATGCAAAGAAGGATGGACAGGACAACAACATATTACTCACCGCCGCTTATTATGATCCCATCGGCCTCTTGCCATGCTGTATTTGGAATCGTAGCAGTAACAATCGCCCCGATCCTGTGAAAGCCTCCGTTGGAACATGCGATCATCGTAGGACACGTTCGGGACTCACAAATCGTAAATCGAAGCATTTTGTGTGATTGAATAAAGGATAGTTAGGCCTTCAATCATGAGGCCCGCGTTATACGGAGCTTGAATCGAATCAAGTGAGCATGAACTATTCGCAGAAGCATCTATCCCATCCTGTACAACATTGTCGGCATTGCGCAGGTGGTTGTATATGAAAGCGGCAGACTCTGTGGCCGCGTCCATATAAATGGCATCCGACGTTGCTTCGGCCAAAAGAGCGGAGAGACTGGGTGCGTATGTGAACTTTATTATACGGGGATGTGCATCTGAACCTACACCAAGAAGCTCCTGTAGGCTGGTCATCAACAGCGGTAAACGATCCTGCTTCAGGGGATGCGTACCCAGTGGATAGTCCGACTACCCCAAGATTCGTAGAATCTCGCACCTGGACGGGAGAATCAGATGCATGATAGGACAGATACGGAAAGCTAACATAGAATGTGCCCCCAGCCATGGTGACTGCAAAGACACTGTATAAAATGGCAGATAAAATGCATCAAATGAACATACTTACTGGCTTGACATGTGGCGCACACGGTGAAATTTTTGCCAGGTACAATCCCGGTGTTCAAGTCTGCCTGCGAGATGGTGTTAAGCCTTCCCCACCACCAAGACTGTCTGGCGTATTCCAGGAACATCGGATCCTTGTAGGTCTTATATGCCATGGCTGCGGCAAAGCCATAATTTCTGGAATGGGTTCCAATATGAGTCTCAATATGTTCGATACATACGAAAGGAGGGGATTACTTACAGACCATCACTTATCTGGTTGGGGCGACTTCAGCAGAGAGGGATTCGCAGAAGAATATCTCACTAACACTATGGGGGCGTCAATATAGGCCATGATTTTCAATGCGTGAACTTACAAGACACCCGAGAAATTGACTGGCTGTTGTTCTGATGCGAGCCGGAAATAGTTCTGCAAAGTATCCTGGTACTTTGTCTGATTGGTTGCCAAATCGAACGCTGCCAGCTGGGAATAAACGATTCCCGCGAATCCGTAGGATTCACCTGCAATGGTATAAATATTAATAAGTCGAGGGTGTATTCAAGGCGGGAGGTTGTACCCGGAAATTGGGCGGTGCTATTATCCAACAGGCTCGCGGTCTTCTCCAGTGCGGCTTCTGCAATGCTGACGCGGTCTGCACGCGAAGTCGTGAGAGTGGTTTTCTGCGCCGATTTTCAGTCATATAGAGTCATTTGATGGGCGAGCAACGCACACGCCACGAAGGCGACGTCTGCTGGGCGAGGGCGTGAAGCGCAGGCAGTGCAAGGAAAGTAAAGGAACGGAGTAAGATCATAACGGAGAGATAGATACCTGCATACCAGGAGGCTCTATATAAGTATCCTGAGCCAGGACGGCCCGGGGTACCCAATCACGATCCTGAACGGCATCCTGGATCCCATGCGCGCCGAAAAATAACTAGTGGATATTCCGGTGTTGAGGTATGCTAAGTCGCCTCAGTTCACACCCAAGATTTCCTTGATTGAGTATCTCAAGCTACAGCAGGGCCACGGACACGGGAGGATAGCTTGCGACGACCATGCACCATCAAGCAACAAGAAAAGATCATCTGACACAGGTATGTCGTCAAGATGCTATCCTAAGCCAGTGGCAAGGCGTGCAGCTAGCGATGTGACCTCTGTAAGGTGCATGCATCCATGGACTTCTGCAACTCTCGCTCTCGAGTGAGTCGAGACTCGAGTCTCGCTTGCAAGCGCTTGCAGCAACTTGAAGCGCGAGTTGGTAAGACTCGAGGACAGCTCGAGGACGGCAAAGTTTGCTTGACGTGTAAGGCCCTACGTTTCTTGGAGTGGATTTAGGACGCTAGCCACGGGGGGAGTCAACGCGCAGTGCGAGAGTATGGACTCGTCACTTTTGTCAAGACGGGATATTACGAGTACTTATGTAATCGTTATAATCAATCGAAATGAGCTTTTAGAGACCTACTCGAAAAGTGTCCCAGATCTATTCGTGTAACGGATTTAGTGGCAGTGCTAGTCTTCCTAGTGGCTGTGTTGAACGGAATTTAAAGGACAGCCACTAATTTCCCTTCATTTCTTGTGAGATTATAGTGGCTGTGCCTGAGTTATGTAATGAATTGTTGCTCATCGCGCAGGTTCGAGTCTGGTGATACACATTCTCCGTTCTTTAAAAAATTAAGGTCAGGATCTTCATTTTGGCTCCCCTGCATCCTTTTACGTTTCTTGATTGATTGGTCAAATGCGGGACGTGCTGGGAATTAGATGGATAAGTTTACATTCATGTAACAGAAACAATCGATCGAGTGGCATAGTGTACGAGAGCATGGTGTATTGCAGGAAGGGGGATCAGAGGAAGGAGCATGAGGCTAAAAATGACACATAAGAAAACAAAGATCACAATAGCAGAGAGAGCTGCACCATCAAGGCGCCGCGGGACTGGGAGGGTGGACCACGATGTTAGTGTTGCCGCCGGCTAAGCCGATCAATTTCAAAAAAATTATATCTAGCTCGCAATAAAATTTCGGTAATTCTGGGAATATTTTGGAAGATGCATCCCTTAAAAAGCCGTAGGGCGTACCTTTGGATCCAAGGAATTGGTGTAACCGGTGCCCTGATATTTGACCGGCTTCTAAACGGCTAAAATTCGAGCTGTTTAGAAGCCGGTCAAATATCTGTACAATGGCTCCGTGGATCACCTTGTGCCACTGGGAGAACTTGCTGCTTTTAAGGTATTCTTTCTACACAAATATCCTTAGAATTATCTGTATTTGATTCGAAGTGATATCTCAATTCTATGAAATTGATCGGCTTGGCTGGCGGCAACACTAGACCATGTTGAGGGGCGGAACGGCCGCGACGGGGAGTACGCAGGCTCAATGTTGTGCGAGTACTCTGGCGGCACAGTGCCCGAAGATGGCTTGGGGAGGATAGTCTCCCTTTTCCTTGCCATCGTAATCGGTTGAGGTGTCCGAGAGCAAGTAGGGGCAGGCCTTGACGGGCGGACGCGCCCGGCTGAATCTTGAACGTAAGCGCGCCGCCCGCAGGCTGCGAGTGTGTGCGCATCGCCGTGCCATAGCACTGTCACAACCTGCTCCATCCGATTGAATTCCGGGTGCATGTCTTGCCAGGAGCGCGGAGCGGGAGGGTCCGGAGGACATAATTAGTGTCTGTAGTATGTATTGTATTCCTCGTGCTGTACGGCACTAAACAGCACACATCGAGCTCGAGGTAGCACAATATAATCACTGAAAGACACACTGTCAAGCTTCAGGGAAGCTACTGGTCCTATTTTTCTAACTCCATTATGAAAAAGAAAAGAGAAAGTCCATAAGTGCGAGTTTGCCGGGCCGGGCCACGGCCATAACCCCCAAGTCCTTTGATGCGCATCATTGATCCGAGACACAGCCACTCACAGCGGAGATTGCCAACTTTGAACTTTCGGCACAGCCGAGGTGCGAGTCGAAACCCAAAATATCCCGGCAGCCTGTAACCTCAACCTTACCAGTCCGTGCCTTTAAATTCTACCAATACTCTTTACCGCTTCTCTTCCGTGTAGGATAGAGCGTCGTGCATTTGACGTGCTCTCTTGGAATTTGCCAATGCAGGCGCGAGCAAAGGTGTGTTCAAGGGGGGGACGGATCACGAGTAAGGCTCCAACCATTTCGTTTTTGTTTGCGGTTTGGCCCAAACTAAACGGAAACGGTACTAATAAACATTTAAATAACTGTTGTAAATAGTTTTTAAATTGTATTTCCCGGCATGGCCGGCAATTGTTTGATTCGAATTTTTTGATCCTTGACTCGAGCGCCATTGGTGGTGATGGGTTGGAAGTTGGCGGCGGCGGGCAAGCGACGGGCGGAACTGTCCGTGTGCCATAAATCATCCCGAATTGGGATACCGAGCGCCAAGCCGAGCACCCTTCGGTGAGTGGTTCAATATTTTTGCACAAGGATTGTCTCTCACACCAACAATTATCATATTTAGGGCCCACCCAGGTGCAATTTGAACACCCAAGTGTTGAATTGCACATAGGTGGACCTGAAATTTACATTCCCCGGACCAATGGGAAAATTTGCGGACTCGTTTCGAATAAAGTTCCAGCTCACCCAAAATATGATAATTGTTGGTGTGATTTTGGTTTTCAATTTCAGTTGGACTTTTGTGTAATCTAAATTGTAGGCTTTCGAATGGGTTTCAGGGCAGCCGAATCATCATTTTATTCTATTAGTTTAGGTTACAAAATCAGTGGGACCAAAAGTACTAGAGGTAAATTAAATTTCAGGTCCACCTATGTGCAATTCAACACTTGGGTGTTCAAATTGCACCTGGGGGGCCATAAATATGATAACTGTCGGTGTGTCTCGTGATATGAATTTGATGTTCTTCAGTGTTCAAACATTTTTCAAAGCACCTATGATCTGATTGTGGGCCTGGAGAGATGAACAGTTGCAACTGATTAAACTGTTTGTTTATCATCTGTTTACCGTTCAGTTTACCGTTTAAGCAGGTCCGGAAACTACACGGAAAAAGGAATGATTTTTTACTGTTTAAAACTTTTAAAACCGAAAAGGATTGCAGCCTTAATCACGAACGAGCCCAGACCGTATCGGGAGCTGCCCCGACAGGGAGGACAGACGGATAAGGAAAAAGCCCAGACTCAGGGTCTCGGAAGTTCCCGCGACAAACGGGAATGAGAAAAGCCTGTTTTAAGGACATGGGAAAAGGAAACCCGGAATATGCCGTTACGATCGGAGCCAGATTGTAGACCTGTTTCCCTAATCGGTTACAGGCAAAAAATGATTACATAAGTACTTGTAAAGTAGCTACTTGAGGCTTATCTGGTTAGAGATGCTAATTTCTAAGTTGCTTTGATGTTGCTTTGATGTTGCTTTGATATTGCTTTTTTATTGTCTGCTCGTTCTATCGCGGCGAGTCAGAGGTTTCGGCCGAAGGCTGTGACCGTGAGCTCAGCTATGAGGAGGCAGAAAAGCCCAGGAACAATGGTGCAATTACCATAGTGCGTGTACACCGGGATACTTCCGGCTTTCCTAAACGGGACCGTGCCGTACCTACCCACCTCTATTTGGTATTTTTTCCGAGCGTTGTTCACGGATGCTTACAAAGACGGTCTCTTAGAAAATTCCACATCGGGGGCGTTTCTCGAAAGTATCGTAAACTCTGCTTCTATAGTAGCCGCTGCACTTCCTTGGCTGATACTTGAGTGGTAAGAATCGAACAGACCATTTTCACGGCTAATTTCCAGCTCTCAGATGAAATCGTGAACATTTCATCCCTGACCCATATGCTCTCACCCCCACCGTTGGCTAAAACGGCGGACCAAGTAATTATATTTGCATTGGCTGTACCCAGCTAGGCTTATACACTGATGGCCGGTTACATTTCTTTCCTCCGAGATTCCAGATGAGCTAAATTTACAGCCAATGACTGCGGTTGCCACATAGCATAAAGGCCCACTTGAGCACCAATGACAGCTCAAGACTCACCGAGATGCCCTCTCAAACCCCAGTCTCTCACACTCACTTCACCAATATTACGACGAGTCTGGCGGCCGCTGCAGCTACTTTGGACGTGATTTCTCACAGCCTGCAGACACCCTTCCTGGGACCCATTTCGAGCACGGTCCGTGCGCTGTTGGATTCAGTCCAGGTAAATTCACGCAATACCATGTTCACACTGCTCACATTTCTCATGGGCAGAACATCAAGACAAACAAGGACAAGTGTACCCAATTGTTGGAACAAATTCACGAGCTGCTATATAGCATCATCCGTCTCCATATAACCTCAGACATAGGGGGTGAAGTCTCACCCAGCCTGGCATACAGCTTGGGAGCATTTACTGAGTGAGTGAATCTCCCATGTGCTAGCTGTCTGTTAGTCTTCAAACCCTTTTCTAGGACCCTGCACAAGATCCACACTTTCGTCGAGGCCCAGCAACAGCAAAGCAGAATCAAGCAGTTCTTCCGCCAGGGAGAAATGAACACATTGCTAAAAGACTGTCAGCTCGGACTAGAACGATCACTCACGGCGTTCCAGGTGTGCGAAGTTACCTACCTCTGATAAATTACTCAACACCGAGAGGATCAGGCTCAAGCAATCAACATTCTACATGACACGGCCAAGATGCGACAATATGCACAAGAGATACATCAGGAAGTCCTGGAATTGATTGCGACACTGTCGGAGGATGGTGCAAGTTCAGACGGACAATCTTCTGTGTGTACTCACTCCTTGAAGGTCGTCTCAATGTTATAACAGCCATCCATCTCACAGATCAGCAAAACTTTGTCCAGCTACACGAACAGGTACGAGTACTTGCCACTATCCCATTCTGGACTGACCGGTCCCAATATTATCCAGCTCAAACTCGCTTTCCTTGTTGCCTCCGAAGCCAAAGATCTTTCATGGACGAGAATCTGAACTTGCGCTAATCCTTCAAAGCTTTAGCCAGGAGGTACCAAGGATCGCGATTTTGGGAGGGGGGGGGACGGGGAAGACGAGCTTAGCAAGAGCTGTTCTTCATCACCCCCAAATAACTGCCCGATATGAGCGGCATTGTGTGTTCGTCTCTTGCGACCCTGCAACAAGCAGTTTTCAACTTGCTACCCTTATCGGACAAAATATCGGACTTGAGCCAGGACCAGACCTCAGACAACCAGTTGTCCGGTATTTTTCCAGCAGCCCACCTTCTTTGCTGGTGCTGGACAATCTGGAGACAGCATATTGCCAATTGGCAGCTTGCTTTGCAAGAGCTCTATATCTGAAAGTCCATCCGGAAGTATCGAGAGAAGGCTCAATAGCTGGTATGAGCCGGGTAGAGATGCTAGCCGGGAGCTTTCAAGAGAGAGTGAAATTGACATGTCCAAATTTGATCCTCTGTCGTAGCCATCAGATAGTAGTGAGGTTCTCTCTGTCTCCCAGCGATTCAGCACACTAGCAACACCTTCATAGTCGACCAAATGTGCTATAAGAACGATTGCTAGGGGCATGTTATCAGCCAGGAAGAGGATCTTGTCAACCTCTTCAGGAGCATAGCCAGCATCTGCAATGTCATTGAAGGTTTTTCGGGCAGCCTCGTTGGACAGAGGGTTCAATGGCTGAAGGAATGGGTGAGTCCAGCGAATGCTTGCGGGCCATTCCGCCCCGCGCATTGTGATCTAAATATCATGAGTATGTAAATGACAGTGGTTTGGATTGCCTTACAATCAATGCCAGATGATCTAAATCTGCAAGCAAGGACAAGAAATTTTTAAGTTCTGCACGGGACTCTGTCGGGTCCCATGCCTTGCTTCGCACTTCCCTGGCATACACCGATAGTCAGAGCCGGCTAAGAGTCTTGGTTCCTATCCGAGAATATGTCTTGAAAAAATGCCCACCTGTGGAAAATATTGTTCAGCCTCTGCTCAAATACTTTCAGCAACTCCTCAAGATTTTCGAGACATATCATGGCACTGAATCAAGTCGTGAGCTGGGAGCTCAGATCACCTCCAACTTTGCCAATATCCAAAACATTATTAGTCAGAGCTTGAACCATAATAATCCTGACCTCGTCTCCAACATCTACAGTGCATGTCACTTTGATGGCTTCAGTAGGCGGACCGGACATGGACGGAGCCAATTGATAGACAAAATCCTCAATGTTCTACCTCAACCTAGAGATCATCAAGTTGAGGTTTATTACATTGCACGACTCCTCGAGGGCCAGAGGCATTATCTCATTCCAAATGTACAACAGCTAGTGGAGCAGGCTCTGGGGTGCTTTCCACATTTCGATGATTCAGACCTTAAATGTAGGTGCATGTTATTTTCTTGATCAAATATTAAACAATATTGTGAAAAGGCAGATTCTATGAAATGGCAGCAGAATATTATCGCATTCGCAACAATGACATCTCTAGTGCTGTGCAATTCTGTCAAGCTGGACTGAAGTTATCCATCTCAACTGAGAGTCCCAAAAGACAGTCAGACTTGTTGCGTGCCTTTGCATGGATAAAATGGCAGATGGGAGACTATACTGAGGCTCAAGTGCATGCAGATGAATCACAGAGACTGGCCAAGATTGCTGGAGATTCGTTTGGGGAAGCTAGAGCCCTTCAACTCGGTGCTCTGTGCTCGTTACAGCTGAGTAACTTTTCTCACTCTTTATCCCTCTCCAGAAGGGCAAGACTTTGCTTCGGTCTTTGCGGGTTGTCTGGGGGATCCCTGGACCACGATATCCTGTCCTCTGAGGCTGAAATCCACCGGTTGAAGTCAGAATATGTGGACGCAAACATGATAAACACACAAATCATCCTTGATGCCTCGAGCGAGAAGGACAGATATCAGCATGCCATGGCTTTGCTCAACAATGCACAGACTGATGTGGAAATGGGTGCATTGGAGGAAGATTTGCAAAAGACTCTTGATAAGGCGAACTTGCTATTCAATGATATCATGCATCCAATGGGAACAACATACTGTGACATGACTCGAGCAGCTCTGGCTTTGAGGGAGGGGAACGTTACTTGTGCGAAGGCCATGTTCTGCAAATGTACTGAATTTTGTTGGGACAAAGACCCTGAAGCGGTGTCCTACTGTTTGGAGAAACTAGGAAATTTGGAATGTTGGAACACTGACAGAGGACACACTTCATATGCCTGGACAGTAACATTCCTAGTCCATAGCCTCAAGCTGAAGCAGAAGCTTTCCATTCATAAGGCCCTTCAATTTCTGGGGGATATGTGGTTGGCAGAGGGTGATTCCCACACAGCACTCAACCTTTTAACTGTAGCTTTGGACGGGTTTACGCAAATGGATGTCCATCGCAGTCGAGCAGAATGCATGCTCAAGCTTGGGGATATTTCAAAGGAGGGTGGGGACCTGGCCAAAGCAGTTACCCTTTGGAAGACAGCAAAACCATTGTTTGAGCGGTCATCTCAGGGGAAACAAGTAATTGATCTTAATGCACGGCTTGCGGCAATCAGCATCTCACCGATGACCCTGTAGTCAATGCCTAATCGACTTAGAGCAGTCAGTAATATGTACGCTTAGTTGCGATGTTCAATAAGTACACCTGTATGGCGTTCACTTTGTACATTTATTCTTTTGCGCAATATATTGGTTCGCGCGCAATATTGCACTTTTTCCCGCAATTTTCCTCTTTTCGCGTGCAAATTGGGATATTTTTCCCGCGCAAATTGGGATTCGTTCTCGCATTAAGAGGAACCACTTAATCAATGCTGCTACGGCCTTGTCCATGATCACCTCTTCCCCTTTAAGACTCTCCAGCCTCCTTCAGCTGGCTCTTTCAGGCTCTCGTTACACACCGGTGCCAGCTGAGTTGGTACCGCCAAAGTCAAAGCATGTGCCGATTGGCCATCCACCGAAGTTAAATGTTTTTTGGAGACGGAGTCCTCCAGGCCCATGTATGGAAGGTGTAAAATATGCAAATACCTCCGCCTGATGGTCAGCTCTTTCAACACTTCTTATTGGCCAAGATGAGATATTTGAGCTTTTCATGCTCAACAGTCCGGTTTTGAATCCAGTTCCAACTGAATGGCTCATACGCGGTCACCGGATATTTATCTACTATCCATCACTTTAGTATTGAAAAAAACTCACCTAGAATCTACCTCACTTTTAGATGGATAGTCTCCGGGAGTACCGGGAACCGATGTATGTCCCCGCCATGAATATTAAAAATTTTGAGAGAAACGGCGGCACAAGGGATGCAATCCCATCCCGAGGCCATCAAACAGCATCAATCCCACTGATTTAAATTTAAAATCCGTTCTAACTGTTGCCCTGCTCATCTGAGCACTCCGCCGTTTTTCAGGAGCATTCTAAATAGCCTTAAATACCTTCAGAGAAAAAGACGGAACGAAAATCCATCGCAAATGCACAGAGTTAATATTAATATTTCGAGGGTCACTGGCGGAGTTTGAATTGCCTCGATCTGGGCTGATTTACCTTCTGTTTTGGCTCCCGCCGCCGTCTCCGGTCGATTTTTGCGGTGTTTTCTTGGGAAGACTGGTTTCACTAGTCCCCTAATCCCCCCTCGAGAAGCCCAGATAATTTTATTCGACAGAGGATGTGTTCTGTGTAAATTTAGGGGGAAACCTCTGGTTTGATGCGTCGGGGACATGATCTCGATGACTACTACCCGGGTTCACCTCATTCCTTTTTCATATCCTACATGTATACATGTGTCGGTTCAATTTCCGGCTCTTCCGAAGGGAATCGGTATAAAATTGAGCAAGATACAAGAGGATTTTCAATTTCTCAATACCAAAGTGACGGATAATACTCAATCTTTGGGGACAGTGGGAATGATGGCAACGCCGGCTCAACTCGCGATCAGACGATGACCGTGTGACCAATTCGCATCGACTCCGCTCGCACTGCGGCCGCCGGCAACACTGAGCTGACGGCGTGGAATTTGACGAACTGATGGGTTGCTGATGGATGCCGTCCCGCCGCGAAGATTTGCGGAATGTATATGTAAAAGAAAGCCAGCAAAACGAATGGTCTGCAGCTTTCGAAATGGAGTCGAGGTCCCGTGGAAGGCAGCAGCCAGATCCGACTTCATGATGGCAGGTGCACAGAGGATTCATATTCTTCCGCTGCCAGGACTCAGGCTGACAGGAGGCAGCGACTCCGAGAGGAGGCCCGAGGGTGGCGGCGGGCTCAGAGGAGTTTGAGGAGAGGGATAAAGGTTAGGTGGTTTAAAACCACATTATATGTCCCAGATGAGCCCGATAGCTTCTCAACCCAATGTGAACCCACCTGTCGGGAGCGCCTGATGGCGGAGGTTGAGGGAGTAGAGACACAGGGGCAAACATTCCCAAAAAGGGAATTTGGAAAAGCGCGCGAATCTGGCAATTATTTGCGCGCGAAATATTGCGCGCAAATAAATGTACAATGTGAACGCCATACACCTGCACAACACCTACCTGTGAATAAACAACTTTTACCTGTTGGAAATTTACCTATGGTCACAAGGTATATCTCGAGGAAGGAAGTTTGTTCCGGTTCAGTCACCGTATTCTCGGAGTAGAGCGCAAGGAGTGCAGAGACTGGTAGAATTTTATCCCGCCCTTGATTCGGCCGGGCCGGCACGCCCGAAACTGATGGGATCAAATGCCACGTGCCTCACTACTTAGTACTGTCTTGGGGACATAGATGAGTTGAACCAATTCTCAGTTTTGTTGAACATCTATAGTGGGCATCCTCCCAGTTTTTGGCTGTAATTCATGCATGTCATCTTTTTACTGAAACCTTGCTGAAACCCGGTTTGTCGAGTCCTGTTCGCGCATCCAAGGCTCAAGCAATGAAATGCGTGAAATGCCTCAAAAATCGCGTTGTTTGCGCCCTATTGGCGTCGAATCTCATGTTCATCGCGTCAAACTTAATATATTATGTATTTTCAACCTGCAGCTCCTCGCATCTGGGTTCTGTATAAGCACTGGATATGATTTTAGGCGCATGGAAGTACGTTTTGAAGCCATAGATGTATCTCTTGTAACTTAACTGAACCTCTTCCTTCCCTTTCTTTCTTTTTTTTGCCGTTTTCCACTTTTTGGGACCCAGTAAAATGGACGGAAAACTCTAATGATAGTCCATGCCGGGCGGGCGCATCACCGGCACTCCTGCAACAAATTCGAGTCTACCTGTCTATGACGCTACGGGATGTTCGAGGTGTCAGACGTCCCGCTGGTACGCGGCGCACGTCTGCATTCGATGGAAATGTCCAACGTTCGTTATGCAGGAGGACCCCGTTCGGCTCGGGAGTGGAATATCCAGGTCTTGCTTCTGCTTTTTATTCCTGAGGGCCAGGGGATACCTGTCCAGCATCAAAAACTCGAGCGCACAAATCCGGGGCCCGTTTACAGCGACTATTGGTCCCGCTGGTGCTCGTCAACTTTGGTTATGCAGGAGGACCCCGCTCAACTCGGGGCGGGGACATTATGACAATCCCAAATCCGTTTCAAGGCGGGAGCGACAGAATCTAAGCGCCTAAGCTCGTAAGATTCAAGTGTACAAAGCCGATGTACGTTCAAAGCAAGAAGCAGTCGACACACCTGCATCAATTCAGAGATCCCTCGAGATTGTGCAGGAGGGCCCCGTTACGATCGGGGGTGGAACATGATAATGTAACCGAACTTGAATTTATTGGTATGCGGCAGCGATGAAGTCAAGCGGCGACGATTCGAGACCAGAGATCCAGAGTAGGCTCAAACACAGGCCCTGCCACGGCCTCCACTCCCAAGCTGTTTGGCCAGGCCTGGTCGATGTTTTGGGCGGACCGACCTATGCCTGAGTGACCGGGGGCCTCCCTAAGCCCTCTCGTCTGCAACTCCCGTAGTGCGGGAAGGGAACACAGGTGAACACTCGGGACGCCGCATACCCCATCCGGCCGTAAATCCGTGCGTCCTTAACTCGGGCAGTCCGGCGTACCGAGTGAATACTACGTATACGACGTAATACCGTTACTAATACAGCTGACAACAGAGTATCGACCAGTTGCATCAAACAACGCAGTTTAGAACTACCGCATGTAATTGATTCCGACCAGTTCCGACCCTTCCTCGAGTTTAAATCTGGAACTTACTCATTCCTTCCGTCCTTCCGTCCATCTGACTGGCCTTCTTCGTGGATCCTCGGCTTCGAGAAAGTCCTGCTGAACAATCACTGGTCGTCCGCCCTTACAATCCGCGCCCTTGTTCGCTTGCTACAGATCTCACTCTCCCCATTACCTCGTGTGCGGCGTACCATCGAGTCATGGCATCCTCATCCGCATCGCGCTCCGATATCGTCCTCCCGAGCATCCATGAGATATTCCCCGAACATATCTCGCGATCTGCGCCGCCCCCGCCCTTCTCACGCACCTATTTCGTCCCCGCGCCGCCCCCTCCGCACAGCTTCTCGTTCGACGTCCTGAGGAGCAGCCCGCTTGCCGCGTCGCTGCACCATATTGCATCTAGTCGCCCGCGGCATTCTCTGCGCACTGGCCATTCTGCCGCCGACTCCCCCACGCACTCTTCGTCTGGATCCTCTGACAGCAACGCAGAAATCGAGGACGATGACGAGACGGGCGCGGGCGACGGGAAAAAACACATTTGTCCGCACTGCACGAAACGAAAACACATTTGTCCGCACTGCGCGAAACGCTTCAGCCGCCCAGCAGCCTCCGCATCCACGCGAATACACATACCGGGGCAAGGCGTGGGTTTGTCTCCCTCCTTCTCGTTGAATGTTTAAAATTAACGCGTGCCCCAGCGTTCAAATGCCTGCACCCGGCTGTGGCCGCGCATTCAACGTAAACTCGAACATGCGCCGCCACTTCCGCAACCATAAAACCACTACGTTCGCACCTCCACCTGCGCTGCCCTCAGCGTCCTTCCCCCGTTCGTATCGCGCGCTTTCCTGCTGTCGCCTGCCTTCCCTCCCCCTCCGAGGCGTCACCGTCGGAATACGGGTACCCGTACGCTGCTGGATACGGATATGGAGGCCGACAAGGACGGCGGACGTGGGCTGCGCCGGCCGCGTACAGCGAAGGTGACATACGTTCCGAGCACCGGTAGCTGGTAGCTGGCTATGTCCTCGGCTGTTCGCGACCGTCCCGGCTTGTTCGCATATCCGGTGTTCAAGTTGGATCTCTTCCCGCGCTTTCTTCCTTACTCTCATCCTCATTCTACTTATAACGGGTTATCGCAGTATTCCCTACACATCCACCGCAGCAGTGTATTATTTTGTTTGTGAACGCAGACACAGCTAGAACCGCCTCCGCGTTGCATCTTGTATCGTAGTGTAATTCCACCAACTCGGAATCAAACCATCTTGTTATTTTGAACTGGGCTTACACCAGCCATGGCGCTGATTACGAAGCTGAGGTATGTGCAAGGGAAGTATCATTCCCGCCGGGGAGCGGTGCACACCTGCATCCGTTCATGGTCGCTGGTGCACTGGGCCAGTTTGCTGCCATGTAAGGCAACTTGTACACGCAACCCGGTCTCTCCATCTGAGGGGTTTTACATATAGCGACGGCTTCCGATTGCAACTTATCGAATGCGGACTGATCTTCGACTCCAACTTTCTTCAGCATGGTACAGCGATAAACTCTAGACCGGGCATGGTAAGGGTGCGTGCATTTTCGATGTTGTACTACTACGCTCACACCAATCCTGGTGAAGCCCTCCCGACCTTTTGGTAATTATCAGATCCTCTATTTCATCTGTCAGATGGCGAAAGCCTATCATAAGGGTTTTATAGTACACAGGGAGACTGGCCTATTAACTCCAAGTTAAACGGGGGCCGTATGCCCTACGTTTGACAATGATGAACCGCCATTGGTAAATAGAGGGGCCAAACCTGGGTCATTGCCAGGCGGAATAGCGGCGGTTCATCTTGCTTGGGCCCCGGTGCAAATGCGCTACCGCACCACACGTGATATGGCCGTAATTCGGACGCCTGCCTTGCTGTGCATCCCATGGCTCATATTTTTTGTAGTATGGAATGACAGAAATTGGTGAATTAGATAACTTATGATACAAACACCCGAGTATATATATATATACAGGAAAGTACCCCACCAGCCCAAAAATCAAGTCAACACATCGTAAATAGGGACAATGAATGGTGGATGAAGAGGAGGTCGTCGGGATGACATGATAACATACTCTCAGCATCTGCACATGCCGGGCCCTCCGAGGCTTGAAGCTTGAATCATTGAGAGACTCTGGTACTTGAAAGCCCACAGTATGCTTGAGGTATTTGGTGAGTTCCGGTTGATGCACTTGCATGCTAAAGCGAAGTAATTTGTAATTTTATCTTCGGCCTCCATGTTGACTCTTGCAGGTGTTCGGGAGTCCCAGTCTTGGTTCAGTAGAGAGTAGAGGATTTGAATTCGAATACAGGATTGGAGACGGGAGTGGGAAGGAAGGACGGTGCAACACAAATTGCTATCAATGCCATCGATAATTGATGCTGATCGATAGCGCCATTCGTGCCGGGTCAAGGCCACCAAGGCAATGTCGGGATGTCCTACTTGTGTCCTACACACAACCGGGTCTCAAAATAGCCAGAGGGCAGGCCCAAATTCATCCTCAGGATATCTCAGAAATATAGACTACATTCAAGATCACATAACCCTTGTACATGTTCCACATCAAATTTGCGGTTACTGTATATTACATTCAACTAGCAGTTTGCCCGTGCTACGCTACGGGAGTAGTACATGTACTACCTTTGCTTATGATCTCTGACTCCACCAAGGGATATGTCGGATACATTTTTGTTTTCACAAGAAATATCCTTCATCCTGCCTGGATTCTGCTCTCAAATTGCTTTCAAGACACCACCTTCATTAAATCTGTGCCTTCATCATGCCTCCTTTACTCAATCACCTCCTTCATACTTTTGCCTGTGCTCTAAATTTTGCCTCTATGCATTTCAGACTCTGCCTTCATCCCAGGCTCCGTAATATATTGTCCTCCTCCATAAAATTTCCTTACTGCCTTCATCTTGCCTGGTGAAATCAGGCTTAATCCTGGATACTAATCCCATGCCACAGTGTTGACCATTACCCGCCTTCATATTGTGGATGGTTTGATTCTGCCGTGGATTTCTGTAACCTATCCCGGTTCCCTGGTGCATCTTAACTCGTTCTTTGCCCCCGTGGAATTCGATATCCATCAAGGTGTTCAACTTCAACATCACAGTTGGGTGGAGAATTAACCATTGGAGTGCTTCACCACTGCTGAAATCGTAGTTCGGGTCCAGATTTGTCGCTGACTGCCTTTGCTTATTTACTCCGCCTTATCCTACTTTTCAGAGCCCCACCATCATTTTGAATATAATCTTCATGCAAACCCCTCTATACATTCATCCATTCAGCTTGTTTCCCAAGGCTCTCACATCACCACTCCAACTTTCTTGCTCCATTCACGATTGATTACCTTTCCCTTCGTCCTCATGGCAGCGAGCGTTGACCTCAACATTCCAGCAATTTAAAATAGCATTCGAACAGTTGGGTGGAGAGTTGACAATTTGGGTGGAGCAGTGGAGCGAATGACTCATTCGGAGCTCGGCGTGAGTTTGTCCAGATACAAAGGTTCAATCAGGTTATGTGGTCAAAGACAAACCACTCTCGATTCTTATATAGACTAGCAGTTTGCCCGTGCTACGCCACGGATCATTCAGAGAGACCGTGGGACATCTGAAAAAAAATCATGCCGCTCGTCACCAACCTTCGGTTGGTTCCTCGCGGCTCAATGGGCGGAGCATTTGAATTTACAGCTTCCCAGTAATTTATGTATGCCTTCACTTATGTTCAGCTCATTTGAACTTTGTATTTACACTGATTTCCCTCCCAGCTCCGACCGATGTTCTCCTCTTTCCAGCGAAGTCGAAAACGATAGATGTTTTCGATTTTCGAGCAAAGTTCGGCGCGCCTCGGCAGACACGCCAATTTTAGTTCACGTCCGGTTCCCCCTCCAATTTTCCCTTTCCACGACTGCTAAAAATTCCGAGTTTTGTCTGGCAATGGGGAGGTATGTATAGTCTCACCTTGCAGCATTATTAGAGGCTATTTGAAACCACTTTTCGAGCCCTTTCCCTGTAAATTTGGGGTCCGGGAGTTTAGCGAGCGGAGCTGTGGAATAGTAACCCAATTCGGAACCCAAGTCCGAATCACACCGTTTTTGACCGTATAACCTCAAGAAAAATGTGCCTATGGTACTGTATACATTCCTGGGAGACCCCAGATTTAAGAGAGGAAAAACCTCGAAAGCTGGATGCTTCTAGGAGATTTTAAGACTGCCAGCGGCGTTGTGGAGCAGGCCATCGTGATATAAATAGCTATGTCCTCAAAATCTGTGCTTGAAATCTGAAATCTGAAGTGGCTTCAAATAGCCTCTATTGGGTGCCCAAGGAAAATAAAATAGAAGACTGTTGCTCGCCGCTTGTGGAGCTATGACGCGTTAAGCTGTGCCGGCCCGAACTTTGCTCGAAAATCGAAAACGTCTATCGTTTTCTGTCATTTAACATGCACTGGCAGTCACAGGCGGCCGCAGAGCTGCATGAACCAACCGAGGTCATTGGCATCTCGACGGTTTAAAATAGCAACATGACAGTTTGGTGGAGAATTGAACATTTGGGTGGAGTGGTGGGGCAAATGACATCATTCGGACCTCGGTGCGAGGTTGTCTCGAGACAAAGCAGCCCGTGAGCCAATCAGGTTGTGTGGTCAGACATAAACCTATGTGGATTCTTATATAGATTCTTATATAGATACAGTAGATGGATAAGTTAATTGCTCCTTCCTCTTGGTACCTGGTAAGCTATACGAATTCATTGGCCCCGTAGACAGGAGGCGAGAACCCGGAAAACCAGCCAACTGTGGAGTAGATGACATCAGTTCACACAGGCGCCCATCTGAAATCAATTATGGGGCAGATGACATTGAGCGTTCCCACAGGCGCCACTTTTGTCACCACGGCTTTTCTTATATAGATTCGACCGGGGGTGTGACACGTGACCCGAATTACCAGTTCGACCATTCGACCACGGCCGAAATTTCGCATGACAGAACCAGAATTTTCGACCACCGGAACAAAAATTTGCATCGTGGAGGTGGTTTTGAGCAGTTTTGAGGCCTGCGTGACGAAAATTACATTCGACCAGGGGTTAGGTTACGTGTGACAAAAAATCAACATTCGCCATCGACCAGAGGGTGGGTGACACGTGATGGTTGAATTGAATGCAAAAGTACAGTAAGGCTGAGTATTCTGACAGGAGCAAACACGGTCCATCTTAACGAGCGAGGCCGCCGACGGCCGGGACGGAGGATAAGGGTTGGAGGTAAGGAATAGGGGTTGCGGATCAAAACGGATCATGCTCCGGGTCGCATCAATCGGCCGAGCGGCACAGCATCTACACAGTTCCACCCGATATCATCCCTTTCTCCAAACTCTCATCTATCGGCTGTCTTTCCGCGACAAACAACAGACAGCTGCCTGTAAATTTATCTACCTATTCTCGGCCCTACAAAACCCGGTTACGCTGTAGAATTTGCTCCGGCGGGGACTTTCCAGACAAGGTAATTGCAAAGAGAAGGCAGGACTGTTAGGCCCGGATACAAACCAGTGGGGAATGTGCTACAACTAGGCTAGCTTTATACACTTGGGTAATAACCAATAGATAAGGAATATCAAATAAGTGGAAGCATAGCAACGGATTGGATGACTCGCGGATCACCGCATGGGTAGATAACGAACCGCATGGCAAAGATATGGCCAAGCTTGTAAATCCAACATACGCAGCACTAGAGCATCGTACAAAGAGGCATACAAGACTTTTCAATTTTGATACTTGGTTGAAGTAGAGCCTAGCATCCAAAGCAACCAAGGTTGAGTGTACGGACTCGCAGTTTATTTAAACCATGCACTTTGTTGAAGTAAGCCCCTTGAGATTGCAACTGGGGAACCTCGTTGCAATCCGGTAGAGTACACAGCTGTAAGTACTCTACTTTATACTAATTTACTTTATCTAGGCTGTGTATACCAGCGCATAACCCAGAATAAAAGCTGTAGTACCATGTGAACGATTACTCTGAACTAGTAAACCTAGCTGTGAGCTCGCAACAGCTTGCAACAGCTTTCCCTGATTTCAACAGCACTCATATATTTTCAGACACGTTCTTCGTGACAGAGGCTAGACACAGCATCTTGATTTTTAGGATTACCTATTCGCGGGACTCCCTTATCCTCCAGTCCTATTGCAACTCCGAGACACAAAAATCATTCCCTGGCCATCCAAATCGTGGCGCGTAGCTTAAAAACCCCTTCTCAAGACATTCGCTGCCCACTTGGCTTGAGACTCTGCTCACAGATGTCGCACCTCTGCTGATGAGTATCAGCGAATTTCTCTCAAGGTCCAGCCATAGCTTCCGTGGGGAATGCCCTCCATGCATATATACATGATCTTCGGATCTCCCTCAGTCCGTTCCACCTCCTTACCACCATGGATTATGTCGTCGATCCCGCCGAGTTCGATCCCTTGTGGACAATTATGTTGGATATCGTCTGCCTGGCCTGCGTAAGCCACGTCTCACTCGCGTACGGTATTTGGACGTTAATGTCGATCCTGACTACGCTTGTGCTGTATGGTTAGGGGTTATACCGCCACCTGCGCCATTCATCTCACGACCCGCAGGCCTATACGTCGTCCTATTTATCTTCGCAATTCGCATCCTCATCCGTCGAGACTCGCCGGGACGCCGGGTTCTACTCGGCACCACATCAGTAATGTTTCTCCTCGGGACCTGTGGCACTCTCGTCGTCGTCGTGATGGCCGGGGTCGCTATTCGGATCAATAAAACAGTGGTCCAAGGCTCCGCTGACCTTCCACGCCTGGCTCAGCTACTCAATGTTCTTCAACTGACGGAAGTTGTACGAGTGACAACGAACAAGTCAGTGCCTCACTGTGTCGGCTGAACCTCGCTGATGCAACTCCCACCGCAGTGTAGTGACGGACTTGCTTTTGGTAACTTTTTCCACCTGTAACCCCTACCTTCAAGTGAATCCTTCCAGTTATATCGTTGTTATATTATCTGGGGCTCAAATAAGAAGGTTCTCGTCCTACCCGCCATATGCATCTTGGCGACTGTCGGTAAGTCGAATCCGTTCTCGTCTGCTTTTAACAAAAAAATGAGTATTGTGAAGTCCTTATGATTGTCTCCTGGCTGGCACCACTCGACGAAGCTCCCTATATCGATTCCAGGGCACCTTTCATTGCGACATTGGGGACGAACGTACTTCTCATGCTTCTAACAGGTACGGCCATGATTCAAACTCACATGAGCACCGGCTAATGAATCCAGCTGGTCGAATATGGTATATCGCGCGTAGAGTCCGGATAATCCATGAAGATCACCCAGCTTCTCGAAGTCAGTACAATATGGCCATTGCATTAATGTGCGTATTTTGCTTCAATCGAAGCATTGTCGTGATTACTGTAATGCTGATGATTCCGACAGACTCGAGTCTGGTGCAATGTATTGTTTCTGCCTGATCCTATGGGTCATCTCTCTGACCACTGCTGTCAGCCCTACCGGCGAATCTGTGAGTTTTTCGTGACACCATGTACGCCGAATCTGACACATAGACGAGGCGGCCATATTCGCCGGTATCACCGGTGGTTTGGTGGCACAAACTGTTGTCAGTGGCAGCACAAGCCTCTTTAAGTTTTTGTTTCCTGACACATGATTTGACAGAATATCGCCCCAACCCTAATCCTCGTACGCGTTGGCAGGGGTCACTGGCAAGGGACTCACGATATTAAATCCCCGGCTACTGACCCATCCGACGGGAATATCAGGTTCCGGGTGCCCTCAAAGCCTGTAGACACCTCATACCCAGTAATTGAAATCAAGTAGCTGGAAATTTGTTCGGTATTTGTCGGTTTTCGAAGATGAAGAAATTTGGACAAGTTTGGAAGCACTGGGGCAAAAAGTAGCGGAAGTCAAAGTGTGGGCGTGCGGTTCGCTCCACTAAACACCTCTCCGGTCTAACGCGTACTATGTACTCCTTCACCGCATCCTGGTTGAATTTGTGAATTACAATACAACATGAAGAACAGCGACCCAGGTTCATGACACGTAAATCCTCCATTTCGCGCGCCAGATCTGGGTCGGTCTTTGACAGGGGCCAAGGTGGGGCGCTCCCAAGATAGCCAATTTCGAGTTCGGGGGCAATACTGGCGTCAAATTTCGCCTCGGATTTTGAGCTGGAGTTTCAGCATAAATGCAAGCCCCAAGGAGCCCATCCGATAGGTCGCTATTGTTGCATTGCATTATTCCCGTCTTGCCCTGTGGCGCAGGGCCCAACCAGAAGGCGCTCGTAATTCGGTTCTTATCTCTTCAGATCTTTGTCTAGCCGCCCATACTTTGCAGTCGGAGGTAGCAAGCCAGACAATGTTAGTACATGGTGAGGTAGTGAGCACGCTTCCCGTTTGCGTTCAACGCAAGACCGCCCTCACCGATCCGGATTGAGGCATCGTGACGTCCAGGGTCCATTCCAAGGACAGATATTATGTTGCGAAATGGGCGCTTGTGGAGTTCACCGTCCCCCCGTGGCTCGAGATTTTGGAATGAATGAGGTGGCGTAGAACGGCACTTCAAGGTTGTTTTAGGGTTGAGTTTGGGAGCACATGCTGCTATCTTCGTGATAAGGATACACAGGGGATCCGCGCCACTTGACATGCGAACGACAGTTGGAATGGATTGGAAGAGATTCGCGGGAAGTGGCGGCGATCTGGGTCAGCTGGGCTGTCCTGTTCGACATGTCCAATTTTGCATACAAAACCAGAATCAAGGTCCGCAGATACGGAGAATTCTGTCGAGGTGGTGTATTCCTCCCAGCCGCAACATTTGAGGTGAATGGCGTCAACGACCGCGTCCAAGGAGGAAATAAGAGTCCGAGATGGAGCTGATGTCTAGAGGTTATCCGAAGATGGATAAGCCCGTCCAGTACGTGGAGAATGACGCAGAAGAGAGGGAGTCTCGATCCCATACATTCACCTACCAGTAATCTCACATAAGCCCGGAGCCGCGCCCCAGCGTAACCAATTTATTGGACGGGAAGGGGCACGAAAACAATCGCATGTGCCACATGGAGCTCTCCAAGTCGAACGATTCGAGGACGCCCTTTACCACAGTTGTTAGATTTCGCAATGCTGCGGGCCCGACCAGCGGGCCTCATGTTTTCTTTGAACATACCTGTGCTAGTAGGCCTGTGTCCATGGAGTGAATGACCTTGACAGCTGTTCATTAACACATGTCCCACTCCCAGCCCCAAATCGAACAAATTTCCGGAATCCATCACACTGCAGGCGTGCATCCCAGCGGCGGGATTTGTTTACCTTCACGCGTCCTTGGCTGCCATGTTCTGTTCTTAAAGTAAATTGTTTTAAACGCGAGATAAAAAGCGTAGTACTCTCGTACCGAATGTGTTACCTTCGATTCGAACGGCCCTCCCGCCTGGAATCCATCGCAATGCAATCCAGGCGTGTACCACACCAGTGGGACTCACTTGCCTTCACGTTTACCGGAACGCCATCTTGGGTTGGTGGAATGAATTATTTAAACGCGATATACAAAAAGCGTTGACTCGCTACCAATGTCCCGCCCCCGAGTCGAACGGGGTCGTCCTGCACAACTATTGGGCAGATCTGCATATGAAATGCAGGCGTGCGCCGGGCACCAGCGGGACTCATATACGTTGAATGCATGAACGTACCTGTACCTAGTGGAGTCATTATACGCCACGTTGCTGTCCAATTTAAATTATCGGAGTACGGGCGCTCATATGGATGACGGTGTTGGCGATACGCCAACAACGATTCAGACTGTTAAGACAGTGTCCATAGAGTGAATTACCTCGAACCCACGATAAAAAGCGCACAGCATTGACCGAATGTCCCGCCCCCGGATCGAACGGGGTCGTCCTGCACACTTGACATAGAATGCAGCACAAGCGGGACGCATACCTACCTGCACGTACATCTGCTAGGGGTGCCGTATTTCCGCAGGTAGACTGAAGTTGAATTTTCTCGCGAGGTAGGGGGAAAGTAGGATGCATTATTTATTAGGTATGGGGTCCATGGTAAGCCACAACGACGCCACCGCACGCACCCGCGGCAGTGGGGGACGCAGGGAGTGGTAATGGGCGGGGGCGAGGGGGATAATGCGAGGGAATAAGTACTGATTCGAAGTTCAAGAGAAGGCGGGTGCGCGGGATGACGATGTACCGCGGACGCTACCACCGCTCGGAGCGCACGTCGCTCTCACTGTACGCGCCCGCCGCGGGCCATGGCCACGGCTGCTCGCCATCTCCCCCCTCGTCCTGCGCGCCTGTGTAGCCATATGCAGGCCAAGCGGGCGCGGACGCGGAGGGATACGCGGATGCCGGCCAGGACGTGTATGGATGGCGCACATCCGCATACGCGCGGTCCGCACCTGCGTCCGTGTATAGGTTGACGGGCGGAGATGCGTGCGAGGATACAGGCGGGGACGCGTACAGGGCGTCCGCGCGTATGCCCGCATACGAGTTGTCCTCGCGTATGTTTGCGTACAAGGGGACAGGCGGGGACGCGTACGGATTTTCCTCCCCCACCTCCGCGTACGAGTTGACGGGGGGCGACGCGTACGAGTTGGCAGGCCGCGACGCGTACGAGTTGACGCGCGGCGAAGTGTACGAGTTGCCGCGCGGCGACGCGTACGAGGTATCGTCTCTCATATCCGTGTACGAGTTTACCGGCGGGGACGGTGTCGTGCGGCCCCAGGAAGACGAACTGGTTGACGGTGGAAACGAATAAGCACTGCTCGAGGCGCTGCGCGGGTTTACTGGCGGGATATGTAAGCGAGGGTTGGTGGGCGGGGGTGACTGGGATGGCGCGGGGGGCTGGGATGGCGCGGGGGGCTGAGATGGTACCCGGGGCGGAGATGGCGCGGGGGGCTGAGATGGCGCCCGGGGCTGGGATGGCGCCCGGGGCTGGGACGGTGCGGGGGACGGCGGCGCCTCGACTGCGGGACTCGCTGTATTACGACCCCCGGGCGTCGCGTGGTTGCGAAAGTGACGCCGCATATTCGAGTTGACGTTGAACGCGCGCCCACACCCGGGGTGCGGGCATTTAAACGCTTTAAAAAATCTTATTAGTATCCGTCCCAAAAGCTAGGTGGTATTCGGACAGGGACGCACGGGTGACACCGGTATGCGTGTTGGCGTGCATGCGGAGGCTGCTAGGCCGGTTGAACCGCTTTGCGCATGTGGGGCAGATGTGGGTCTTCTCGTCGACCGCCCTCCTGCCCGAGCCTCCGCCGCGTGTTTCGAGTGCATCGTCGTCGTACATTATTGGTAAGGAGTGCGTGCGCCTCGACGGAGTCGGGCGGCTCAAGGTAATGTACTACGGCACGGAGCCCGCGATAAGCGGAAATTGAAGAAAAGAAGCCTCTTCCAGTCCTGGAGTCCTGGAGTCCTGGAGATACGAGGACGCGGGTGAGACCGTTCGTAGTGCTGGGACCAGTGCAGGTGGGCTCGGGAGGGCTCGGGAGGGCTCGGGTGGGGGTGGGGAGCTGCGGAAGCCGAGAATTGAACCAGTAGGATCGGCGGGAGTCGAGATGCACTGATGAAAAAATGTGTCACGTCAAGTCAGTGTCAAGCGTTGCCGGCTGCCGATGTCACAACTGCCCACGTGTCTGTTCCCCTTTGGGTTCGTTCCCTCTAAAGTAAAGATTAGAGTCAGAGTCTAGTGTTTGCCGGTGTGCGAGGCCTGCATCAGACTTTAAATTCGTCACGCAGCATGATACATTCCTGACGATTTCGAGATATGCATTTACTATCTCCCGGGTTCAGCTTCGTGCTGCAGGCTGCAGCCCAAGACAACCTCACGGGATACACCCAGCTGCGGAGTGAACCACGCATTTCTGGACTCCGAATACCTACAGTGCTCTCTCCGAGAGACGGCGAGGGCGGTAATTAAAAATCATCGGATCCCGCGCCCAATGTCCCGCCTCGAGTTGAACGAGGTGCTCTTGCTTAACTTGGTCTTACTAACTTGGCCTTAACCGCTATCAATCAATTGCAGAAAGGATGCGGGTACAAGCGGGAGTCGTACCCACCTTCGTGACTTCGTAACTTCGCTTAAGGTTGCGAAGTTTCGTCACTTTAATGGAAAGTTGTGAAACCTCGTCACATTGGTGAGTTTCCAGGAAAGTTCGTGAGATGTACAAACCACACAAATCAAACACATCAATCCGGCCATCATTCTCCGCCACTCAAGTCTCTGCCAATTTTTTTCATATAGATACCTTGCTAACCCTAACCACTAACTTCTAACCCTAACCACTAACCACTAACCCTAACCACCTAACCCCAACCACTAACCACCTAAACCTAACCGGCTCATCTCGGCAAGCTGTTGATACGCATCACTCCGTGATGTGCCGAGGAGTCGCCGCTTGACAAGTCCGGAATACTAACTTACGAATTTTCACAGAAAGCTATCAAAATCACGAGCTTTCACGGATTCCATCAAAGTTACAAAGTTTCACAAAACTAAGCGAAGTTACGAAGTCACGAAAATGGCGCGGACTCTACAAGCGGGACTATCTTTGCGCTGCTGCGCTCCTTCACGTTCGGTTTTTAGGCTTCGGCAACAATCAACCATGCGAAAACCTAAATTTTGCGTCGGGGATGTCGAAATTTTGGGGGGCGTCACACCAAAATTCGGCAGCTGTCGAATGTTCGAACTGGTTTTTTGGGTCACCGGCCACATCCTATCAAATTGAACGAAAAAGGCACGATACCCACTGAATGACCATGTCCCGCCCTCAAGTCGAACGAGGTCACTCTGCACAGCTACGCTAGATACTCACTCACAGAGACATGCGCCGTGCAGCAGCGGGACTTATTACTCTCCTTACCCTTACCTGCCCTTGTAGAGCCAAATCCTTGACGCAATTCTGTGAAAAAAAGAAAGACCATCCGGCAACTTTCAAGGTACAGACGTGCATCCTTTGTTCCCTGAATGTACGCAGCCAGACTTACACCGCCGCCGTGTGTTGAGTAAAAATAGCCAGACACAGACCTCATGTCCCGCCCCCGAGTCGAACGGGGTCCTTCTGCTGGAAGTTGTTTTAGACGCGACAATCAATTGCAGAGGTGCGTCGTACACCAACGGGACTTCTACACTGCAACGATACGTGCACTCAGGGCAGAGTTTTCCAGCGATTTAGCAGTTGCTTGACCGTCGAATTTACGGCAGTCCCTAACTCAGGGGAGTCATCTGGCTGAACGAGTTCATGTTACAGTCTATGCGCAAACTGGAATATATGGTGTTGAAATCACCTCTCCCGCTGGTTAAAAATAATAGTCTGCCTCACGCATGTCCCGCCCCCGAGTCGAACGGGGCCCTCCTGCCTAAACTTCTCGTGGTCGCTTTAGATAGAATGTAGGCGTGCACCGCGCACCAACGGGACTGATAAATACCTTGCAACTACGCGGGTCTTGTAGGGTTGACTTTTCAGCGCGAGAACCTCGTCGCTGCCTTACTGGACCAAAACTTAAGAAGCTCCATTGACGAAATGAATGTCCCGCCCCCAGGTCGAACGGGGGTCTCCTGCCTAAGCGTTTTTGGATAGAATGTGCAGGCGTGCGCCGCGCACCAGCGGGACTCATGAATACGGTACAGCTACCTAGGGCATGTGGGAATGACTTTTCAACGCGGGAACGTCGTTGCTGGCCCGCTAGGCCAAATCTTAAAAGGTTCCATTGCCGAAATCAATGTCCCGCCCCCGGGTCGAACGGGGTTCTCCTGCCTAAACTTTAGGCAAAGACTTTGCCAGATACAATGTGCAGGTGTGTGCACATGAGTCTATGAGTTCCGGGGATTTCGGCCAACTTCAACTTCAACTTCAACCACAACCACACCCAGCTCGTCCGCGAACCGCGCCAAGACAGCTCGCCTGCGCCGCATGAATCCCAGTTTGAAATGAGGTTAGAAGCACCCGGTCGCACATGGGGCGCATCTGCTCCCTATACAGTGTTTCTCTCTTGTAGAGAAGGCAGAAGGCCCCCGTTCGATTCGGGGGCGGGTGATGTGACATTCGGTCGTATTTTACTGGACGCAAGCCCAAATTACTGCGCTCTCAGCCTCTCACTGTTGACGTTCCAACATTATTTCCTCGATTCCGGGAAGTTTGCAGGAATTTCAGTCCCAGGTTATTTCGGCCAACTTCAACTTCAACCACAACCAGCTCCCCGGGGACCGCGCTCGCATGAATCCCAGTCCGAAACAAGTATAAAAACGCCCGGTAGCACATGGTGTGCATCTGCTTTACCTTCCGAGGAACCAACAATGTACGCAGAAGGCCGCCGTTCGATTCGGGGTCGGGTGATTTCAGCCGATTGGTTTTCTTTTTGTTCTTGCATTTGCTTATTGGGTGCAAGGCCGAATTGCTGCGCGCTTATTGACGATCCAACATTTCCTCGATTCTGAGGTGATTTTGGCCAACTTCACCTTCAATTTTAACCACCCAGCTCAGCCGCGGACCGCGCCCGCGCTCGCATGAATCCCAGTTCGAAACAAGGATAAAAACACCCGGTCGCACATGTTGTACATCTACTCTAGCTGACGCCGCTTGACCTCTGCACGCAGCAGAAGACCCCCCGCCGTTCGATCCGGGGTCGGGTGATGGCCCGGAAATTGGTATTCTTTTTTTCTCTCTCTTGGATGCAAAGCCGATTTGCTGCACTCTGGCATATCAATGGTGTGCGCCGCGCACCAGCGGGACTCATAAATCCATTACAGCTACCTGGGACATGTGGGGTTGAATTTTCACCGCGGGAATGTCGTTGCTGCCTCGCTGGGCCAAAACTTTAAACAGCACAGTTCAGATTAATGTCCCGCCCCCGGGTTGAACGGGGCTCTCCTGCCTAAACTTCAGGCGAAGATTTTGGACAGAATGTGCAGGCGTGCACCGCGCACCAGCGGGATTCATAAATCCTTTACAGCTACCTGGGGCATGTGGGATTGACTTTTTAGCGCGAGAACGTCGTCGCTGGCCCGCTGGGCCAAAACTTAAAAGACACCATTGCCGAAATGGATGTCCCGCCCCCGGGTCGAACGGGGTTCTCCTGCCTAAGCGCCAAAGGTCGATTAATGCATGCAGGCGTGCGCCACACGCTAGTGGAACTGATATTGACGTAGAAAGTACCTTACTTTTGTATGGTTAGATTGACGCCGCTGGCTTCCGTGGCTTTGCACGAGAAAAATTAAAGAGGCGTGCGCCGTGCACCGGCATCTTGCCGCCTGAACTTTGTCGATGATCCATGATGTTCCGTCTCTGAGGCCGGCGGGGTTCCCCTGTGAAGTCACTTGTAGTGTACCTTGGTCTTGTGGACAGGAATTCATGGAGGGTTGAATCAGGTCAGACAGACGGGTTGAAAACCGCTCCAAATTTGAACATCAGATTACAGAATTAGAAATATTCGTTTCGCCAGTGTGGATGAAACCGACAGCGAATCGCCCCTCTTTTCTCAACGACTTTCTCACCAGAGAGTTCTACTTTCAAGGAAGAGAAAAACAACGATGCACCCACTGGAGCAATCACCGGAACTTAATCAGGAAAAAACAGGCTAGAATCATGTTGTTCATTTAGGGGGTCCAGGTTTTACCAAGGAAAAACTACACTAAAAGAGAAGATCTTTGTCTCTTTCTTTCTCCCACAAAGACTATATTTTAGTTGAATAAAATAGGAACACATGACTTTCCCCTTTGTCCCTAACATTTTCTTCAACTAAAATTCTGGATTTTTGTGGGGGAAACAAAGAGACAAAGATCCGATCTTTTAGTGTGGGTTTTCCCCACTAAGACTTGGGCCCACTAAATGAACAACATGATTCTAACCTGTTTTTGCTTACTAAGTTTCGGTGCTCGCCGCAGTGACCTCTCATATCTCGCCCCGGGGTCGTTCTGCTTGAATCTGCAGATTAAGTTCGCTTAATGAGCGCATAGGTGCGCCGTACACTATCGTTCCGTGGGACTTCGTAACCTGGAACGATACATAAACTCGTGGCTTGCTCGTGGCAGAGTTTTCATGAGACTTCAAGTGGGATTTGTACTATTTCTTGTGTTCCGAGAAGTGGCTGGAATGTACCTTGGGTTTCTAGAGTCGAATGCATGATGTTGAAATCTCCTCTCCCCTGGTTAAAAGAATCCAAGAGCCCGGTACATGTCCCGCCCCCGAGTCGAACGGGGTCCTCCTGCCTAAACTCCTCGTGGTGGCTCTGGATATAATGTAGGTGTGCGCCGCGCACCAGCGGGACTCATAAATACCTTACAGCTATGTAGGTTTTGTGGGGTTGACCTTTTAGGGTGTGTGAGTGACGATTCAGCGCGAGACCGTCGTTGCTGGCCCGCTGGGTCAAAACTTAAAAGGTATAGTGGCCGAATTCAATGTCCCGCCCCCGGGTCGAACGGGGCCCTCCTGCCCAAACCGTAGTACCGCGAACACTCTCTATAGAATGTAGGCGTGCGCCGCGCACCAGCGGGACTCATGAATACCTTGCAGTTACCTGGCACATGTGAGGTTGACTTTTGAACGCGGGAACATCGTTGCTGGCCCGCTGGGCCAAAACTTCAAAGACACCATCGCCGAAATGAATGTCCCACCCCTGGGTTGAACGGGGTTCTCCTGCCTAAACTTCAGGCGAACACTTTGGATGGCCCACTGGATCAAAAATTAAAAAGGTACAGTAGCCGAAATAAATGTCCCGCCCCCGAAGTCGAACGGGGTTCTCCTGCCTAAGAATGAATGGGATGGCCATTGCATACAGGCGTGCGCCGCGCACCAGCGGGACTGATATTAGCTTAGAACATACCCTGGTTTTGTCAGGTTGGATTCAAGCCACTGGCTTCCGTGGCTTTGCATAAGAAAAATAAAAGAGGCGTGCGCCACGCACCAGCGTCTTGCCGCCCGGACTTACTTTGTTGATGATCCACGATATTCCTTCTCTGAGGCCAACGGGACCTTTAGAATCACTTGTAGTGTACTTTGGCCTTGTAAACACGAATGTATGCCGCAGGCCGGGATGAATAATATCGTATCTGCATTTCGTCGCAGACGGGATGCTAAAGAGTGGAAGCTATACTTCAGACGTGGTGTACGGCGCACCATTGCTCATAATAATATGTTATATTCGACGCGATTGTTTATAGACAGCGGGACGGGGTTCGACTCCCCGCGTCCGAATCAGCTCCCTCAGGTTTCCTTTTTTCCGGCGCCCCATTGACCACCTCTCTCTCGTATTCACCTGAGTGGTAGAAGTCTGGGGGTCGGTCGGAATCTGAGCAACGTTCATTATAATTTGCGGTACTACTGCGAATAACCGTCGTCGATTCAGTTAAGAAGATGTTTTTCCGGAATTTTAATGCTGGATATATTTGTACTCGAATTAGCACTGGAAAGGTTCAACGACGGAGTGGCCCGCACCTGTGATGTGTGAAGAGTCAGTTGCAGATACTTACCAGGAGACGCCCGTTCGACTCGGGCTTAAACCATATAAAGTTTCATCCTCGCTTTTTCTTCGCCGCTTTACTGTCGGTGTATCCATTTCATTATCTGATGGATACAGTTTAGTACAGTTTAAAATTTGCATTAGAACGGTTCAAGGGCGGAGCGGTCCGCGCCTACATGCATGGAAGAGTATCAACGCCATCTCGACAGGAGACGCCCGTTCGACTCGGGTTTGAACCATATTGTCCGCCGCGCGCTTTTTCTCATGCTTGGGTTTTGCTATGTACAACACGCGAGGTACGAGCGAAAATTTTTGTAGCATCTGTATATAATAGACTAGGGTCTTGCTCCATATTGCCCGATGACACCCCCTTACGCTATTGAACAACTACCGCCACACCCACATACAAACGGTTCAAAGGCGGAATGGTCCGCACCTGCACTACCTTCCGTAGAAGAATGGACGCAGCAGGAGACACCCGTTCGACTCGGGCGTGAACGTTCATGGTTGGGGTGAAAAGAGTTTTTTACTTGCCACTCTGCTACGGGCTCCGGCTAAACTATGGTCTCAGATTGCTATTACACACGGTTCAAAGGCGGAATGGTCCGCACCTGCACTACCTTCCATAGAATCATGGACGCATCAGGAGACGCCCGTTCGACTCGGGCTTGAACCATGTTGATGGTTGTACGGTTTCTTTTTCTTTGTTACTAGTACTACATGGATACTATCATTCCCCAACATCTCGGACACCAAACCGAATATCCTGAATAGCATTTCCCACAAATGAGTTGAGCAAAAGCCAGGTACACAGATCGATTTAAATCTGTATCTTACCCCGGAAACATATTTTAGTTCATCTGAATCGGACCATTCCCTGTTGAACGGCGTCGAAATTCTTGTTAAGTCATGTTGTCCGAGTTGTAGGTAATTGATTGCCGAGCCCGGTCCGGAGGCATATCTTATCGCAGCACCTCAAAATTTCATAGGAAGGTTCACAAGCATGCTATGGGTCCCCAACATGTACCATTGGTTGAGAAAGTCCCTTGAAAGTTGACTATACAGGCTAGTTTCCATCGCATATTGATGGCCATTATAATAGGCTATTTTGGCAGGGAAATCGATTTTTTTTCAGCATTGCGAGCGCTGTAGGCCTTCTACGGGCCTGAAATTTTGCATGAACATATTTCAATGGTTTGGACGTATTCTAAAGACGTTTGTCCTTGGTGTCGGCATCTCCCAGCTAAGCTCTCTGAGGAAATAGGGAAAAACAGCAAAATGCGCAACTTCTAAATTCCTAAAGAAATAACCAGGGTACATAGCTGCCAGGTTTGTAGCATGCATCTCGTAGAGCACATCCCAAAGAATGCAAAACAACAAAAATCTTAAAAATTGACCAAGTAACGGAGGTGAAATCACTATTTGTCCGAGTAGTAGGTTTGTCCGACCCAGTGGGGAATGATAGTACTGCCGGGCCCATTCGACTGTAGCAAAATCTGGTCTCGGAGTTCTCTTAGAGCCGCTCAAAGGCGGAATGGTCCGCACCTATGATACGTGCAGAGATTGTAATCACATTAAATCAGGGCCGATCTCCTCGGACTTGAACCGTCAAGTAGAACAGAGCAATTTAGCCTATTTCTGGCTTTTCAATAGGTAGGATCAACCTAGAGGGATAGGTTGAAAAATTCAACCTGAATAAGGGATAGGTTGAACCGTGGTGATGCCTCCATGGGGTCGAGTCCACAAAACCGAGTGTCGGTCAAGCCAATTATGAGTCCCCCTGGCGTGTGGTGCACGCCTGCACTTGATGGGCGGAGTAACATGTTGATGCAGGAGCCCTCTGTTCGACTCGGGGGCGGGACATTGTGGATTTGCGCCTTTTTTTTAGGGAAAAGAGGACATTCCTGTACCGAAAATTGGTCCACAAAACCGAGGGACGTTCACATTAATTATCAGTCCCGCTGGTACGTGGCGCACGCCTGCAATTGATTACCCAGCTTTCGAGTCACATATGCAGGAGCCCTCCGTTTGACTCGGGGGCGGGACATCATCCCGGATCCTTTTTATCAGGGCCGGAGATTGGAGGCTATGAAGCCAAGGGGTGGTCAAGGTTATTACCAGTCTGCGCAGTGCACGCTCCATTTAATCAAGGGAGTGCATGGTGAGGCGGGCGGAGACATGACTGAACACAATGTTTTCTCCTTTTTAAATTTATTTTGTGCGCCCAGGCTCCTCCTTCGCTGTGGAGCTCTCTGACGAGGGCAATTGGGGCCCGAATGAGGTGGCAATGGGACGCGCGAACCGGAATCAGTTTGTATCACTCTGCAGTATTGATTAGTGGCCAAGGGACTCATATTTCGTTTGTCATGTACTAGTATAAAGAGAGCATGTACTTTTAGTAGATAGTCAGTTAATTCTCACCTGCTTTGTTGGCACAAGCTCTCAGTAGCTTTAAGGTGTTCATTGTACTGGCTAGTGCTGGTTAATCCCACTCTAGGCTCGCCCCTTGACCTGCTTCAGCGTGCCCCTGAAAAGGTACCTGGGCATTCAAGTGATTGCTTCAATGCACCCCTGAAAAGGCCCTGAACATCCAGGTAGAAAGCTCTCAGTAGCTTTTAAGGTGTTCATTGTACCAACTAGTGCTGGTTATACAGTGGCGCTATAATGTTTTGCACATGCTCATTTGACCTCATTTCAGTGTCAAATGACTTCAAAAAAAATACTAGCATGAACATAGAGTATTTTTAGGAGGTTTTGAATAGTTTAACCCATACCTTCCCTCATTAGACGGCTCACAATAAAATATTTGGGTCATTTCTCAAAAACCCAGTCTGTGGTTTTGCCATATACTGAAAAATGGTCTGCACACCATGAAATTAATCGGAAAATGGACCTACCTGGCATTTTGATTCACATGAATTGATAGGGATTTGGGCTCACAGCGGTGCATTCAAGTTGACCATTTTGGGTATTTTTGGTCATTTTGTCTCGAAAATGCTAAAATTGTGCACTTGTGCCTCACATTCTTAGCTCAAAACCCCATCGATTCGGGTCAACAAAAATGGGAATAAGGACCATTTTAAAAGTTCTTTCAGCCCAGTATCAAAGTTTTTGCACTGAAGGTGTATCCAAAAAGTCATTTTTCCTCAAAACACCGATTTTTTTTATCCTGGGAGAACCGTGCAAATAAAATATGGCTTATACTGTATAAAATAGCTTGGAATTGGGAATAGTTAAATGCTAAAATTTTACTTGAAGGCATTCGGCCCAGAAATGAGCCAAAACGAGCACGTGCAGAACATTATAGCGCCACTGTACCACTCTAGGCTCGCTGCTTGACCCTAATCCTACCTTGCACATCGGAGAAGATTGTTTCGGCTACGTACCATTCAATATCCTTACTTGCTTCAAATACCCGTAAGAGGCCTTCTGTGTGCACCAGGTTCGAGGAAGTCTGTGCACCCATATACACTATATCGACAAAAGTAATGTCACATGCTTGTTTGGGCTGTATCTTGGGACTGGAGGCATATTTTTGCATGAACTCAAGTGTAGGATAGTGGAGACGGATCCTCTGGACCATTCTGTGCTCACGATACGATCAAAAAGTATTGATGCGCCATCAGCACAGGCAAAATACTGAAAAATCCGAAAAAATCTGAGTTTGAGCTTCTCATATAATTTTTTTCGGAGATATCTGAGTCACTCAAATTGAAGCCACGGATCTCCCCTTTCATCCTGCACTTTGAACCAAGCAAAAATATACAGGCAATCAGGCGATATTTGGCCTGCAATATTGGCAAAAATGGCCCAAAATGACCAAACCTGGCCAAAAACAAAGAAAATGGCGAAAATTCGCTGTTTTGGGGGCTCTGTAATGTGTTATTGCCTGTATGTTTTTGCTTGGTTCAAAGTGCGGGATGAAAGGGGAGATCTGTGGCTTCAATTTGAGTGACTCAGATATCTCCGAAAAAAATTATATGAGAAGCTCAAACTCAGATTTTTTCGGATTTTTCAGTATTTTGCCTGTGCTGATGGCGCATCAATACTTTTTGATCGTATCGTGAGCACAGAATGGTCCAGGGGATCCGTCTCCACTATCCTACACTTGAGTTCATGCAAAAATATGCCTCCAGTCCCAAGATACAGCCCAAACAAGCATGTGACATTACTTTTGTCGATATAGTGTATCGGCTTTGCCAATACACCGAGTTTAAAAACTCGTAGGCTTAAAAACCCTACAAAAGAACACTGCGCACCCCACTTTATAAAGACTTTGTCTTACTGTTATAAACCCAATAAAGAACCTTTGGTATGTTGTCCCACTTGAAATTGAAGGTCAATACATGACCTACCTCCCCAAACACAGATATGTTAGCAGTAGAGGAGATGTTGGTTGTGGGGTTTTGTGTTGTTCAAGTTAAGGCTGATAGTCTTACTTTCACAACATTGGATTTCACAGCTATACACCACTGCACCATTTCACCATGTCGCTGACCCACTGGGCCAAAACTTAAAAGGCACAAGCTTGGAAATAATGTCCCACCCCCGGATCAAACGGGGCCCTCCTGCCTAAACTTCTTGCAATGGCTCTGGACAGAATGTGCAGGTGTGCACCGCACACCAGCAGGACTCATAAACACCCTACAGCTATGTGGGGCTTGTGGGATAGACTTTTCAAATTTCAGCACAGGAACCTTGTTGCTGGCCCACTGGGCCAAAACTTAAAAAGGCACAGTAGCGCCCCCGGGTCGAATGCGGGTCTCCTGCCTAAACTTCTGGAATGCTTAAGTCTGGTAGAAGGTGCAGGCATGTACCGCACACCAGTGGGACTTATAAATACCTTACAGCTACGTGGGGTGTGTGAGGTGATGGGGTGACTTACCTCGTCGCTGGCCCACTGAGCCAAAACTTAAAAGGCATAGCAGCCGAAATGAATGTCCTGCCCCCGGTTGAACAGGGTCCTCCTGCCTAAAATTCACGAAAACCCTAGATAGAATGCAACTGTGCACCATGCACCAGCAGAACTCATAAATACCTTATAGCCACATGGATCTTGTAGGTTGACCTTTTAGCGCAGGAATGATGTTGCTCCCTCCCTGGGCCAAAAGTAAGCCAAAAGCCACCACTTAGACAATCAATGTGCCGCCCCCGGGTCAAACGGGGCTCTCCTGCCCATTCATAAATTGGAGGGCCGCTGCATGCAGGTGTGCACTGTGCACCAGCGGAACTGATGTTAGCTTAGAACATACCTTGGTTTTAGTGGGTTGGATCGAAGCCACTGGCCTCCGTGGCTTCCGTGAGAAAAAAAAGGGGTGTGCGCCACGCAACAGCGTCTTGCCGCCTGAGGTGATCCACGATGTTCCTTTTCTGAGGCCAACGGGGTTCCCCTGTAGAATCACTTGCAGTGTACTTTGGTCTTGGAAATACTAATTAATTCATGGAGGGTGTAATTCCTGATAGCTGGTCAGAGAGCGGGGTTGGAAACCGCTCCAAGTTTGAATATCAGATCAAAATTTAGAAATATTCGGGCCTCTCACCACCGTGTGCAAAACCGAAAGTGAATCATTGCCCCCCTTTTCTCAGTGACTTTCTCACCAGACAGTTCTACGATAAATGAAGAGTAATAAATGGTGATGCAGGTGGCACCTCCCATGTTCTGCCCCTGGATCGAACAGGGTCCTTCTGCTTGAATATGAGATAAAGGTGCTAACTCAAAGCATAGGTGCACCATACACCAACCACTGCATTCAGCACTGTCGTAGATCAGTCATTGTCTAATTGTGCCGAGCTGCCGGCTAGGTCCGTCGAGGTGTGGCTATGTGTTGCAACGCGGCTAGCACAGCCCAGTGATGGTCACCTAGACACAGCCTGGTCTATTTTTGTCAAGGCCTGTGACACCCAGCTAGACTGGGCTGGTGGAGGTGGGAGAGGTGATGCGCCGCCACTTCCGGTTATCTCCAATGAATCAGTAATTCGGCCGATGAGCCACTCCAATCCATTTTCGCACTTCATATAGGCGCAACATAGATGCTAGCTGCCCTATGTGCAACACCTCACCGGATGCCCGAAGTGCCCCAGGTACTCACTTTTTCATCTATGTGTGGTGAGCCGCCTTGCCACAACTAGCCATACATGTGGGCGAGCCGGCTCCAGAGTCCATGTGCCTCGCCGGCACACTTTGGCTAGCTCTCGGTCAGATGCTCCCACGTCTCTGGCTACCCGGGGCCTGAATGCAGTGAACGGGACTTCATAACCTGTAACGATACATGAATTCGGGGTGGAGTTTTACAGCAATTGAGCAGTTGCTTGACCGTCAAATTTATAGCAGCCTGAATAAGCTTAAGCGGAGTCCTCTGGCTGAACGAGTTCATGTTACAGTCTATGCGCAAACTGGAATGTGTAGTGGCGGAATCACCTCTCCCCTGGTTAAAATTCAAAAATAAGGCGACGGCCTGCCCATGTCCCGTCCCCGAGTCGAACGGAGTCCTTCCCCTCGAATCTGTACCCGGCTAATCAATGCAGAGGTGTGCCGTACACCAACGGGACTTCATAACCTGGAACGATACCTCAACTCGTGGCAGAGTTGTACAGGGGCTCAATTTGGGATTTGTACCATTTTTTGCTCGGAGAAGTGGCTGGAAAGTAACTTGATTTTTTTAGAGTCGAATGCATGTTGAATCAACTCTCCCACTGGATTAAGAAAATAGACGGCCGTCGCTTACATGTCCCGCCCCCGAGTCGAATACGCGCACCATGTTATCATACGAGGCAGATACGATCCGCTTGCCGTCGGGCGAGAATACTACCGAGCTGGCTGCGTCGGTTGAATAGCCCAGCAACCACCTCCCCGCTCTTCGAATCCCCCCGAACCAGACGCGATTCGCTTACTGTCCGGCGAAAACGCAACCGAGCTGACCCAGTACGTATGACTGTTCAATGGCCCGGCGACCTCTCGAAATCCCACACGCGCACCGTGTTGTTGTACGAGCCAGCCATGATCAGTTTGCCGTCGGGTGAGAATGCGACCGAGATGACCCAGTTGGTAATATGTTAATATCGGGCCCAGTCGTCTCTGCGACCGCTGCCTGGTTGTTCTGCAGCGCGGTTCCGAGGTCCTTCGAATTTCCAGATCTCTGATATGAGTCTCTGTCTGTTTTACCCAGCAGAATGAAAGGGTCGTACAGTATGCGCAGTAATCCTATCGGATTACCGGGTTGGATTCGACATTGCTGGCGACGGACCCATCAACCTGCCTACCAGTGGGAAATTATGCCGACAAGGACCCTCACTGAAACGGCCTGAATGCGTCCGAGCATCGATGGTTTGGAAGACATATAGTTCAATGTGAAGCAGTTGTTCTGACATAAAGATGGAATAAAAGCCCATGTATTCGATGACAATGAGCGCACTAGTGTATTGGATTTACCTAGCGGTGGGCTCCGAAAGCTGGGTAGAAACCCGATACGTCTCCAAATTCTTGTAAACGCCACTCTTGTCACGGGTGGTTATCACGCGCTGATCTGGGTACGTGCGGGTTTCCGTATACGTGAAGGGGACATCGATCGTCCTGCGTTTGACGATCAGGGTCACGTTGACCTTGCTGCTCGGTGGAACGGTAACGGCTACAGAGGCCGTGAACTTGTGCGTCTCGCCATTCTGTTGTCCCCATTCATGGGCTCCACTTGCGGAAATGGATATTTCCTTGTCTACACCTAACACAGGGGTTCCCGCTTTGAAAGTCACCTGCGTATAAAATCAGTAGCGCAGAATGGGGTCACCGATGAGCGGACTTACCCTTCCTCCGATTTCCCAGCCGAGTGTGTGATTCCAAGTACCGACGGTCGATTTGGTATATTCATAGGCCAGTGTTTCCACTGCCGTAGCCGTTGGACTTGCATTGTCAACGTCCCCAATAAACATAGCCAGAGAATCCTCGGGCCCACTTTCAGTGGAGCCGGTAATGTATCTGACATCGGTAATCCGACGGACAGCATTGTCAGTAACCGTTAGCAGATTGGAAGAGGTGGATATCCGGGTGGTGCTGATGGAGTTGTCATTATGGTTCTCCCCCGTCATGCTCCAGGAGGGCTCTTTCCCTCGTCATCGTCGTACTTGTTTGCCACGAGGTAGAATGTTCCCAAGCTGCGGTCTGGGGATTGTATTTTAAAGACGGCAGCCTCGCGGATGGTTCGGGTGAGCCAAAGTGCCGGGGGATCCTGGCCCCGGTCGATCTTGATTCTTACGTTGGGGGTGAGCGATGTCGTGCTGAGCAGGTAGTGCTGGAACCGGCCGGAATAAGTCGCCTCAAAAAGGCAGTACTGATCCGGAGTGGTCTTCTTGAACTTCAAACCGTCGTCACCCCACCGACTGAGATACTGCTGTTGAGAGTTTATAATGTACAGAGGTCCGCGGGGAGGGATGATTTCCTCGTCCTCATTCGACGCGGTCTTAACGGTGACTATGAACTCGTTATTTGGAAGAACAACTTAGATAGAGTAAAAAATCTGACCTCCGCCCGAGGTGCTGATAGGTCCCACCGACGAGAGTTGGGAAACGAGGGCGGGAGAAAGCTCAGACTCATCCTTGTTGAACATGATAATCGTGATGAAAGGGGGAGTCCCGGCAACACTGGGGCAGGGATCTGAAACGAAATTCCCAAGGCGAGGAGGTAACTAAATGGACATACAGTTTCACATTTACGCCCAGGTTGGAGGTGAGATCCACAGCAAACTCGGTGTCGATCGAGGCATCTGTAGGAGTGTCACTCTAGGCCTTTCTTGGGGATGTAAGAAAGTTACCATTGTTGCCTTTGATTTCCGCCCCCCATTTGACCTTAAGACAGGTGTCATCAGTCAAGCAAGGGAAAGGCGAGTAAGACAGACCGTGCATCCGGCAGCCCTGTTGAACTCGGCGTCCGCTTTGAGATCATAGACGACGCGACCGCCTTCGATGTTGTAATCCCCGTGGGGAAATGTGCTGGATATATTGTCCCTCCGGAGCTCGCACAGAAGGATAGCGGGAATAGGCTCCTCCGGCCAATACTCAAACGCGACGTAGCGGATCTTCTTCAACCAAGAGTCTGAGTATCAGAATATACGGCAAGAAAGGAATAAAGTGCTCGAACCTGGGTGCTTTTGGACATGATGTACTAGTAGCGTGCAGAACGGTAAGGTGTGTTTTCGCCTTTGCGAGAACAAGTTGGGGATGGAGAAAAACTGCGGGTGACTCTGCTTTATACTGCATTTGTGACCTGCTAAATTAAAGGCTCAGGATGGACGTAGCACGTCCGCGTATGGCTGCCACCTCGCCCATTGAGTCCATTGAGTCGTAAATTTCGGCTTTGAATCTGGCCGATAGCAGGCCATTCCGAATTCGCTTCTTGAGCTGACAACGGTCGCGGTGAGCCAGAAACCTGCGCAGCGTTACAGGGTTCAGGTAGTCCGTAGAGCGGGGCGACTTTGAGCGGCAGCCGAATTCGGAATTTGGGCTGCCAAAAGCAGCCGAATGAGTCACGGTCACGACGTCGCCCAAGTGACGTCTCTTCTGCTATCTGGACCTTCACGTCTGTCGAGCTGCTGGTGGATGTGGATGTGCTTCTAGGTCTTTTGACCCGTCTCGATACTCAATCTACAGCACGGAGCCTGCTCCGTTGACTCTCGAGTCTCGGATGGGATCCCTACTTCAATGTAGTACTTGGCACTCCAGTGACTCCACCAGCTAATGTTGACAAATGCTACAGCTCGCGCAGTCCATAGTAGGTGTCTACGCCACGTCGCGCTCCGCATTTACGCCAATGACTATCGCAGAAGAACTTGAGACGTCCTCCAGCGGTAGTCGACATTCTGGCGCTCTTCTCGCTGCGCAATAGAGCACGGACTACTCCCAGAGATTGAACCCGTCACCCCCGAGGTCTAGATGTACGTCAACTCCGATATGCCTTGTACGTCTGCCTGGATACATTCTCACTGTCAGTACCCGATCCGATCCACAGCATATGCACGATGTCTACCCGAGCTGTAGAAATCACATGCGGCGCCATATTCTACATAGCAGCCCCAAGGTCTACTACGTCAACTCCAAATCCTCACGGTTCGCCGTTATAAAAATTAACTCTGCGAAGCGGCTGTTCCTCGGTACCGGTCCAGGTCAAGCTAAGGCCAGTTCTGAGTTCTGTCAATTGATTCGACCGGGGAAATGAGCAATATTTTGGCACGCGTCACGGCCATTAGCAAGTCACAGCTGCGGTATATGTAAGAGCACAGAGGCATCCGCAGTTTTTCTCTATCCCCAGTCCGCTCTCGCAAATATTAACACACTTTACTCTGCACACTACACAATGTCTGATAGCACCCAGGTTGGAGCATTCTGATGCTTTCTTTCATAATTTTCTGATGAGCTTTGTCGTACCAGATCCGCTATGTCGCGTTTGAGTATTCGCCGGAGCAGCGCATTCCCGCTACCCTTCGGTGCGAACTCAAGGAGAATGATGGATACAGGATTTTCTCCTTCGGAAACTACAACATCGAAGGTGGTCGCGATGTCTATGATCTCAAAGCGGACACCGAGTTTTGCAAGGCGATCGGCTGTATGGTATGTTCGGGACCCTGCTTGGCCCCCTCGATCTACTAAAAGCGACCAGGTCAAATGGGGGGCGGAAATCAAGGGCCGCGATGGTAGTTTCTCTTTTCCTGCCGAGAGTAGAGCCAGACTGAGTGCGTTGCAGGTGTCTGGCTTGACACCGAGTTCACTGTCGATCTCACCTCGGACGTGGGCGTCAATGTGAGCCTGTAGGTGAATTGACCCTTCTCATCGACAACTTAGGTAGATGTTCCCTGACAGGATTGCCGCGAACCCCCCTTACATTGTGATGACCACGTTCACCGAAGAGGAAAATCAGCTGTCTCCGGCCGTCTCTTCCCGGCTCTCTTCGAGGGCAGCCACGTTGAGCGAGGTCAGATTTGTTGCTCTACCTGTGGTTCTTCCAATAAAGAATCGCCGTAGTCGTCGTCCAGACTGCGTCGGAACCAGTGGTTCTTCCAAATACTGTGTACATCATGAACGCCAAAAACCAATATCTCAGTCGGTGGGGGCCCGACGGCCTACGATTCGAAAAGACCACTCGCGATCAGTACTGCATTTTTACCGTCACTCCGATGCTCGAGACGGGATACTTCACTCTGAAGGCAGACAACAAGCGCACGATCGTCATCGACGAAGGCCAGCACCCCCCGGCACTTTGGTGTCCCGAGTTGTTCGCTACGGCCTGGTTCCAAGTGTATCCGCAGTCGGAGGGGTCTTACCTCGTCGCTCATGACCCAAGCAGGTTGGAGATTGGGGAGTGGACGATGACGGGCGAGAACAATAATAAAAACTCCCTCAGCACGACCCACGAAGTTGGCCTTCACAATGCGCTAAAGATCATTAATGCGGACACCGCGGTCCCCGGCCCGATCACGGACGTCGTTTACCATGTCGATCGAGTTACACTCGGGAGCCCGCAGGATCTAGAAGTTTTGAACACCGTTGTTCGCAATGAATCGCCCAGCGAGACCATAACTCGGACGCGGACCTTCGAATACCCTAAATCCATCACTGGGACTTGGAATCCCTCGCTCGGTAGGGAAATTGGACGAATGGTAAGGCAACGCATGCATTGCCATTACTCGCCGATTGAATGTTCCACAGATGACTCAATTCGTGGCCGGCGTCCCTTTCATTACGACTGAGGGCCTCGAAAGCTCTGTGACCGAGAGAGGACAGCATGAATGGGGACGAGCGGAGAGTAAGACGGAGACGATCAAGTCTTCCGTGCTTGTCACACTCCCGGCGCGCTCCAAGGCGCACATCATCGTCAGAGTTAAGCGCAAGACCATCGAGGTCCCTTTCACCTACAAGGACACGAGGACGGACCCGGAACTTGAAGCAGCTTCGGTATCGGAACACAGAGGGTGTTTACCGTAACTTGGATTCCTATCATATTCAAGTCGATGCTCCTGTTGTCGCCATCTGAACGCTGAGCTCACAAGTTGTCGCAGACTACTGTATGTTACTTAGATCCCATCGCAATTTCAATGCAAAAGTTCCTTGATCATTTTTGGCATATCCGGACAAGTCGGTCATTGTGAAATCCATTTACTGCCTTTGCAGATGAAGTTGATTCGATTTGGAACTTTCAAGGGATGCATCGGGTGTGGTGCGTGGCAGATTCAGCTAAGAAGCCGAAATAAAATGTATGCCGCAGGACCGGGGATGAAATATTATCGTATCTGCATTTCGTCACAGACGGGAAGCTAAAAAAAAAAAAAAAAAAAAAAAAAAAAAAAAAAAAAAAAAAAAAAAAAAAAATAAACTCGGACGTGGTTTACCGTGCACCATTGCTCATAATAATATGTTACATTCGACGCGATTGTTTATAGACAGTGGGACGGGGTTCAACTCCCCGCGTCCGAATCAGCTCCCTCAGGTCTCCTTTTTTCCGGAGCCCCATTGACCGCCTCTCTCTCGTGTTCACCTGAGTAGTAGAAGGCTTGGGGTCGGTCGGAATTTGCTCAATGTTCATTATACTTTTCAGTACTACTGCGAATAACCGTCGTCGACTCAGATCAGAGGCCCAACGACTCCTTCAAGTTCTATGGTTCCGCACTGTTACATTTGGGCTAGAATTGGTACTGGGAAGTTTCAAAAGCGGAGTGGCCGTGATGCGTGAGAATTCAGTTGTTATCTCACCAGGGGACCCCTGTTGACTCGGGCATGAACTATATAAAGTGTCATTCTCGCTTCTTCTTCGCCGCTTTACTGTCGGTGTGTCCATTTCATTGTCTGATGGATACAGTTTAAAATGTGCATTAGAACGGTTCAAGGGCGGAGCGGTCCGCGCCTGCGATGCGTGAAAACAATCGGCCACTATCTCAACAGGAGACGCCCGTTCGACTCGGGCTTGATCCATCTTTGGCCGCCGCGCGCCTTTTTTCTAATGGTTGGATCTTGCCCCATGTTGCCCGATGACACCCCTTACGCTTTTTAATAACTACCGCCACATCCACAATACAAACGGTTCAAAAGCGGAATGGTCCGCACCTGCACTGCCTTCCACAGAACTATGGACGCAGCAGTAGACGCCCGTTCGACTCGGGCTTGAACCATGGTGACAGTGAACATAGCTTTTCCCTTGCCACTCTGCTGCCGGACCTCCGGCTA
>JARKIE010000190.1:0-183042 GCA_029378255.1 Mycena rosella | reverse complement strand
GCTGAGGTGTTGGCGGCGGAGTGTGGAACCTTGGAAGAGGTAAAGATACACTCCATTGGTCACGGCCCCCTGGGAGTAGGAACCCTTGTGAAACATTGGGTGATACGGAGGCACGACGGTGAGATTGCTATTCGCTGTCTAGTTTGTAACTCTACGTCACATCGTTTTTCTGGGACCTGACCTGGTTGTGGTTGAACACTGACAACGAGCTAAAGCGATTTGCGCATTGTTAGAGCTAAAAAGATATTTGGCACGAACTTGGTGCTTCAAATGCTTCGCAGGGGCAGACGATGTTCAATTATGAAGTGCAGATGAGCACATGGCGACTTTGTCTCTATTGAAAATTCCGAATACTTGATAACGACCGGCGGGCCACCCTTTGTAAATGTTTATGCTGCCGTCTCACCGCATCTCTCGATGTAATTGGTAGACTCAGTTCCGATATGAACGTCCAACCCTCTCGCAGCAAGTGGAGCCAACGGAGCCATGTCTCCCAATTCATCTCCGATTACTTCGTCGCGCCAGGGACCACTTTGAATGCGAAAAGAACTGATCCGAGCGACGCGCTCGCAGCTGTTGCCACATCGCAAGAAAAGGGCGCAGACGGCCATCTGGATCTGTGTTGAATTCAAGACGCAGTCCGTGCGGATGAATCTGATGCCTGTGATTTGAGGAAGGAAAAGCTTCTCGGAGTCTTCCAAGTTGCGGAGGAAATCGCAGATGAATGTTTCGTCCACGTCCCAGAGCTCCAGCTCGGTGAGTTCTGGCATGTGGGATAGTGATTCAACGGCGACCGTTGGAGTCTTCCGATGCTTGCAAAGTGCAGCTGCGATGAATTGCTACGTAGGAATGAATTGAACCAGGACGGTTCCGAATTAATTCCTGAGAGCTGGAGATTGGTCAGAGCAGGAAGGGTGAGATGCCCGAGGATATCTGCTTCGCAGCCCGAGTCGGAGGAGTACTGCAGGAGATTGGGGGATCGTAACGAAGTACGAGTGATGGCTCCGTCGGTGTGTGATAATTCGGAATCCAGTCATATGGTCAGCGTGCATTGAATGAGGTTGGTCCAATATCGTAAAGGAATCCATCTCGTTGTAAAACTCTCCGGAAAACGTCGTTAATCGCACCCATAATACGACGTCGATCATGGTAACCGACGTGCATATGCAGTTCCCGAAGTCGTGGAGCATGTTTGAAGACAGATATACTGCCCTCATCTCCGGGGCAGGGACAATGGAGAGTAAGTTTCTTCAGGATAGGAAAATGGATTGGGATTCGGTTCGTATGACTTTGCCCCACGCAGAAGGAGAAGTCTTGTGAACGGGGCGCGAGTCGTCGTATGAAGGAAACAAAGGAATTCCGGCCCATATATTTCACCACCTCTGGTCAAGGAGAGCTGCCGTCCGCCTGCGCGACTAACCCAGCTTTCTAGATGGTTTTCTGTGGGAGGAGCTTGTTTGGAAGCCCCCGGGTGTGGAAGCCCAGATCTATGGCGTACCCAAAGTAATCCCCTTCCATGTTCTGCAGATGCGAAGTAGGAGCATTTGGAAGCAGTACTGGTCGTAATCGGAGTACGAGTCGGCATCTGAGTCGCTGATGAAATAAAAACAGGCGAAAATCCTTGTCGTGATCTCAAGCGGGAGCGAAAGAACCGAGTAGACGATGGGGCCGAGCTCGGATTGAGCAGTCTTTCTGGACTTGTGGACTCGGAGTCGATCCAACACCGCCTGCTGTTGAGCTATCTCGACTCTGCCCAGATGAAAGAGACGCCTTCGGAGATCGTCGTTCAAGTCGCCGGCGAACATTGCTAACTTCCGATCCCAGTCTCAGCAAATGCCTTGAAAAGGAGTGAAATAAGCTACCGTCAACGCGCAAAACGCTCGCTCGGAGTCGTTGCTCGTTGCCGTTCGCGGCTTGTTCGCGGCAATCCCCGAGAACTCGCGCTCACGTGGTGTTGGGCCCACTTGCCTCAGAGTCACGCGCTCATGTCGTCAAGCCAGTTGGTAAAGTACCACCTTTCCGCCCATTTGAAAATCTCGAGGACATCAGCAGCGCTGCTTATGCCCTTTCTGTGGCTGTGGAGGCCTACAGAGGTGGGCAATAATTATGAGCTGGTTCGAGGGAATAATTCTAATGGGAAACCCCTCCTAAAGAGGAAGTGTTATTGAGAAGCCGGGTTTCTCGAGGAACCTCGCCGAAATTTGACCGGGATTTTGTGTTAAGTAGTGGTCCCAGGACTGACAGCGAGCCATGGCCCGAGGATCACATATTTTTGTCGCCCTTGGACTCCAAGTTAGAGTGTTGGCTCTTCAAGTTCTGCCTTTTTTCAGTCACCGGTTTGATTTCGCTGACAGTCATTTATTTTTCATGCAGCAATGCCACCTTTGGTCTAGGCCGGCGACTATGCCCATTGCCTATATGCTCTCAGTTTCGGTCCCCGAGGGACGCGGAAAACAAGTAGTATTTGAGCTCGTCTGGTTGACTACATAAAGGGGCACTTGTCAATACGGCTACAGAAAATCCATAACCTCCATGGTCCTCTGTCGCGGTTACATTTTATCCTGATGAAACAGTGGGAATCAATTAGGGCCCTGGTACCATCTACCACAAATTTCTTCAGACTCAATAATTAACAGACTTGCCTCGGCCGAATTAAAGATACCAATGAAATGGCCGACTTTGAACATCAATTTCCAAAGATTCAGACAGCTGAAAATGTATCGCCCATCTGGCAGTACAATTTTAATGCAGACCCCGCCCCGAAACCGGCCGGAGGTCCGGTGGGGTTTCTTATTAGACCTTCCTCTGGTGGGAGGGGTTTCCCCAAGAAACCGGGTTTCCCATTAGAATTATCCGGCTCGAGGAATCAGGATGCCAATACTATTAAATATCCCTTCCCTTTCGTCCCATGTGCGCTCAGTACTATTGCGAAGACGAAAGAAACGAACAGGCTCTGAGTCTCAAGAGTTCTTGAACGATCTCAGAGGCTGAGCTCTGCCTCGCATCAAACTACGTTCTTTACCCCGAACTCCGGATAATTCTATTCCTGGATCCGGAGGTTTCCAGGTCTGAAATCGGTAATTGTCTGTCTTACCACCGATCATCAGCTTTTTTTCGCACGACTTGTTTGTTCCTGCTTCCACCCCTTCGAACAGTGACTTTTCGACTTGCTCTCGACTGTCTGACCCAAATATTGAACCTTGAAGAACCTTTTCACCCATGGGCAGATCTTTCCGAGTCAGTGCCACACTGGAACCATCGCAACCACCTCTTTTCAACCCATCGCAAACCCGAGTCCCCGACTCTTGTTCCTTTCCCAACCTGTCTCTTGTTCATCCAGTCTGCAACTGTTCTTGTGCTAAAATAGCCAGACACACTGCACACTTTTTTTGTCCCATGACCTTGCCCGCATATTAGATCGCGCGACCTCGTACCGTGTTCCACTTGTTCTATTCCTACTACTCGCATGTTTGTTCTATTGAACCCTGCTAATATACACCCTATCCGAGCACCAATATACCATCATTGGTGAAATCTGTGCACAGGATTGGGATGAATCTCCGGCCTGTACCGGATACCAAATAAATATTAATCCCGCAAGTGATCAGATTTTATCCAACAATTTGCTCTGAAGCACACCTTCCGGCTGAATTGATTCTTTAATCCTTTGCCATAGTGTGGCCGGACCACCATCCGAAACATAGTGTACCATCTGGGCTTCAATTCCTTTACCATTATCTATTCCAAAACTACATTCCGGCCTCCGGCCGGTCGACAACGAGCCTGTGGCGACCTAAAGCCATACATAATCCAGAATACTAATACTATGTGCCATGTGCCATCTCCAACGCTCAATTTATTTAATGCCACGGCACGCCCGGAGATAGAAAACCAGAGCCCACGACATAGTGCACCAGCTTCACTCACTGCAGTGATCCATTTAAATACATTCTTAAGGCTTGCTCAAGGCCACAGTCTGTGCATCGGTCGGCATCGCGCAGAGGATCCAGGTGTGCCCGGAGGGCGTTAGTATTCAGAAACCCCGGTTGCAAGTAGAAACCCCCGGAAACCCGCAGATTATCTAACTTTCCGGGGTTTCTCCGTGATCCGGGCCTCTGGCCATCACAACCCAAGACAAACAACGCGGGTTATGAAAGTCACGTTCGAATCGCGTCCGAACGGTCGTGTCGAATTTTTTTTTTTTTTTTTTTTTTTTTTTTTTGTGGAGCATTTGTTTAACAGGGAGGAATAGCATAAGCGCCACCCGTCATCTTTGTCTGATACCCCGAAGGCGAGTACCATCCATTGAATCATTACCAGGGCCGACCAAGTCGTCCCCTCCCCGTCCGCTGAGATTGAGGCCTTGGACTAAAAAACCCGGCCAGACGTTACATTCACCCGAAGAAATGCCCAGAAGCACCGCGCCCGATCACTCGCGACGCTGCGTGTGGGGCTTTAGTTTCAAGGAATCATAGGTCAGACCGAACGCCAAGGCATCCGGTCCTTCCTCATCCCATCATCAACCAACACCCACTAAAACTCTGGTCTCCCTTGTCCAATCTTTGGGGAGCTTGTCTTCGTCCTTCAGGACTTTGCACCATGTCTTGCGTACTAGTGTCTTCTTAATTGCCTTCCGGCCGTACTTCGCCTCGTTCGTCAACATGCAGTCTAGTTTTAGCCTGGTATTCACCACTTTGCACCATCTGTTTTGGATCTCTCGCTCGGTCGCGGCGTCCTTTTCTTGAATGACTCTCTCATTGCGGAGTCGCCAGATAAGGTGCGCGGATTCTGAGACTACTATTCGGAACAGGCGCGTCGTGCCCTTGTCGCCGTGCGTAATTGCGCCGCACGCCATTATTTCCCCTAGTGTCGGGCGTAGGTCATCCCCGGTCTTGAGTCGCCACAAATCGGAGGCGAGGCTCGATACTAAACTTTGCCCCGGCGCATCGCATGTAGTCATGATATGTTCCATCGACTCTGTCATATCACAGTGCGAGCACATCCCTTTTTCCTGGTGGCCGGGAATGTGTTCCCAGTGCCGGCCTATTTTATATCCGCCATGTAGCGTCATCCACATGAAGAATCTAACACTTCTCGAGAAGTCCTTATGCCTCGTCGCGCGCCACATCTGATGTTTTGGCGGGGCGTTTCCGTCCGCGTCCGAGGCCGCGCCTCTTGCATATTCCATGTTCCTGCGCGTCGCGTTGCGGTCCAGGGCGTCCTGGTATGCCTCCTGATTCATTTTGATCAGCCTGATAATTCTATATGCTAGGGATTGTGTCATGGCGTTGAGTTTCGCCCCGGGGAGTACTAACGCAGGCCGGATTATTGTATCCACGATGTCTGGTTGTAGTTTCTCTGCCCCCTCACCCGCCAGGGCGTCTGCGCCCTCGTTTCCTGCTACTCCAGAGTGGCCCTTCACCCACTTGAATGCCGTTCGGGCTTTGCGCTCCCTGAGCTTCGCCACTGTGAGTTTTATTAGGCCCCCATTTGCAACAGTGTGGTACCCCTCGTTCTCCCACTTGGTGAGGTTTTTCGTTAACCCCTCGATCGTATATTTCGAGTCACTCAGTATTTTTAGGGGTATATTTTTGGGGCAATCTTCGATTGTTTCTTTGACCGCTAGGACCTCTCCCACCTGATTTGACGGTGCCCATTCATCGGGCACCTTGATCGCACGATTCCTCGCATCATCTTCGCCGTAGAAGATGCCCGCTCCTGCGCGCGCATTTTCGGCACCATTATTGAATGCGGAGCCATCAGTATATACCACTGTATCTACGGCGCCTGGCTGGGGGCGGTGTCTCGTGTTCGGGGCTGTCGTTCCGATGGCCGGGCTGTCCGCAGTTTGGGTGAAGATGCGGAAGGCGTCTGATATTGTCCCCTTCGTCGTAACTACTGGGTTAAATTCCACCCAGTCAGGGTCAGGGTCGCGTGCGGCATCGTCGTTGGTCTCTGGGTCAATCTCGTAGTCTTCCGGTTGTGTCATTACTGGGTTCCACTTATTCTGGAGTGAGTCCAGCATTGCCTGAGCTCGGATATAGCATTTATGTGGGTTTTGGCAGCGCCTCGGTCTGCACTCCCTCCGTGTGGTTTTGCACCCCTCGCACTTACAGTCTTTCCTCGCTAGGTGTCTTGTCGTTCCCCTTCTGCGCGCTAGGATCTCGGCGTCGCCAACCAGGCGCAGTGCGTGGTTTCGCTTTAGACATTCGACCTCGGGGCCCCTATTGAAAGGGTGCGTGTCGCGGAAGACTTCTGGTGGTACCATATCGGCATGCTTCGCTGGATATCTCTCGAGATTGCTATCCCTTCCAGCTGCACATCGTATTTGTCTCCCATTTTCATCATCCGCTTCAGGTCATCGCTTAGGTCTGCTTTCGTCGGGCTCCAAGTCTGCAGGTATGGGTTTTGCCTCAGAATTGCGGCAACATTGTCGTCTCCCCAAGCGCTTTTACCGACATGATTTTGTCCGTCACGTACGCCCAGAGCGGGCGCTTCTCGCCAAAGGTCAGGTAAGATTTCAGCCACATTATTGATATTGCTTCGTTCCTCGCGACAATATCTAGCAGGTTCCTTCCCCCGGCGTCTGCGGGGGCGTATACTGTTTCTTTATTGACAGTGACTTTCACCTTCTCCGCCCAGAGGAAATTTCTGATGCGTTTCTCCAGCTTTTCCTCCACCTCTTTCGGCATTCCCTGGACCTTAGCCATGTACTGCGTCATGCCGCCAACTACCATCAGAATTATCAGCCTTCTGCCTTCCATTGTCGGGTGTCCGAGGTCCCATTGGTCTAGGGCCGCATCAATTTTCTCTAGTGTTCGTGCCCACGTATCTACCTGTTCGACGTCATTCCCGACCCATGCGCCCAGCGTACGAATGGGTTCCGCCTCGGCCGCTATCTTGATGTGGTCCGGGATGGCCGTGCCATCCGTCCCGTTGACGCACCGTGTCTCTCGGACCTTGTCCCTGTGGGTGCTCTTTCCTATGGGGATCATCTCGGTCTTGTTAATGTTAAACTTAGCTCCAGATGCGATACACCACTCGTCCAGGATATCCACGAGTCGGCCGAAATCGTCCCTCCAATCAAGGTATACAAGAGTATCGTCAGCGAATAGTGTCGCGATTAATCTTTCCGCTACCCCTTCGATCTCGATCCCTTTTAGATCGGATTGGCGGAGAGATTCCGCCAGCGGCTCTATAGCCAGGTCAAAAAGAAGGCATGATAGCGGGTCGCCTTGTCTAACTCCCCGTGTTACTTTAAAGGGACGCTCGCTGGTCTCCCCGTTCACGATCACGTATGTGTACGCGTCGTTGTATAGTGCTTTGACAGTGTTGATAAATTCCTCAGGAATCCCATAGCTCCGGAGGGCTCTCCAAAGGTAGTCGTGTTCAACTTTATCATAAGCCTTTTCCTGGTCAAGGGCTACAATTACTCCTTTGACTTCTGTTGCCTCTGCTAGCTCGATGATCCGCTTCGTGAGCCAGATCTGGTCGTAGATGTGGCGGCCTGGGACAAATCCGGCCTGGTTCGGGTGGATCAGATCCGGCGCTACTCTCGCAAGCTTGATGGTAAGGGCCTTCGTGAAAACTTTATAGTCTGTGTTCAGCAAAGAGATCGGTCTGTAGTTTGCTATATCTGATTTGTCATTTTTCTTATAGAGGGGGCACATCCAGCTTTTCGAGAACCCGGTTCCGGCTACCATTCCGTGAGTCTCTATGTCATTATAGACTTGGTGCATTGCACTCAGGACGTCAAACGCAGGTTTATCAAGGGAGCGGGCTGTTATACATCGTGCATCCAGGGCCTTCCACAGCTCGTATAGTATCCCATCTAGACCAGGGGCCTTGAAGTTCGAGGACAGGCGCAGCGCCATCCTGACATCCTCAATGGTCAGCTGGGTTTTCAGTGTCTCTGCCTGCTCGGGGGTGACTTTTTTCGAGGTGCGTCCTAGTACCGTCTCAATCTTTTCCTCGCGCTCATCCGCTGCTGTGTTTTTGCGGTCTGACTGGAGTTTGTTGTGGTAATTCCGCGCTAGGGTTGCCATCTTCTTAGAGTCTGTCTCATATAGCACTGGGCCGCCAGGTGCGGGGTCTCCCTTCTTCAGTCTGTGGATTATCTCTCGGGGTTTATTTGGTTTGTTGATTCTTGACCAATAGCGCCCGATGATTTCACCTTCTAGCCTATTGCGCATCTGGACGTTCATGCGCGCCGCTTGATGTCGTTGCATCTGCAGTTTGAGGAGCTCTTGGGTAACCAGTGCAGCGTTGAGTCTCTAAGGCCGATCAATTGCTTACTGCTCTTTCTCTCGACACTCTCTTGACTCACTCTTGCTCTATGCTACTCGGGGCCGCAGTTCGAGAAGGTCCGGGCGTTTTTTTCAGGATAGGAATTAATTTAAAATAGGTGCGGCACGCCGTTACAAGTCTAAGGAAGGATATAAGGAGCGTGTGGACGGCGTAGCGTCTAGAGAATAACAACGATAATTTAAAAGTAGAGATAAATACAAAAATCATACCCGCGGCCACGCCTCGCACCGCTCGAAGACTCTTGCTCTATGCTACTCGGGGCCGCAGTTCGAGAAGGTTCGGGCGTTTTTTTCAGGATAGGAATCAATTTAAAATAGGTGCGGCACGCCGTTACAAGTCTAAGGAAGGATATAAGGAGCGTGTGGACGGTGTAGCGTCTAGAGAATAACAACAATGATAATTTAAAAGTAGAGATAAATACAAAAATCATACCCGCGGCCACGCCTCGCACCGCTCGAAGTGGTCCCTTACAGACGGATATACATCGATATTGCTTCGCTTCCCCCTCCACGTATCCAGATGCCCATAACCGGCGACGACGACGCGCCTGTACGGCGCGGTGCCGAACCGTCCCCGCAAGACCTCGTAGGCCTTCCCTGTGCTCTGGGGATCGTATACAACATTGTCCCCGCCGCTAACAAACAGTATCGGGAGACCCTCCAGGCGGGCGAGGTTGGCATCGGTGACGAGGTTGTTGCCGGCGTTGTCGAGCGAGTCGCCCGCGGTGCCTGTGCGCATGAGGTGCCCGAGCGTGTTCATGGGGATGCCGCCGAACCAGTTAATGATGTGCTTGTGTGTCGCGTGGTTCAGGTTGCGGTGGTTCCAGAGGCGGCCAAAGACCAGCGAGCAGCGGTGGCAGGTCGTAGAGGTGCAGAGCTCCGAGCTCGGGCCGACGGGATAGAAGCGGAGTACTTGGTCGAGGAAGCGTTGGAGAAACATGTCGTTTGGCATGCTATTCATGGGGAACCAAGGTCCGCCTAGGAACTGTACGCGTCGTCAGTCAGTGCGACCGCTACGGAACACTATTCGGAACTCGCCTCGTAGACACCTCCGAGGGGGCCCTTAGCCTTGAGCTGGTTGACAAAGCCGAAATGTAGCTTGAAAAACACCTGGCTGACGGTGAGCCCTTGTATCCACTCTGCTTGAAGCGTCCCGTCCAACAGCCCCATCGAGGTCGCAATGCTTCCGACGCAGTGGGCGATGACATGCATGCGGACCTGATGCTTCTCGTGGACATAGGCCATGGCCGCCGCAATGTCCAGCCGGGCGTCGAACGCCGTGTACCCCTTCTCCGCAACGGGCACGCGCCCGAACCGGAGAACGGGGACGTAGACGGTGTACCCGCGCGATGTGAAATATTCGACGGTGTTGGTTCGGACGGTGGGGCAGGAGAATATTTGGTCGTCGACCGAGGCGCCTGGAATCATCAGGATGGGGAGCGGCTTCTTCACGACGTCGTCCTCTGGGACCCAGATCTTCATCGTCGTCTGGATGCCGTCTTTCGCGGTGAGCGTGATGATCTGCGCCGGAGGCGCCTTGGGCAAGTATCCGCTGTCGGTTCGATCAGGGTATTCGAGTTGCGATAGCGGACCCAAGAAGTAGGTGACCAGGTTCCAGGCAAAATAGAGGAAGAATCCGAGAAAGGGAAGGATCAAGTTGATGAGACCACCGATGAGACCACCGATGAGACCACCGCTGCTCGCGGGCTCGCTGCTGGGGGGCTCGCTGGGTGTCGGCCCCAAGGTCTTCAATTGAGACCTAAAGTTTCTCCAAGAGACGCGAAGGATTCCTCGGCCAACGGCCGAGCCGTCGATACGGGTGATCGTGGTGTATAGGGTCGTCGTCGCCTTCGAGGTGTTGGAGACGGAAAATGACATGTTCGAATCGATGTTCTTGCGGCCGTTCATGAGATACACCTCGCCGTCCGTGCTCAGCAGCGTAAGCTTGTAGACGAGGTTGTTGGCGTTGGAGACGGTGTCGTCGACGGTGAAGAATTGGACTTCGCCCCGGAGAATCAGCATGGGATCCTTCGACAGCGCAGCGCAGGAGAATGTGCCGGTGGCAAGAGATGCGTGGTCGGGTCGTTCGATGACTGTCTTCTCTGGTCAGCCGTGGAATGCCACCAAGTCAAGCTCAGCTTACGGTTCTTGACGTTGTGAACATCGACGCTCAGGTAGAGCTTCGCAAAGCTGGCAGCTCCCTGGGCAATGTTCTCGGCGACGACGAAATCGTCGACGCCCGCTCCGATGTGCATGTGGCCGTCCATGATCTCGGTGAACCAAATACCACTGCCCTCCGAAGGACGTGTCGAGTTGATCGCTTTGCTCGCTGCAACCATGTCTGCGGTCAACGGGAAAGAACGCGCGGGCTTTTCGAAGAGATCCAGACGTCCGTTCTTTAACGGGTCGATAGTCCAGCCATTATTACGCGCGATAAAGTCGACAGAGCGTTCGGCGAGGGCAGTGATTGTCGCGAGCGGGTTCACCCCTTGGAAAGTCAGTGATCATACTTGGTATCGAAAATGCAAACTTACCGAGCGCGCATGGTATCACCGATCCGTCGACGCAAACGAGACCGGCATACACTTCCGACCCGTCGCCGGTGAATAGCTGGCCGATTTGGTTCGTCGCTCCAGACCGTCCAGTCTCGTCGGAGCTGATGATAGCGCCTCCCAGGGGGTGCACCGTGACCTCTTGCTAGATTTATTAGCGGGTATCCTTAACGAAACGCGAATACTCACTGGCATAAAACGGTGGGTTGATCAACGTCCCGCCAATTGCCTTCGTCGCGTTGCCGAGAACCGAATCCAACTTCTTGAGGTGATCTGCCCGCCCTACGCCCGAGAACCGCAGGTACGGCTTGTCGTTGTCAAGGGTGATCGTCCCCTCGTTGCTGTCGTGTGACATCATCAAATAAGTCTGCGTGCAATTCAAGCTGCCGCCCTTGGCATAAGGTCCGAAGACGCCCGACTTCGCGCGCGAGAAAACGTGTTTTAGTCGGTTGGCTGCAGTGTAGACGGGGTATGTCTGCCCCGGAAGAACCTCGAACGCTCCTTGAATCACGGACGCAAGCGCTTGCGGAATCGCGCCCTCCTCGAGGACGTAGCCATCGAGCACATTAGGCGATGTCTCTGGTCCGCGGTTATCCATCACGCCCGTGATAGTGGGGCCGCAAGGCCTTTCGGCGGGAGAGTGTCCAGCGCCGATGCCGTTCACGACTTCATCGGTGTCGTAGCCTTTTTAAAAAATCAGTATGTGGGCTTTATCAGAGATAAAAAGACACACCGAAGCTCAGACTATCGCCGTTACCGGACAGCTTCTGGCCGACGAATCGAGACATTTTCAAGCCGTGCGCCTTCGACCGGAGCAGAATCTCCGTAGTCCCGAGAGCACCTGCGCCCAGGAAACAGAGCTCTTTCTGTGTTGATATGAGTTCGGAGGTTCAAGACGAAATCGAATTGCACTCACCGCTCGCACCCACATCACTGAAAGCCTTCCTGCCGTCCCCATTCCACGCGTAAAAGACGATGTATCCGCCGCACGTCCGATTCTCGTGGATATACCGCACTTCGCACTCGCAGAAGATCTCGGCGCCCCAGTTCCACGCGTCGGGAAGGTAGTTCATGAGGACGGAGTTCTTCGAGCCGTCGTTGACGCCGGTGCAGTCTTGTCCGGAGCCCGTCGACGCCTTCATTTCGACCCCGGCGTTGTTGAGGCCGTCGTAGAAAAAGGTGGTTTGTGGAACGCGGTAGCAGTTGTCGCCGTGAGCCAGCGCCTTGGCCTGTTTCTCCAGGACCTCGAGTTTCTTGAGCGCAGGGTAGTCTTCTGGGTAGGGAACCGGTTGGAGCATTTCTGCTGCGCGTGCATAATCTATCTAAATGTTAGTAGCTGCATACGATTCTAAAATATGACCTTAGATGGATCAAGACAAGAAGGGTCATTGCGGATCTCCTCTGGCCAGTTGTTCAACTGCAGCGTTCGTTTGTCCGCTTCTAAAAAAACATTGGAATTGAGCAACGAAGTCCCCCCGAGGCCTGTGCGAATCAGTAAAGCATATGCATATACACGCAAAGAACGCCTACCGTTCGCGACGAACGCGTTCTGGCCCTGGCCAACGACAACATGGTAGAGTCCGGTCGCCTTGCCCACCGCGACCTCCTCGAGCGACCCGCCGCTGAATCGTCCGGCATTCCCAGACATGTGAAGCTCTGGTAACGAGTCCTTCAAATCGGTGGGGTACTCCCCAGCTGCATCGTAGTTGGATTAAATACATGCAGGACATGATGCAGAGGGTCACTCACGCCACTTCTCCTTGCCGAGCTCCAAAACCACCACGCGCTTCCCGGCCCTTGCCATTCTGCTCGCAGCAACCCCGCCCCCGTACCCCGAACCCACAACAACGACGTCGTACTCGGGACGCATCATCGGGACCGGCCTGCTCAGTCTCGGGAACTTGGGCTTTATTCCCGTCCCGCTAAATGTGGAAGGATAGTCGCCGGTATCTACAGGGACGCCCCCGGACGCGAGCTCATCCAGCCGATCAGAGTGGCCTGCAACTTTAGTAGACCCCATAACCGCTCGCAGGAATCCTGAAGAAGAAAAAAGAAAGTCAAGAACGAAGTTGACGCGGACGAGAGAAGTAAATTTTTAGCCGCAGCGAACGGAGACTTAATAATGAGAAATTATTCTGTGATTCTGTTCCTCAGCGGCCGTGTAATACTACCTACCTACCTACCTGGATTCAGCTACTCAACGGTCAATGATGACAGCCGATCACCCCGCGGCAAGGAGTGGCGCCTTACGCCTGATCCGCGAGCTGGCTGTCGGGTGTTTCCCCACTGCCGACCCCAAGATAACAATAAACGGAGGCAGTCCAACTCGCATCCTACGGAGACGAGGTGGGACGAGAGAAGGGCAAGAGTTCGCTCGCGGCGGGTTCGAGGTTCTGGTAGGGGTAGATCCGAGTTTCTGGCCATGGATTCTGAGGTAGGAGCGCGCGACCGATAACATTTGTGTCGGCCTGGGGCATTCGTCTGGGGAGATGCTTGCTGAGTCGTGCGAACGACGCGGCATTGATTTCAATGTGATGATGCTGATTTTCTTGGCGGATTATACAGGGGCCGAGGAATGGGGCCCAGCGTGAGCAACAAACAAGAGCAGGAACGTGTATGACGCCGAGACAAATTAATTCAATGTGCCATTTGGAAGCCCGCGATGACCAGGGTTGCGGCAGATATGCAGTGAAAGTCAGGGCAAGCAGTCATCTGCTTCCGAGACTTCCGAAGAATGGTTGGCAGTGGATTCGGGCCGCGATGCCCGTTTATGCGTAATCCTCGCGCTGTCTGCAGTCGAGATTTCAAAGGCCGTTTACCACGTTTCGGTTGATCCTGATAGTTGCGTGGAAGAATACAAGTCGTGTTGTGCTCTTGTGGAGGTAGACGGTAGACGGGTCACGGCGGGTAACAGGTGTCACAAAGCATTGCCTTGGCCAAATTTGTTGTTGAACGGCGAAGTGGCCGAATCTCATGGGATCGCGAGAATAAGAAGGAGCAATCCAAGGCCCAGCTGTATACCCCTCGTTCTCCCCTTGCCTTTCTTCCGCGATCTCCCCCAATTTTCTCGCGGAACCAGCCACATTTGCTTCCGCTTGGACCTGCAGTGTCCGTTTTCGACGATCTCTTCTGTTTCGTACGTCTGGAAGTGTATTCTCGGGACGAAATATCTTATATTCGCGCCCAGGACATGTCTTATCAGTATGCCATGCCTTCAAGAAGCTACTCATATCCTCAGGCGCCCCCTGGCTTCCCTCAGCTGCCTTTCAAAGGTCCCCCGCCCAAGCCGCCGCATATCCGCGTAAACCCGCAAGACTGGCAGAACGGCAGCTGGGCGATAAACCCCGCGTTCAACTCGTCCAAGTGGTCTTTGTCCAGCTCCCAGTCGAGCCAGTCCTGGGTCCCGAGCCAAGCCTGGCATCAACAGCGCGCACAGGAATGGCAAGTCCAGCAGCAGCAGATGGCCGCCGCGGCCGCCTACAACCCGTACAAGCGCGTGCCGCGCCCCCCGAGCGCCGAGTATCTCGCGACGAAGCTGTCTGACAACCCGCTTGGGCTGTCGAACATGGTCCCGAGGTGCGTACTCGTGTCTTACGACGCGTCTCGGCATAGCCATGATGCCTATACTGTGCAGGGAGGAGCTCTTCGGTCCAAGCGACGATGAGGGCATCGCCGCGCCCACGCCATGGGTTTGGAACCCCCGCGGCCTCGACCCGGACGACAACGAGGAAGGTACCAGCACTAACACCCGCAGAACAGGGCCTCCGCCCCCGGCGTCTGCGCCCCCACAGGGTCGCCACCCTGCGAACCTTTTGTACGGCCGCCAATCCCAGGCCCGTGAGATGACGGACCCGACGCCACAGAGCCAGCAGCGCCGCAACACCGCCCCAACGCGCCACTCTTCAGAGCCCCCGGCCGACCGTCGGACGCCGGTCGACGCCGTCTCCCCCATGGAGCGGCCCCTGGATCGACCCCGACAGTACCAGCGCGATGGCGCGCCGTATCCCCCGGAAACCTTCACCTCCTCGCGCGAGTTGCAGCCGACGTTCTCGTCCAACATCGTCCGCACACCTCACCACTACAAGACGCGTAGTTCGAGTACCGGCCCGTCGCAGTCAATTTACGGTCCCCCGACGTCGCACGGATCCATCGATTCCCAGCTCGCAGATCGCTTTGAGCAGCTCAGCACACAGTCGAATCCACTGTCGCGCCAGTCGTCTTTGCCGACGCCGCTCGGCGCCCAGCCCACTTCCTCGTCCATGACAGGAGCCGCAAGCTTCGTCGACGAGCCTTCGAGCATGCTGAGCCCCCTCGTCGGCATAGGATCGTCAAACCACAAGCACAGCAGCCGCCCTCTCGGCCGCCACTCCTCGGTCCCTGTCGTCGGCCCGTCCTCTTCCCTGAGCGCGATTCCCGAGGCGCCCAGCGATCCAACGCGCCGCTCCCCGCACCACCACCACCATTCGCGCCACACTTCCCCCCCGGCGCTCGGCCTAGTGCACCGCCCCGCACTAACGCCCCCGCGCCTGAATCCGCTCCCGGAGCCCCCGCAAGAGCTCGGGCGCAACCCCGGCATCGCGCCCCCCGTGCAGCGCACGCCGCCCGCGCAGTACCGCGTCGCTGTGCGGAAGGGCCTCTGGAATCGCCGCGGCGACCACCTCACGATGGACGGGTTCGTCGTCTACGCGCCCGTTGACCGCGCGTACCCGGAGGAGCTCCGTGATTACCCCGCAGAGGCGGTGGGGTACCGCGACCACCTTGGCTCCGAGGTGGGCTATCTCGCGACGCGGCCGGAGCTGCCCGAGTCGCTGCCGCGGTTCGGACAGCCCCCGCGCCAGCCGTACGAGCAGGTGTGTCTGTTTTGCTTTCCTGTCCGTGAACTTCGCTTATGTGCGTCGTCTGCAGTTTGTTGTGTACGAGTATATGCAATGACGGTTTGCCGTAGTCCCTGCTCATGTGTATTTCTTCCAATGTCTGCTGTTCATATATGTTAACGCAATGTCTAGTATATTCATTACTGTTTGTATAACAATTTCGTCGGAACTATAACAAGTGTTACAAAATAAATAAGGCACAATTACAACACAGAAACGGAGTAGTGAAACTACCGGAATGTCGCATACTTAACGGTATACTTTTAAGCTGACCAAGACGAAGACAAATCAATCTTGAGGATGGATGCCGCCATGCTCCGCGCGCATATGGCCATAGATTCCCTCGCCCTTCGGGAAAGTCTGCAGACACACCCAGCAGATGTGTGTCTGGCACTGGATGCACGTAACGTGGTTGCATCCCTCGTCCCGCTCGATGGGTATCGCGCACCCGGGACAGTTCTTCACGTCGTGGCTCGCGGCCCACTCCTTGAACAGCCGGTCGCCGCCGTCCTGCTCCGGGCACGCAAACCCGTCGTGCGCCTCCGCGTGGCAATGCGAGCAGATGCGCAGCAGACACGCCGGACACTGCACGACCGTGCCCTTCGGCCCGGTGCGGTAGATCTGGAGACAGTCCGGCGAGGGGCAGTAATGGAGCTCCTTCGCGTGTGCGTGTACGTACGACGAGATTGAGGCTTCGACGACCGAGTTGAATTCGCTCGGCTGGAGGACGTCGCGCGCGGCCGTCAGGGGAATGTGTTCCGTGCATTTGGCTTCGTCGCCTAGACATGTCAGTGGGAACCGCCGGTTCTCGATAGCGGCGAGCAGATACTGGGCCAAACACGCGCGACACCAGGTATGGCCGCAGCGGGTGGTGATGGGCGAGACTACTTCATTAAAGCAAACCGGGCATTCGACGATGTTTCTCCGATATCTTGGTTGGGCGAGTAGAGACTGCTGAGCCTGGTGGACGGCGTCCACTCCCGCGTCGTACAGCGCGTCGTCTCCTCGGAACGTGACCGTACTTTCCCAAATATCGACGTGGATGTTCTCCGCGCCAAATTTGCTGCACAACCGCGCCAGCTGCGTTGTGATGAAGGCACTGACAACTCGGCCCGAGACACGGATGACTCGCACCCGTTGAGCTTTGAGCTCCGTCAGTTTCCGGAGGAGAATTGTCCGCAACGCAGCGCGCCTGGGCGGGGGACCGAAGAGCTTCAGGAGGCGCCTAACTGCATCGACTTCGATCCTAACGGCGGGCTCGTTACCCGCGACACTTCGCAGATAGGTCCCTCCATCCGGTCGAGTAAAGAAATAGTCCCAGACGGCCACGCCGTCGCTCCGGAGAATCTCGCCTCGCGATATCATCTCGAACTCGGCCTTGAGCCAGCCAAGGGGTTTGGTTCCCTCCGCTGACAGTCGGACCAAGACGGTCGCGGGAAGCCGGCGGACAGCAACGGCCATTGCACATCCGTTTCGGAACGCCGTTACGCGCAAGGCGTCGATAAGCGCCGCATCTTTCTGGTATGCATCCAAGGGTAGATGGTACGAAAGCACTTGAACGTGCCTCACAAATATTCTTGTCTTGCCGGTGAAGACGGGCTTTCGTCCATGCAAGGCCCACGCAGCCGATCGAGCAGCCGACGAAGACGAGAACGTGGCCCAGGCTCGAATAAGGCCATTCGAGTATGGGGGAGGGTGAATATCCAGCTCGAGCAAATTTCCAAGATTGTGGAGCATTCGCCGTATACCGTCAACAGCGGGGGAGAGAGCTGGATAATTCGGTCGTTCCCACATAACATCTTCTGGGCGGCCGAAACGTTCCAGATCCTTTTCGTCGGCGCTCGGTGGCAAGTGTACGAACTTGACCGTTACATTGCCGATCGAAGGCAGCCCGACGTGAATGAAGGCGGAGACGTGATAGTCGCCGCACAAAGTTTTTGCGGCCGCTATCGCCTCTTCCGCTCTGATCAGAGTCGGATAACCTCCATAGGCGACTTTCTGTGGAGCCTCCCACTGTATTCGTACAGTGCAATCCTGAATAGAAACCGCCCCGCTGCGTGAATTAACGGGTACCCGTGCAGATATCCGAGTCTTGAGCACCATCGAACCATCGAGAGTCGCACTGGCCTGCAGCGCTTCTGCGTGGCTCGAGAAACGGGCCTTGACGGTCATCACATCCTTCGTCGGAGTTCCCGGGAATCTTAAGTCAAGAACCGACCCAAAGGGGGAAAGAAGCTGAGCGATTGTGTTGGTTTTCATGCGGGCGGGAATATTGCTGAGGACTATCCAAGGCGTCTCGACACTGGTAGTCACCTCGTGGATCTCGAATCCGGAGCCAATTCGGACTTTAGTGTGATCGTGCACTGTTATCGGGAAAATTGGCTCCGGCGGAGGAGGATCGGGACGGCGTAGGCCTGGGGGCGTTGGAGCCTGGAATCATGTTACTTTGCGGTACGATGTAAACTGGGAGACCGACGACGAACAGGAGAGCCATAATCCAAGTCCCCATGAACGAATCTACAAAGGTGACCCAACCGACAGTGATCCCGCAACCATTTGTGGCAGATTTCTCGAGAGGGGGGCGGTGGGTATTTCATCCTTGCTTGCGGCTGATTTGGACCAGTAGAAGATTGCGAGGAAACCGTCCCTGAGGTCGACATTGCCTGATATAACTCTAGGTCAAGGGAAACTTTTCGCGGGGAAGAAAAGCCTACCGACGAGGTGCTTTCGGTAAAACTGCTTTCGGACGATAAACTGGAAGTGCCCCAAGTATTGTCGCCTGATTTCCATCCCCAGAAATTGATTTCGGCGTCCCAGGACAAATCTTCGTATTTGTGCATGTCAAGGGTGCCGTCCTGATCATGACTCAGATTTTCGTTCGGAGGATATTGACTGCGTCGGAGCCGAACTATCGGAGAATTGGAGTCATCCGTTAGATCGAGAAAACCTGAGCTACGGGGTTTTAAGGAATCTGAAGGCTTCTGGAGAGACGCCGTAAGTTCGGGGCCTGGAGACTATAGCCGGTGCTAGTACCTGATCGCTTTCTTTCCGGCAGGGGCGGTTTGGGAGTTTGACTGTGTATGCATCTGTCGCCGAGACGGTGCATGGTTGAGAACGTGAATCCAACGGATTCTACCATTGCCGGTTAAACCCGGGGAGTAGATGCTCTACTGGTAAACCAACCTTGGGTTGCGTGGGCTAAGTAATAACCTTCAGACTAAGGGACATTTTTGATGCGAAATAACTTACTTGACCTTCAGCCGGTGGGCGGACGTGGATGTAAGGGCATCTCTCGCCCCGATGACACTGGTTGCCCAAGAAAAGGCGACAGGTTTCATTAACAATTGCTTTGGTTCGCAAGTCCTGGAATAGTAATAGTGAATTTTGTGCATAAGCGAAAGCAATAGACTACTTGCGTCGGTGGAAACCTTTGAGATCGGTGCTGCTGTTTCGGCTCTAAAGTTTATTAATTGACCTTCAGCCGGTGGGCGGACGTGGATGTAAGGGCACCTCTCGCCCTGAGGACATCGGTTGCGCAAGAAACGGCGACAGGTTTCATTAATAGTTGCTTTGGTTCGCAAGTCCTGGAAATAGCAGTAGTGAAGGTTATGCATAAGCGATAGTAATATACTACTTGCGTCGGTGGAAACCTTTGAGATTGGTGTTGGCGTTTTGACTCCTTTAACAGTATGGGTTATCTACAAGCGAAGTAAGCAGAAGGATTTATGAAGCAGAGAATCGTTTGCGGGAATTTCGTTCCGAGATTGGTGGTTTAGCTAGGAACAACGCACCTTGGGGCTGTTGACCACACTTTTATCAGGAACGTCACTCTTGGCAGCGGGAAGGTCCATTGCTTGTGCAGTCGGGTTTGACGAGGATCCCAACTATGTCGCAGGTAAGTTCATATAAACAGCGGCAGCTTGCAGGTGGTAGCGTACAGTAGTACGAGAACGGCGTGCCGGTTTGGTCGTCATCGAGTAAGTCAGAGCATCCGAGTGTCTGTCTGATAGTTAGCGTCCGAGGATGTGGTCTGGTTCTAATTGGCTTGTAGCGCGGGACGATGCAGAAGTGGGGTGTCGCCGAGGTTAGAATTAAGCTTAAGCAGGTCGTGGCGTGTCCGAGTTGGCGACCAAAAACAGCGTCCAATCATGATCAATGATCTTATCTCGGTAAAACCCGGGTCGGTGGCTTATAAGTCCGCAGGTCTCCATGTCGGCCAGTCAAGAATTTATTTCTATGTACCAACACAACTACAAGGGCTGAATATTTTCACCATTGATGCTTTGCCTAAAAATACAGATGCTCAATTCGAAGCGTTCAATGCGAGAGGCGGTTGGATAATCTATCGGGAATGCGGGACTTGCGGATTCCGGGTCGCGAAATTAGTTCGGGAGTTCTATGTGTTCGGAGCGGATGCGGGTGAGATGGTTGGGCGGATGGCACATCGTGACATGATTTATGACTGCGTCGTGTACATACAAGTCAGTTCTAGCTGTCGCGCAAATAACTAGATGACTTACACAACGGCACTGTCTTGATTGTAAATTAATTTAATGCGAGTTATATACTTGCGAGAGGAAAAGAAAAGCAGCGCGATGCTCTACGGCAGAATGAACTAACCAAAACATCTGCACCACAGGCGACTCACCATTAGGGCAGAAAAGCACAAGCGAAGCATGTAGAACAGGAAATTTAATAACGCAGAAACAACGGGAAAAATCGGGAGGTGGTGCAGGTATGTGACAGTGGATGGGTCAACTGTGGATGAAGTGTTAGTTGAAACGCAAATGCAAAGGCGGAAAAACTACTGCGCAGGACAGCTTCCATCAGCCAAAGTAAATCTGTCAAACCGGCTCGAGGTAAAAGGTTTTGGGCAAGTAGACCGGCAGATGCGTTGAATTTTTCCAGCGATTCGTGGGTTGTGGTGGTCAATTGAGTAAGAGTTTCGGCAAGATTTGAGGCAGAAAGAGACGCGGCAATCTGGGCATCGTGGACGACTTGGGCTAGTTGTGTAGAGGCCTCGAGGGTAGCAGTGGCTTTGGAAACGCCGTTGGAAACTTCTACTATTGTCTGAAACATGTTATTATCGACCGACAACAATTCAGAGGGATGCACACCTGTTGCATGGTACTGAATTGCAGTGTTAAATTTATCCAAAGTTCCTGCGCCGAATTCTGGATAGTCGTTGGTGATAAGCGTAATGTGAGTAATCCAAACGCACGGCTACATCGAAAGCTTGCAAACTTTGCGCTTGAAACGGGGACAAGGCGTTATTTAAATTGTTCGTGAGGATGCCTCGAGGGAAGGGACGAGATCATTCAGGGAATGTGCATGCTACGGGGCAAAATAAACAAGTACACGTGGTGATGTGGAGTGAGGACACCCACACGCCGCGAGATGAGCTGGAATTCAGAGCTAATCTGATCAATTACTTGGGAATGTTCAGCTCTAGCATTTGTTTGAACATCGGCCAATCTATCCTTGAATGCGTCGACAATCTAAAAATGAACATGAGGATTCGTCCCAAGTTGTAAGGAAGAGAAGGATTCAACTGTGCTCAGTTCATTTTCAAACCGAGGACTGGCCGCGCTGATCACGACATCTATCAAGTTGGACATGGTCTTCAGACGCGTAGCAACTTCTTCGAGCTCCTAGGAACTGGTTTATTGGACGAACAGAATCGGTATCGCAGAGAACTGACCGAAAGATGTGCATCCCACCGTTTCTTTCCCGCGAGATCCTGTTTTTCGCGTGCCAAAAGCAACTGGATCAAGTTCATAGTCTCTATCGTCGAGTTCTTATAAATATCCTTGGCCGTATCTGGCCAAGGTCAAGATGGGTCGATCCGCCGGTGAACGCAAACGATGAATTGATCACCTATGTCGTTCCAGCGGCGAAAGGCAAAGCAGAGTTGGGCTACAAAAACAGTTGGCTGCATGAAATGTTTTCAAGGAAATATACTTGCGAACTTCACGCAGATAACCCGAGTAACTCGACCAGAATTGCGCGCTTCTGGAAAATGCACTGCAATGAAGGTCAAAGACAGAACCTGGTGACTTGCGAAAAGAATCGAACTCCACACATGCTCCTTGAATCTGAGTAGATGACACATCAGAATCCACGGTGAAAGATGCGCATTCGAGGGGAATTGAGTGATGAGTAGCCGTAGCGAGCTCGCAGAGAGTCATTGAAATAGCAGCTGCACTTCTTATTAGTCCCTTGCGATCACGTTTAAGGAACCGAATTACCTTTAACTCTTTCGTTCTCGTTCATCTCCAGGTCACCGCATCGTACACGAATCTTTCCAGCCACCCGACGGAAGCAATCGGGTCGACGAGAATATTCTTCAAAGGCAGCTAGCCGCGGCGCCGGCTCGTCAATGGCGTTAACTAAAACAGTTGGACAGTACCATGATTGGCCAGCAAACCGCCAAGGTCATCCTCAGGCTGTATGGCGCTGACTAGAACAGCGCTGGGGTTAGGTCATGGCGTCGGCAGAGAGAGAAAGAGCGTACTTGGTTTTCCGGCAGTGTTTATCTGTCTCGGCCAGGAGAACGCCGAGCAACAAAGTGATAGCCGGAAAAGTAAAAGAACGCGCGTCGCCATAGCGCTGAAGACTCAAAGGGTCTGGTTACTCTCCCCCGGTTACTCAGATCATCGAGATCGTCGTTGAAGCAGAAAGAGAGACGCCGTCGGGATCATCGCCCGAAGGGGATTTCGGCTATTCACTCCGCGGCCGCTGTCGATCCCTGCTTCCAGCCTTCACGACCAACGACCATGTTGGTGTGCCACCATCTGGACAACTCCCGTTCTCAGCGTATCCTGTGGTTACTCGTAAGCATCATTGTGTCTCCCAGACCCCATAATCAAAAAGTTTGGCAGGAGGAACTCCGAGTGCCTTATGAGATCAAACGATACATGTATCAGAGAAACTCCGTTGGAGTATAGAGCCTCTATACCAATGGAGTTAGCTGATAGTCCGTTCAGCTCGCTCCAAAGGCGTTGTCAGAGGTTACTCCCCTCGGAAAATCTCCAGTAATTACGGACGGAGACATTACACTGGCCGAAAGTACAGCAATTATCGGTAATTGACGTTTTGTCCTATCCACCTAGATGAAAATGAACGCACATCCAAGAGTATCTTATCAAAAAATTCTCAGTGGACGGGACGTTCAGCGCACCGCCGTCCGGGTCCGGATACGTGAATAACTTGTATTGTAAGTCGCAATGACGCTTTGCAGAACAACCACAGCCGAACTCCAAGCTTAGTTACGCACTTCGCGGAGGCTTCTTTGATGCCACTGCTGGTCCAGCGCCTCATTTTTTCCAGTTACCCACAGTTCATGGCAGAAGACATCCGCCCGACCGCCACCAAATTCTTCGGGCAGGTTCAAAAACAGCGCATAGACCCAGAAATTAAGAAATACGGCGCTTTTGTAATGCCTGGAGCTCCTCTCATGTGTTCAGGACGTTCACCCGTTCTACTACTAGGTGGAGAAGCATCTCGAGAAAGTCGAATGGTTCGCTGGCGGTCCTGATCCTACTGCAGCCGACTTTGCCATGTCGTTTCCGTTAGAGGGCCTCGCGCTCTTGAAGATGGCCGGACCCAGATGCCTGGCGTACGTCGCTAAAATACAAGCACGGTACGACGCAGAGTTCGCTCAGCATTTTCCAGCGCTCATCGTCCTCTAGTCCAGCGTATCTTCGAGTGCGTTATCTTATCCGGATTCTCATCCAAAAATGTCCTTACATGTACATAGGCCCTCGAGAAAGGCGAAAGTCGTTATGCATATAAATTGTAATCTCAGTTATTGCCAAAGAGAATTCGAAAGCGATTATATTTTGCGGCAGATCGCCGGTACGCTGATTAGTCGAACGAAGGCGTATTCGTACTAGTGTAAAGTAGGTTGTGGTGTATAAGGTATTTACAATGCGGGGAGTACAGTAAGTAGATGTAGGTAGGTACAACAAATAATATGGCAGTATGGTACACACAATTACAGAGTGGAGCGACAGGAAGGATTGCGGGGGATTAATAATGCTAGAATGTTCAGTCCGTGTAGTGTAGGTTGGTTATCCGTGAGGTCCGTGGTCGTGTCATCATTACCGCCGGCTTTGTCTAGGGTTGGGGGCGCCGGCCTGAATCTGCTGCTCCCAGAAGGCGGGGCCCTCGCCAGGTATCCAGTCACCCGTCCGCGAGTCGCGCTCGAAGTCGCCATCCTTGTAGCCGTATCTTGTCTCCAGCAGCTTCAAGAGTGGGTTCCGGAGCGCGGGATCCATGCGGACGGTCTCTCCAGGCAGGTAGCTACCCACCTGGTGGCGAGCCAGACTCTCCTCGAAGAGTGCCTCCTCGTACGTGCAGCCGCAGTTGAGGTACCCGTCGGGAGCCATGCGCGGGGGGTACACGCGCCGCTCGCGCCGAGAGTCGTGCCACGCGCAGAGCGCATTGCCGGCGCGGTTGAGGGCGCAAAACTGGCGAATGCGGGCCTCGGTGCGTGCCTTCCAGGACGCCTGGAAGCTGGCCGTTGAGGGCGGGGTCGACATGGGCGAGGGAAGGTTCCCCGCAGGGTACGCGCGGCGGGCAGGTGACTCCTGAGTCTTGGCCTGCAGCTGCTCGAGATCGTGCACTCGGTTGCGGAGGCGGCGGATCTCGGCTTCCTGCGGGGTCACCGGCGGATAAGCCGAGCTGCTTGGGTAAGTCGTGGAATGTGGGCGGAAAGATTCGTTAAAGGGAGAGGGCGGGGACAGCGACTCGGGCGAGCCTCGGTACGAGTAGGTGGATGCCTGCGGGTCGATGTAGGGTGCGGCCATATTCCCAGCCACACCAGGGTACGAGGACTGCGTAGCCATCATCGATGTTTGCCATCCGACGGGCGGCCCCATCATCATGTCGAGCATGGGGTCGCCGAGCCGCGGTGGGGGAGGGGATCCAGAGTGTCGTGGAGACACGTGTGCGTTCCCCATCGCGCCTGTCAGGCTTGATGTGACGCTGGAGCCGGAAGATGATGATCGAATCTGTGGTGGGCGGGGCGGATCAGACTGGCGCGAACAAAGGACGCGTCCAGCGCGACTCACGGGCATTGATCCGTATGGCGAGTTGTACATGAGGTGCTGATTCCCCTCGGACCCGCGTCGGTCACTGGCTCTAGAACTGCCGCTCCGCGAGGAGCCCCAGAGTGCGGGAGTGGTCGCCATTTCGGATTGGTCTATACGTGAACGAATTTCGCGTGGAAGTGTTGGGTAGGGTCGGACGCGCTTGGGACTACTAATGCCCGAGGTAGACCGTCTGCGGAACGAAAGAGAAGAGGAGCTCGTGAAAGGGAGAGAAGGAGACAAAGGGGGGGATAACAAAGAGAAGGGCTCCGGAACTGCTTCCACTTTAATATCAGGCCGTGCATGAGAGCCACTGTACTGTGTCCACTGGAACGGATGATCTTGAGAATTGTGCATAATGGTTAAGCGGTGCAGATCACAGGAGGACGACGAAGAGGCTTTGGATCAAACCAACAACCAAGCGATACTGGCTTTAAAACATGTTAGCTACCCTGGGGATGGATGCGAGGACGGTGTTGCTAGGGACAACTTGAGATGTGGCCACAACGGGCTGTACAGCGATGATCACTTCGCTCTCGACGACGAGGAAACCGACCGGCGAAAGACGCGTAGATCATAGATCCGAACAGCTCTGCCTCCCGAAGCCCAAAATTAAACGGAAGATCATCTTCGCTAGCCGACACTCAAGAGACTTGCAAGGGCGGAGGTAAACGAGTCCGGATTGGGATATTCCGGAAATTCACACGCAACGATGCACATGTTTTTCTACATCGTCGCTATTCGCGCCCTGGTCCCGCCCTCCCGGAATCTAATCGGATCTTCAGGAACGCGGCTACTTGCCTCCAGCGATCCTCAACAATCGCTACTACGCTCCCGGGGTGCGCAACGCGTACGGCGAACTTCTGTCTGTCCGTCCTGCATGGCAACGTCGACCGCTGGCTCTCCAACAATCGCTCGGTCGTATCTGCCTCTCTCTCTGCGAACAAATCGAAGTTGATACTTGGCGCGAGACCCTGCGAAACCTCGCCGGCGTGCGGCTGATTATCATAATAATCATATTATGGTTGATGCGAGTCCGTACACCGCTTTATATGAAAATCAGCATCAATCCCGACTTGGGACCCGAGTGCCAATGCCATTCAAAACGCCTCGCACGCCGGCACGGCAAGCCACGACCGAAGGGATCAGTAACAAATATGTTGTTGGGTGTAGTCAACGACTCAGACCTCCTGCTCCCAGTTCTATGATATGCTGTGATTATCTTCCTCTTCCAACTTCTTACCGGATGACCATCGTGGGCCGGACGTGTGATTCATCTATTGACCTAGGATCCTCTCCTCCTCACAACCACAGGGCGCGCTACCAACCAATTCCAAAGGCACTGCTGACCGTTGGAATCGCCCTCTGGTTTAAATCGAGGCAGTTGATCGAAGCCTTTCCAAAGTCAGCCGTCCCTCTGTGGACAGCGTTTGTCCCGGTATCCAGGTATTTATTTGCGCTCGCATTGGACAGCGAAGCAAACTGTATGTTAAAAGCAACATTTTCTCAGCATCTTTGTTGCTGAGAGCCGTTAGCTTGCGCCACATCCCGTTGACCTGCGAAGCCTGGGCCCATCGCCGGCCGCTGGCGGGAGAGCAAAAATAAAGAACTTGTTTCAGATGGTTGATCAAGCGCCGAGGCAGCGTCGGGACGGTAAGCGCCGCAGTGATACGTGCGAGTTGGCGCCATTATCGGTCTTTTTGGCGGGAAAACGGAAGCTTACAAACGCCTGTAGGAAAAGCACTTAGCATTTTCGGACTTCAAGTTCGTAGTCGTGTTCTGAACGCCTAGTCGCTACGCATCCATCCCGTTCGAAGTCCAGACAACATTGGATTGACAAGTGGGGACCCTGTAGCATGTCCAACGCGCAAGGTTTGAAGTTCTGGATGGGCGTGGGCGGATTGGAGTGGTCCTTGTAACAGATATTTATTATAAGACAACTGTTGCGCCCAGATGATTTATGACGTTGACCGGAGACGGGAGACGGGGAACAAATGCCTATTCATTCAGCCTCGAAACTGGGGTCATGTTTGACTACGTCGCGCCATGCCTTCCCCTTCGGGAGCTTTTGCCTGGGAGGAATGGTTATTTATTTACAGCGACGAGCCACGCAAGCAGCACAGGAACTCACCCCAGAGCCTTGGGTATCTCTACGAAGCCCGTGGCAAGGTCTATATCTACTACCCGTGTCACTTCCACGGCGGGCCCGTTGGGGCATCTACGAGTAATGGGCAGAAGCCAGGGAAGGACGGTAGAGGCGGTAAATAGCTTACATGCGGAATAACCGCGGGATGGGTGTACAGTGGACAGCGTCGCGGCCAAAACGGTCGGTCGTGGGGAAGCAGTTGTGCTGGAGGATTTCTGCGATCCGACACTTTTCGTCGCCGTTCGAATTCGAAGGGCTCTCCCCAGCCATCGACCGTCGCGGTCGAAATTCAAAAGAGATTCAAACCGTAGTACGTGACTCCGGCATCTCCCGGCCCGGTTCCGATTCCCAAAGAAAAAATATCAAGTCCGAGTCCTCACCAAGTCCTCAACGCAACGGAAATACGATATACTCCGTATTCCTGTCTGCTTCTATCTGTTTCAGTCACCGCTAAGTTAAGCAGAAACACATCCAAGCCTCCAACACCTCAAGAGCGTAGGCACTTTAGTCTGGCATGCGCCAGTTGCACTACCTTGAAGTATCTATGTAGAAATGGGATACCCTCCCACGCATGTCCGCGAAACCTCGCCAGGTATAATGCGGGGGTGCCGGGGTAACCGTCGTTGTGAACAAAACGCTAATTTTGTCTCCCCACGCCTTCGCTCTGTGTTTTTTATTCTTCGAGAATTATCATGGCGATTCCTTGGCAATCCATCCAAAGGACCGAGGGTCTCCAGCAGCCAGCGGACGCGGTGTTCGAGGTGGATTGCAGGCCATAACGGTGGATGCCGACAATTCAAACTCCGTCAGCCGACAAGATCAGACCATAAAGTGCCATCAGCCATCGATTTCAGCAGTTTTCTTTCTTGTCTTCTTCCCACTTGCCTTTCTCTTCAAAATGGTCTTCAAGGTCGCTGGTACGTGCATTGTTCCCGTACAATAGCCAATAACGGCGCTGACACCCACTAAGATGTTTCTCTCGCTGCGTTCGGTCGCAAGGAGATCGAAATTGCAGAGGTGCTTTTCCCCTGATTTCATCCAGTTCACCCCAATGCTGACGATTACCGCCTTTAGAACGAGATGCCCGGTCTCATTTACTTGAGGAAGAAGGTTGGACTTTTTGGCCTCGATGCGTTCCATCGATAGCTAATGTTTCGTTTAGCACGGAGCTGCCCAGCCCTTGAAAGGCGCCCGCATCGCCGGATGCCTGCACATGTACGCCCATTGTTCTCGTGTTTTGCCCCGCCTCATAGTCAACCAAGGACCATCCAAACCGCGGTCCTCATCGAGACTTTGACCCACCTCGGCGCCGAAGTCACTTGGTCATCCTGCGTAGGTTTTTCTCTGAATCGCATCTCGCACCCACCTCTAATTCCGCATCCAGAACATCTTCTCCACCCAGGACCACGCCGCTGCCGCGTAAGTCGCATATCAGATCGAATGCGCGCACGTTCCAAACTAACCAATCGATCAGTATCGCCGCGACCGGTGTCCCCGTCTTCGCATGGAAGGGCGAGACCGAGGAGGAGTATCAGTGGTGCATTGAGCAGACCATCGCTGGCTTCGCCGGCGGCAAGCCCCTCAACATGATCCTCGACGATGGAGGTGACCTCACCAACATCGTCCACGAGAAGTACCCCCAGTACCTTTCCGGTACGTGAATACATTTTATGATCTACGGACGCGGCCTGACGCGTAATTCTTCAGGCATCAACGGTGTTTCGGAGGAGACCACCACTGGTGTCCACCACCTGTACAAGGCATTCCGTGACGGCAAGCTCAAGATCCCCGCCATCAACGTCAACGACTCGGTCACCAAGTCCAAGTTCGACAACTACTACGGATGCCGCGAATCGCTCGTCGACGGTATCAAGCGCGCCACCGATGTCATGCTTGCCGGAAAGGTCGCCGTCGTCGCTGGCTTCGGTGACGTCGGGAAAGGAGTGCGTTCTATCATATCGCGGCGTTCGGTCCCGTACTAATTTTTTTTGCAGTGCGCGGAGTCGCTCCGCTCCTACGGTGCCCGTGTCCTGGTCACCGAGATCGACCCCATCAACGCCCTCCAGGCTGCGATGGCCGGCTACGAGGTCACCACCATGGAGGAAGCTGCCCACCGGTCCAACCTTTTTGTCACCACCACCGGTAACCGCGACATCATCACCTCGAAGCACTTCCTCGAGATGCCCGAGGATGCCATCGTTTGCAAGTGAGTCTTGACATTTTTTTTTTGTCGCGCCCATGCTCACGCCAACCCAGCATCGGCCACTTCGATGTCGAGATCGACGTTGCATGGCTCAAGACCAACGCCAAGTCGTGCTCGAACGTCAAGCCCCAGGTTGACCGCTTCACGATGCCTTCTGGCCGCCACATCATTCTCCTGGCCGAGGGTCGTCTTGTTAACTTGGGGTATGTCGGAAGTCTTCGTGAACAGTTCTTAAACTGACGTGATACAGTTGCGCGACGGGCCACCCGTCCTTCGTCATGTCCTGCTCGTTTGCCAACCAGGTCCTCGCCCAGATCGCGCTCTGGACCACCCCCGAGAAGTTCCCCCTCGGTGTGCACATGCTGCCGAAGGAGCTCGACGAGGAGGTCGCCCGCGCCCACTTGGCGCAGCTCAACGTCAAGCTCACCGTCCTCAGCGACATCCAGTCGAGCTACTTGGACCTCCCGGTCAACGGGCCCTACAAGCCCAACCACTACAGGTACGTTCTAGCGCCGTTTTCATGTCCAAATACTAACCTCGCGTCACGTTTCAGGTACTAGATGGCTGTTGTTATTGTTAGACGGCTTCAACACGCCCTCGCCAAACAAACGGGATCTTCAACGTCCTTGGATGTCGTGTTTCGTTCCGTGGAGACTTTATCCGTCTCCGGAGGCAGGGAAGGTGCTCGGTGCTCGGGTGATGGAGCTGTAGCTATCGGGAGTGCGGGTGGATGTTGCTTGTATTGATAGAAATGCCAGAGGCGCCTCAACGCGCCTTGATTGTTGTCGAGATGTTTATTCAAGGTGTTACCTGAACTTGATACCTCCGCTGCACAGAACGAACACCTGTCGGCGTCGTTCCACAGAGACAGCTATGCCCGACGGGACGTTCATCGGGTCACCCGGCGGGGGTCGACCCGTGGACAGCATCATTATAGGCATCATTCACTCTCCGCGCTCTGATCATGATTCATGGGCGCTGCACCGAAATAACTGACATACATACTTCAAGTTGCAGGCTGTGGGCGCCGCCCATCCTCTCTCCTCCACGACACGCTGAATCTTAACAACGAGCGGCAACATAACCATGTCGAAAGAAGTATCGGCCCTGGGGCCTGTTGACCCTGCGTCGCTCAAGGACGAAGCCCACGATGAGCAGGAAAAGTCGGCGCCGTGGATCGTGCGGAAGCTCGTCGGGGTGCGTCGTCCCGCGCGATTGGCGGCTCTCCTCTGACCGCCTGTAGTCGATGACCGGGCGGATCGTCATGTCGAGCTACGAATCGCTGCGCGCCGCCGGGACCTCCGTTGTCTGTCTTTCGCCGGTGGGTACTTCGCTCTGGTCTCCCTGAGGTGGATGTAGATTGCTCGAAGTCTACTGTACCTCTGGGAGGCTAGCTTTGGTTTAGATCTGACTGCTTCTAGTGGGGCGACTCGGTTCCCCTCCTGCTCCCGTGCATACGTTTCCGCGATCTCGCGGTGCACACGGTCATCGCCGCAACCGTCAGTCGACGCCCACTCGTCTCGAAATAATGCTCAAATATCCACAGGGCGGAATGGCCGTGGTTGCAGCCCCCGTATTCGGGGGTGTCGCCGCCGAGGTCATCTCCACGTTCGGGGACACTATCCTCGTCGAAATTGGGCTGCACGCAGGGTTCTCGCTGGCCGCAACCGCCGCGAACGACCTCGTTATCGACAAGTCGATCAAGGCGGTGATTCCGATCCACTCGAAGCGGCTGGAGACGACCGGCGTCAAGGTCCTGCTGATTACGCTCAAGTACAAGATGACGATGACGGACGCGGCGCTGGGATTTTATCGCAGCAGTGTGCATAAGTGGGTCGCTCGTTTAAATGGCCTCCGGTAGCTAATTCGAGTGTAGGGACAACTCGCTGTTCGCGACGGTGAAGGATTACTTGGCCATAGAGAAGGGGTGGTTCTCGCCCTACCTATTTGCCAGCGGTAGGAGACCAATTATCCCGAGAACGATGAAGCCGGATGTCGTCTTCTGCCACGGTCCCTTCCTCGAAGGTGAACTCCATTTATCAGCTATATCGACGCGATTTTGACACCGCGGCAGGGGACTACAGGGTCGGACAGACCCTCCTCGCCGAGTCGGCCATGGTGATCGCGCTGTGCAGCGCGCCCCCGCCCAGCCCGCCGGCGACGCCGCCAGAGCAGCATCACCTGTCGATCCCGAAGCTGTCGCAGATGCCCTCGCTCACCAACCTCATGCGCTCGCGGCCGCCCTCGCCGTCCGAGCCCGAGCACACCCTCGCGCCGCTGCCGCCGCCACCCGCGCCGCGCCGCATGGTGGTCGTGTGCGTCGGGCTCAAGCCGCACCGCACGCTGTGGACGACGTCCGCGCGCCCGTCGGAGAGCGTGATCAACTACGTCCTGCTGAACGGGTGTCCCGCGGTCGTCGTGCCCGTCAAGGTCGGCGCGCCGCTCGTCGCGTGGGACACGCTCACGCTCGACGACCTGTGGAAGGTCGCGCTGCCCGCGGACGAGCCCGAGGCGGAGCGCACGACCGCGGCGCAGGGCAGGTTTGGCGGGATCGTCAACGTGCTATTTGAGTACCTCGATATGTGCATCGACTGGGACCGCGTCGTCGTGTCGGGCGACCCGGAGAAGCCGACCGACATGGACGCGCGCAAGGCGCTCAAGTCGGCGCTCGGGCTGCTCGTCGCTGCCGCGGTGCGCAGCGGGGACAGCAAGGAGGTGAAGAAGGAGGTGGACAAGGATAGGAGCGGGATCGCGATGTGGAGGATCCCGTGAGTCACGATCAGGTCCTGTCGATGGCGGTGTCGCTGTCAGAGTGAATCATAACGAGCGTTATATAAATCGACGGCTGCGCTGCTTTGAATCGCACCTGTCTCTCTTTCCACCTTTCACAATGCCCCGCGACGCCGCCGATTACACTTTCTTCTGGTCGACGAACCACGTCAAGTGAGTCAGATGAAGGTTGCTTAAACGTTTCGACAACTTTCCACAGCGGATGGGCATCGCAGTGGTATCCCGCGCCCTTCAAGGCCACCGTAAAATTAGACGGCGTGGATCAAGAAGTAGACTTTCCGTCGAACGAACACTGGATGATGCTGGTTCGCCCTCTCCTCATAAATAAACAAATTACACGAAACTAAACTGGCCACAGCAAAAAGCACTGCTCTTCTCCGACGAGGAGGTCGCGCACGAGGTGCTCGCAATCGCGGGCACGTCGAAGCAGGATTGCGCGCGCGTGAAGGCGCTGGGGCGCCGGGTGCGTGGCTTCGACGAGGGCGTGTGGGCCGCGCACCGCGAACGCATCGTCGTCGCGGGCACGGTGCACAAGTTCCGGCAGAACGCGGACCTGCGCGCGAAGCTGTTCGCGACGGGGGAGACGGTGCTCGTCGAGGCGAGCCCGTTTGACCGCATTTGGGGGATCGGGTGCAGCGAGAAGGACGCGATTTCCAGGAGCGGGGATAAGTGGGGGCTGAATTTGCTGGGGAAGGCGCTGGTGGAAGCGAGGAGGGTGTTGAGGGAGGAGGAGGAGGCAGGGCGGGGGGCGGTTGTTGATTAGGTTGTGTCGTCCGTTCATACGTTCCCTTTTTCAGCAGGAGGGAAAGGAATGCGGAGCTGAGACCCGTGCCGCCGAGTGGGGCTGCCATGTTATAAGCTGGGAGATGACAGCATAATTCGCTGCCTGCAGACATGGAGTCAGGTCAATCATGCTAGAGAATTGTATTCGTTTAATTGCTCGCTTGTCTTGAGGTTGTGTAGGTTCACGAGTCCAAGTACCATACTATGTTGACCACGCATACATATTTCGCGCACGGGAAAGACGAGGATGTCAGGAATTAGTCGATTTGGGTCCGGGAGGACAGCCATGGCAGGAGGACAGAAACAGCCAAGCCGGTCCAAGTCGCGCTCTGATTTTTATCATCTAAAGTCAATGTGCCCTGAAACTGCGGGGCCTCGGAAGGTGGGCTTCGAGACGCTGGGCCACGGACAACTGCAAGTGCTCAGGCTGCCACTGAAGGCCGAATCCAAATTATTCAATACTTATCGTTGCCACTCTGTGCTTATTTACGGGTTGCAGCGGTGTACGGTTGCGTGGTTTTCGTAGCAGCCCAACTGTGTTGCTTCGTCCAATGCGAGAGATCCAGCTGTTGGCACACCTGCAAGGTTGAAGTTGAAAAATCGTCACGTCACGAGAGTCAGCGGTGACGGGCGTTACTACTCCCAGCTCTTACCATCATCTTAGGCTTCGAGTACAACATTGTGGGCTCTGCAGGCGGACGCATACGTTCTGTTTCCATGAAACAACAGCCCCGAAATTCAAAGGGCCGCGGTAGAGGGCTTTGAGGTTCTCCAGAACCTTGATTTTGAATTCTGAAAAATTCATCTCCTGTGGAGGGTTGAGGCCTGAGGTACTGGCTCTGCTATCATCTCTCTCCTCTTACACTTTGGTTGGACTAGACAACCCGCATCTACCCCCGTATTTTCCTCGATTTTACTCGAATATTTTACTCGGCAGTTTGGTCCTGTTTGAAAACGGTTATCTTCATGCCAACTTCGGGCAAACGACCAGCGTCGCGGTCCCCAGACGGCGAACGGCGGGCCAAGCGGCAGCTCACGTCCTCGCCGCCAGAGGAGGGCGAGCTTGACGATGAGCCCCAGCCAACCCCGACCACCTCTCTTCCAGAGAAGGCAAAGACCAAAATCCCCTTTCCTTTCAAAAAGCGTCCGGACGCAGCGCCCCCGCCCGCCATCTCCCGCACCAATGTCTTCGAGGCGCAGGAAGCAAACGTTCCAGCGGCATACACGCGCGCCAAGGACGACGAACGTCGGGGGCAGCGAAAGGTGCCACCACCACGAGTACCTGTTGTTGACCACTGGGAGTCCAATTCCGCCTCGAATAGACACCATTCTTCCTCTTGGAACCCCCGCGACAGGCGTTCGCCCTCCCCGCCACACCGTTCTCGCTCTCCCCATTCAGTCTACTCGGACAAACACCGCCTGGCCGGGTCGTCGCGCTCCCGCTCCCCAGACGTTTCGCGCTACCCTTCACCCCCTCATCAGCAGTGGCCATACGATCGACGCTACGACGACCGCGAGGCATATCCCGACCGTGACCGGACCTATCGTCCTCGAGCAGACTCGCGGGTAGATCCGCGTGGGTGGACTCGCCGAGACGACCACTATGAGCCGTATGCTCCGTATTCCGGTCGGCACGATTTCAGGGCGTCCCCTCCGCGCGACTCGCACCACCACTATAGACCCACGTCCCCGGCACGCGACAGCTATAGACCTATGTCTCCGCGACCGTCCACCCGCACCGATTCGCCGCGCGCCCCGCTCTCCCCCCCGCGGACGCGCGCACACACTCCGCCACCTCCTCCCCCGCCCACCTCGGAGCCACCGCCTCCGCCGCCCCCCGACGCCCGACTAATTCCGAGGGACGTGCCGTACAGAGAGCCGCCCAGAGACGCTTACAAAGACGTCCCGCTCCCGCCACCCCCGGCGTCCCTCCCGTCCCGCCCGCCCGCGCCTCTCGAAATACACTCGCCTGCGCCGATGGTCCGTCCGCCGCCACCCGAGGTCCGTAAGGAGACGGTGCGTGCGATGCGCAAGCCCCCTGCCCCGCGCCGTTCGCAGATCGAGGAGGAAAAGGCGTACGGGCGCGTGTTCAAGGGCTGTGGGAACCAGGCAGAGTACCAAGTTACGACGAAGCTCGGCGAGGGTACCTTTGGGTGCGTCCCTCGTTTGTTTTCTTGCGCGATTACTCATGAATTACAGCGAGGTGCACAAGGCGCGGCACACGGTGACGGGGCGGCAGGTCGCGCTGAAGCGCATCCTGATGCACAACGAGAAGGAGGGCATGCCCGTGACGGCGCTGCGCGAGATCAAGATCCTCAAGGCGCTCAACCACCCGTGCATCGTCAACATCCTCGACATGTTCGTCGTGCGCAGCACCTCGACGGACCCACTGTCCGTGTACATGGTCTTTCCATACATGGACCACGACCTCGCGGGGCTGCTCGAGAACGAGCGCGTCAAGCTCCAGCCGAGCCACATCAAGCTGTACATGAAGCAGCTGCTCGAGGGCACCGAGTACATGCACCGCGTGCGTCTCTTCTCTCGTGCATAATGATCTTTTACCTAGACCTTTGACGCCGCAGAACCACATCTTGCACCGCGACATGAAGGCCGCGAACCTGCTCATCAGCAACTCGGGCACGCTGCTCATCGCGGATTTCGGCCTCGCGCGCGCGTTCGACGCGACCGACCGCGCGGGGCGAGAGCGCAAGTACACGAACTGCGTGGTGACGCGGTGGTATCGGCCGCCGGAGCTGCTGCTCGGCGCGCGGCAGTACGGCGGGGAAGTGGACTTGTGGGGCGTCGGGTGCGTGCTCGGCGAGATGTTCATGCGGCGGCCGATCCTGCCAGGCACGTCGGACCTCGACCAGCTCGAGAAGATCTGGGCGCTGTGCGGAACGCCGAACCAGCACAGCTGGCCCAACTTTGACTCGCTGCCCGGGTGCGAGGGCGTCAAGCGCTTCAACCCGTACACGCGCAAGCTTCGCAATAGTTTCGAACAGTGCGTTTCGCATTCGCCTATTCATTATTTTTAGATGCTTATGAGGATGGATAGCATCGGGAAGGAGACGTGCGACCTCATGGACCGACTGCTGACGTGCAACCCGCGCGAGCGCATCACCGCCGCGCAGGCGCTCGAGCACGACTACTTCTGGACGGACCCCATGCCCGCCGACCCCAAAACGTACGTCTTCCGTCTTTCTCTTGACGCGTACTAATGAGACAACATAGCCTCCCGGTCTACGAAGCCTCGCACGAGTTCGACAAGCGCGGACACCGCCAGCAGCAGCAACAGCAGCACCACCAGCAACAGCAGCAGCATCAGCAGCAGCAGCAGCAGCAACAACAACAACAACACCACGCGGGCCCGCCACCACCGGGCATGGATCACCGACCGTACCGTCCCCCGCCACCCGGAGGCATGCCCCCACAGCAACACCCGAACGCGAATGCGAACCCGAACAACTGGCGGGCGCCACCGCGACAGGGCGGGCGCCCCGGGACGCTCGCGCAGAACTGGCCGCCGCAGGGCCAGGGTCAACCAGGGCCGGGGCAAAGGGACGGCGGGTTCGACCCGCCGCGGCGCGACTTCGACCCGCGGTTCGAGCCCAGACGCGATGAGCCGCCGCGGTTCGACCACAGGCGGGACGGCGGGCCGCCGTTCGACGCGCGGCACGGGCACGGGCACGTTCCCTACGAGCAGGGGCCACCGCGGCGGGATGGGCGTGACGAGTTCGGGGGGCCGCCGCCGAGACGGGATGGCGGGGGCGGGGGCGGGGGCGGGTTCGATCGCGAGCCGAGGAACGGGCCGTACGAGTCGCAGCCGCCGCGGAATGCGGGGGTGGGCGCGGGGGGACGGCCGGCGGGGCTCCCTCCGCGCCCGCTCGCGCCGCAGGGGCAGCTGGCGCCGCTTCCACCGTCTGGGGGCATGCCGAGGCCGCGCGGGGGTGGGGCGGGGCTGCGGAGGCGCTTAATTACGGCTAGGGGGACGGCTAGGAGGAAGAGGAGGAGGATAGAATGCACGCACGCACCTACATGTAGATGATACTCACTCGGGGTAGGCCTGGTCGTAGAGCGGAGGGCGGTATTGTAGATAGTGTATCTTAATTGTCATATATGCACCACCGAGTTCGGTTAATCCTGGCGCGCGTTTGGCCTTGCCCAGCCCTGCGTATAGTACTTAATATGGATCCGCTGAAGCGCGGGGTGCTCGCGAAGCATTGGAATAAATGCATTCATTGTGTACTTTTGTTGTGCTTGCTGGTAATCAGTGGCAGTCCTGATTGAATCAGATTCGGGCCCGTTACGGTCAGGGGTTTCTGCGCACCATCATGAGTGACTCGCAACACATTATGGCCTTTGACGCTACCATGGACAACCTCCCGGGCCTCATTTCTTGCCGTATTCCCTCCCCGCCTCGCTGGATATTACAACCCAGGCCACTCCAGTGCCGCACAATCCAAAGGTTCCTTAGGTTCCCCATCTCTGGCTCGCCGAAGGACAACACAACGAGATCCACGGCTACGTTATAACGTCGCTCGGACGCACCGTGAAGCAGAAGCGCCGTACAATGAGCCTGATCACCTCCACAACTGGCTCCCGCGCCTTCGTCGACCGCATAATCCCTCTCTCTGACCTCGACGCCTCTGCGATTCCCGAAAAATCGCCCGCATGCCCCTCTCCGGTCTTCCTCCGGAAAGACGGCCGCGCTGTGACCGGGTACCTCATCGCCAGCTTCGCAGGGAAGCTCGCGAACGGCCTCGTAAGCATATACATTTTCGGATAAGACAGCATCACCCAGTGAAATTCCCATATCTAGACGTGCGACCCAGACTTGTCGCGGGCGTTGTGCGATGCCGAGCAGGCAAGTCTAGCCAGCGTTAATTCGTACCTGGAGGCGCTCGACGGAGCGGCGGGAGCGCCGTGCATTAATCACGACCAGGCCCACAATCCCGAGGAGGTGGGCGCCGTCGACTCCCTTCTTCAGGTGGCCCACCACGCCCCATCCCGCATCGCTGCTATCCTCGCAGCGCTAGCCGGGGAGGTCGCGCAGTGGCCCGAGGAGGAAGAGGAGGCGCATGCCGGTGAGTACGAATCAAGTATGGATCGCCGCACATCGTTTAATTAGCCCACAGATAAATGCGTCCCTTCGTCAAGCAACACCGTGCGCGAGGGCGAGGAAGATGGGGTCCAATCCCTGCGCTACCTCGCCGCGGTCGCGCCGCCAGACGTAGCCGCGGTGTTTCACAAGGTCGCCACTACGCTCCTCGCCGAGGACGGGGCACGCGGTGAGTAGTTTAACATGTTCCCTAACAAGACCATCCTGGTCGGATATTGACGGTGACGGCGAGCTCGTCACCCTCGACGAGCCGCAGACGTCGCGCAAAATGGAGGGTCACCGAATTTTTTACGATAATCAATTAATATGCTTACTGTAGTCTCTGCCTTATAAAATCATCAGTTAATCCACTCTTTCGTCTTCTTGTTCCTTGGGGAACTCCGCCCAACCAGCAGAAGGACGGGGAGGTTTCCGAGCCGAATCGCCAGTCCTCGATATCGCTCGCAGCTACATGATAAATTCGCTCACCAGACAACACGCATGCAATATATCTGTCAGTCTGTCGTTGTGCAATGTATGTAGCTAGGTCGTGATGTAGGTATGATACAGGTGTATGTACGGCGGTATGTACGTTCCAAAAAGAAAGCGGGTCATGTCTACGTATCGTACGTATGTCGGGGAAAAAGGGTCGCGTGCGTGTGAAGGGAAAATATGTATATGGGCGTGTTGTGCGAAGGAGAAAGCAAAATAAACGGAGGGAAGGAAAAGCAAGGAAAGTCAAATGCGATCGTGACTGTGGCGTTCGCCGTTAATGCGATATGTAGTGCGAATAAGGACATATAAGCTTATTAAGGTTATAAGCACAAGCTCAAGCTCAAGCGACGACAACACGAACGCGACCAGCGCGCAGGGGGCTACCAATTCCACTCCTCGTCGTCGTCGTCGTCCTGCGGCGCGCGCGGCGCCGGCTGTGCGCTCGAGCGCGTCGAGAGCGGCGCCTGGCCCTGCGGCTGCGCGCGGCGCGCGGGGAGCTTGAGGCTCGTCTGCGGCTTCGGGGTGAGCGCGGGCTGCGGCTTTGGGTTGAGCCCCGCCTGCTGGCGGCGCGCGGCGAGGCTCAGGCTCGCGGCCGGGGCGGGCGCGGGGGTGGGGGTGAGCGCAGGCGTGAGCGGGGCGGGGGTGAGCGGCGCGATCATCCCGCCCTCGTCGTCGTCGTCGTCGAGCAGCGACACGGCCTCACGCGTGTGCGCGGGCGTGCGCGGGTCCGGCGCCGGCGCGCCGCCGACCTGCAGCGCGTGCGCGATGTCGGAGAAGAGCAGCGACGCGCGCTTGCTGTTCTTCGCGAAGCCCGGCGCGCGCTGCAGCTCCTCCCAGCGCCGGCCCACGCTGGTGCCCATGTTCCCGACCCACGCGGCGACGGGCGCGGGCGCGACGCTCTCGACGAGCGCGAGGCCCGGGAGCGCGCTGCCCGTGCTCGCGGGGCGCGCGGGCTTCGGGCGCGCGTGGCTCGTGCTTGTGCTCGTGCTCGCTCCGTTCTGCGCGTGCGGCGTGCCGGGCGAGCGCGGGAGCGCGCTGAGCGCACGCGCCTGCGCGGCGGCGAAGAAGAAGTCGGCCTCGGCCTCGGCGCTCGAGTCGCGCTCCCGGTCGGCGTCCTCGTCTCGCTCCCGCCTCCTCGCCGGCTCGCCCGCGCCCGCACTCGCCTCCCGCGGGGCGGACGGCCCGCGCTCGCGCTCGCGGCGCGCGGCGAACGCGGGGTTGGGGGACATGGTCGGCGTCGCGCCGTGGTCGTGCACCATGAGCACCTGCGCGCGCTTGCGCTCGGCCTCGGCTTCGTCCGGCTCCTCGCGGCACGGCTCCGAGTCGAGCGAGGACATGCTCGACTGGGAGCGGCGCGTGCTCGCGGTCGTGTGTGTCGTCGTCGTCGTCGCGGTGCTCGAGCCCGAGGCGCGGCGCGGGTCGAAGCGGGGTTGGGGGGCGAAGGAGGTGGGCGAGAAGGACGAGAGGGCGGCGGGCGAGTAGGGCGCGGGGGAGAAGGCCGCGATGAAGCGGCCGACCTCGCGGATGCCGTCGAGGACCGCGCCGCCGTTGGCGGACGTCGGGGCGGGGCTGCCGTCGGTGCTGAGGCTGGTGTTGTTTGAGGAGGAGGCGGAGGCGGGCGAGGTGACGGCGGTGTTGTGCGGGGAGGTGAAGCCGCGCGAGACGATGCGCTCCCATTTGCGCTTGACTGTCTTGCTTGTTATTAGAAATTTGTGGGAGGAGGAGTGGAGAGGGGCGCACGCTGGAGGAGCTCGGCCTCGTGCACGGCGAGCTGGGAGCGCAGCTCGAGGCACTTGGACTCTTTCTGCGCGATGAAGTGCAGCAGGTCGGCGTGCCTAATACTTGATGAGCGGGTGAAGCGTAACTCTCAACAAGTGGACAAACTTCTCCGCCAGGGTAACAGGGTCGCGCTCGCGGCGGTCGAGGGCGCCGCCGAGCGAGTTGCTGCGGACGAGGGCGCTGTGGTGGCCGGCTGCGCGGGCGGGGCGGGCGGCGGGGTTGTATGTGATGGACGAGGGGCGGCGGGCGCCGCTCGGGGTGGTGGGGGTCAGCGGGCTGGGCGAGTACGGGCTCGGGTACACCGCGGACAGCGGCGCCGAGGGCTGGCCGTCGCTGGCGGGGCCGTCGACGAGCTGCAGCGGGCGGGGGCCCGCGGGCAGAGAATGGCGCTTCGAGGACATGGGGGCACGGAACAAAATTATAATGCACGCCAAATATTATATTTATTTTGTGCTCTAATGCTTCGACGCTGCGCCCGTGCTCTCCTTCTCCGCGTCCGCGATAAATTTCCTGATGCTGTTCATCCTAGTCAGTTGAAGCACATCCTCAGTCCAGTCGGGGCTGGCTGCACGCACAATTCTTCTTCTTCGCTGGGGGTGCCTCGTCAGTGACCCTATACGTCGTTCAAGCGCACGGAGAACGCACCTCGAGCCCGCGTTGATGGGGACGGCGCGCTTGGCCTCCTCCGCGTTCTTGGGCGCAGCGGCCTTGCCCGAGCGCGAGTAGACGGCGGTCGCGGCAATGCTGCCCAGCACACCCATCGACAGGTATTGTTTCGGGATCGCGCGGCCGAGGATCGTGCTGTGTGCGCCGCGGTCAGCGCGCCCTTGGGGCAGGGGAAGGGCGTACTAGGTCATGGTGTTAGCAGGCGGGCAGAGAGAGCGGGTTGGTGCAGAGCGGTTCCAAATCTGGTCGGGCTATATCGGCACACGCGTTGCGATCCTAACACGCGCATACACCCGACTCTTTTTTCAACTCGGCGACGACGACTCGGATTAATGCGGGGTGCGTGCGTATTTCAAAGTGCCCTGCACCTCTGCAAGATGAACCGCTTGGAGCCCCCGCCTCGAGTTCAAGTCCAACTGGATTGAATCTCCCTCTGCGCTTCAAGCTTGCACTATCCTCCCATCTCATCCTGGGACCTGGCAATTCTGAATCCAACGCTTCAATTCAACGAGTATTAATGCCAGTCCCCCGTTACCCCAGGAACGAATTGCTCTCCAACCTGAATTGCAACTCTAATCACGCGCGCTCGACGACTGCCTCCTCGCTATCAGCTGGGATTATATTACTCTATCCCGCAGTTGTAATTTATTGTTTTAGCTCGAACAATTGGGATTGGGTTGAGGAGCTTGGCAATTGAGGTTGAGCTTGCTCTCCGCGTGATGTACAGTAGTTACAATTGAAGGGGACCTAATACATGGTATTGCTCCTCCTTGCACGCCTCTTTGTGGTCCGCCCAATGGCCCTTCTGGCAGATCCGAGCAGTACCATTCCTAGGGCGCACATCAAAACAGGCGGGATGGAACGGACAGGCACATAAGTACCTTTCTGCAGCCCAAGCACTTCTCCCACTGCCCGACGCACGCCTCACGCTTCTTGCACGTGAGATCGCTGCAGAGGCGCAGCACGCCGACGGGGTCGCCGTCGACCCAGCTCCACACGGCGTCCTGCGTCCAGAGGTCCTGCGCCAGCCACAGGTGGTCCCGCGTATCCTCGGCGCCGTTGCTGGAGCGCACGGGGTGGGTGTCGCCGTCGTCAGCCGCCTGAAACTCGACAAAAGCGCGCGCGGCGCGCCCCGCTCCTTGAGCTTGCCGAGCACCTTGATGAACACCAGCAGATACCGCGCGGCGATGTGCAGGTACTGGCGCGCGAGCGCCGAGTCGCCGTCGAGGGCGAGCGCGGCGGAGTGGATCATCCGCAGATCGACGGACTTGGCCGTCTCCGCGCACTCTGCGTCCGTCAGCGGCGTCTGGTGCGGGGGCGTCAAGTCGATGCCGCTTCCCTCGGGCATCCCGTCAGCCTCAAGCCATCGCTGCGCAAAGTACGGCGCGTCGGCGGCGCGCCCGACGCGCAGCAGCGCGGACGTCGAGCCGCGCTGCCCCATGTTGTCTGACTCGCAGATGCGCAGGATCTCGAGGTTCGTTTCGCTGTGGCGGGGGAAGAGCATTTATAATTCATCCGGTGAATCGAGGAGAGGCGCGCACAGCGCTTCGCCTGGATGCACGCGTGGACGAGGGCGCCGAGGACCCGCGTGTATCCGCGCGTCGCGGAGACGCCCCAGAAATTGGGCGCGCCGTACGCGTGCTCTTCGCCGGCGATCTCGAAACAGCGCGGGCCCATCAGGCTCTTCATGTGTACGCGGCCTCGCGCCGGTTCAGCGCCTGCTGCAGACGCGCAGCGAGATCTCGGGCTCACCTTTGAGCTCGGAGCTCTTCAGGAGGTCGATCGCGATGTCATGGGGATGGAGTAGCACTCGTTGAGGTTCTCTGGGTCGTCTATCGCCCGTGGCAGGAAGGGAATCGCCTCGTCTGGTTTCTTCTTGAGAATATCTTCCCCGCGTTCCAAGCTGGAATCGTCAGGTCAACGTACAAGTTGGAGGGCACAGGCTTCACATTCCCTGGTGGCTGGTGATTCCAACTTGAATGTCAGAACTTGAAGTTTGATCGACAGGAAATGCCAAGTTGCCGGGTGATCGCCGCTATGCCATGCCGTGACGTCTCAGCCCTCTTGCAGCTTTGCGTCGTCGGCATGGAGGACTTCGTTATGCAAGTGTGGGCTGACGCGCAAAAACGGCTCTCAGGATGCCATCGCCGGAGCAGGCGCCTTTTTCCCTCAGTTCCCCGAGTTCACTCGGGCGGCGTCGCTTCCGCGGTCCCCCCGCCCAACCAACCAAAGTCAGTCCCATTTCAGACCAAGCTATGGCTGCTCCCGAGTTTTCTGAAGTACTTTCTCAGGGGCTGAGCTTACTGCGATAATCATCGCTCTTGATGCTGCACGCCAAAAGCAGCTCAGTCTCAGCCTGCCATTCACGTCGCCGTTCTTTATCCTGAATGTGCATAGCGACTCCCAGTACGCCATAGATTGCTTGCGCACATCGGTCCACACATGGCTGCGTAACGGATGGAAAACATCGGGAGGTGATTTTCGGAGCTCGACTCGAGGCCGGATCGTTCAGTGCTTACTACTTCCAGGTCAGAACGTGGAGAACAGGGACTTGATCGACGGAGCACATGCCCTGAAGCTTCAAATTGAGCGTTCTTTGGGGGGCGGAAAGGTCGAGTTTATCTGGGTTCCTCGGACCGCAAATCAGGAAGCAGACCGGCTTGCAAATTTCGGGTGCGACCATGCAGAGCAAGAGGTACGTCTACAGATTTTATTCCTTTGCCACACATTTCTTACACTTATTGATTCAAAGTTCATTGACTTGTATGGACGTCCCTCAAATTCCGGCTTGTATCACTACTAGAGCGCCAAAAGATCACGTTTTGAGCCTTCAAGGGACATGGCCGCCTGACTACGGACTGTAGCATTGAATCTATTCCACATGGGCCATTCACATTTTTAGGCCTCGGATTCCGCCCGTGCGTCTAATCTTAGCTTCGTTCAACCGAAAGATTTGCGGTTGACGTAAAGTGGCTGTGTTGCCGTATTAATACTTACGCGTACGCTTTGAAAAACGCCGCCTTTGTGTCCTTTCGTCCTTCCAAGCTCAACTCCCATGACATACCATCTCGACGCCTGGGCCGACGGCGCGTGTCGCGGAAACGGCCAACCCAGGCTCAATCGCCGGAGTCGGTGTTTTGTTTAAAAAACCGCCGTCTGCCAGATGGCGTCGCCAACTCCCTCAGTATCCAACGCGTACAAACCAGAATGCGCACTTTACTCGGTGTTTAAGCAACACACTCTCAGCTATCCAGCGTCAACATCATTTTGGCCCTCGAAAAGGCGCGCGAGGGGCGGGAGGCGCTGCGCGACGACCGTATTTTATTTTCGCCATCCACACCGACTCGAAGTACGCTATTGGGTGCCTGCACGAGTGAATTGAGAAGTGGATCAATAACGGCTGGTTGAACACGCGGTAGGCAAACGGGTCTGATAGTCGACTCTGGTGACGTTCTGGTGTATCCTAAGGTTGTGAGGTTGCGAATCACGACTTGATTGAAAAGGCGTAAAAATTGAAGGATGACTTTATGAACGGAGGCAGGGTTGGCTTCGTTTGGATCCCTCGAGAGCAAAACCAGGAGGCGGACAGTCTGGCGAACGAGGCGTGCGATGAGCAGTACTAGTCAAGTTTGGTGCGGCCAGCCTTTCTTGAAATTTCCTCCAGTTTCGATTCAATTCCTTAGAAGTTCTGCTTTCCGTATCAAGTTGGTGGATGCACCCTATCATTTCAATTTTTGCACAACCTTGGCAAGACCTTGGTAGTAACAAGTAGTGAAAAACCCCGGCGCGACCCAAAATTTCCAGAAGATCGGAGGAGGAGGAGGAGGATATATTACCGCGGTGGTCCCAATGAGGAACGTACGGGCACTGTACCTGCATACACAGCCTCTATGTATGCTACAGTCATCTACCTTTCGAACGATGCGACAGAAATGCGGTGGATCCACTAGTGGTGAAATTGGGTTCAATAATTGAGCCGTGGCTAGATAGTTATTAGTGGTTGATGGAAAATGTGCAGATAATCGTAGCAGAAAATTCTTGGTGTGTGCCCCTGAATGCTCTTTGCGTATTCTGACCGCTCGGGGTACGCGATGGTAATGAATAGATAACCTTCGAAATCCGAGAGGTGGTCATGATTCATGAAGCCCCGGAAAACGGGCGCCGACATGTTGGTCAGGAACAGGAAGGAAGTCAACAACAACAAACCCTCCTCCTCCCTCTTCCTTCCCATTTCTCCGATTACGCTCCGGACCGCGCCCAGCGATGCACGCCAATCAACTCCAACCAACCACATGCCCACACACGTCCTCGAGGGCGCCCCGATCGACAAGACGCGGACCGGGAAACTGGTCATAGGGCTTGGACGCGAAGTCCCATAAATACATACACGACGCGACGCCGTTGCTGAAGTACGTTGGCCATGAAATACGGATTTCTTGTGCTCGCGTTCGTCGCCGGCGTGAAAGGCAGGCTTTCTGCTTCTGAAAATACGACCACCATTGCAATACACAACGACCGGTTGTCATTCACGTATGCATGCCGTGCTGACCTCGGCTCGGTATTGACGCTCCATTCCACAGCGTCGACAAAACGAATGGGATCTTGGGCCACATTCATCTTGACGGCCAGGACCTTCAAGGGCCCCAATCCAATACGTCCGGCCGCGGATACTACGAATGCCACTGCGTACCAATGGGCTACGAGGTGCCCGCTTCGGATATCTTCCACATAGCTACCGATGGCAATGCGACTTTTACCCTCCTCCAAGGCGAGGATACTGCCTACGTCCCGTATGCCGGCGTCTTCATGCAGCAAGTTCTTCCTATTGGGCATACCTTCCAACAGTGGTATTTCCTGCGCGACACGCCCACGTCCACCGGGCTGCATAATTTTGCGCGTATGTTCTACAGCAACTCGTCCACCGGGCCCCCTTTCGCAGGTAAGCACGCTTCCCAGAGGAACACACATACAACTGATTTATCACTAGATGGCGGCATTCCCGTGCGGGAGATTCGGGAGGTGTTTCAATTTAATACGACGCTGTGGCAGACAGCGTCGAGTAATCCGAGTCTAAACGTCAGTATCCCCGACCAAAACGCCATCACACCCGCCGTGCAGGCCCAGGACGCGACGTGGGATTTGGCGACCACGACTCCGGACGAGCCGTTTGTGCTGCAGACGTCGGATTGGTGGACCAAGTACTTCTTGTCCGATGCCTATCGCAATCGTAAAGCACACGGACTCTATGGGACGACGGAAACGGGGATGGCTTATGGCGCATGGATGGTCTCTGGTGCGCCCTGTTATTTCGGTTGTCACTCCATGCTCAAAATCTTCGTTAGTGATTCAGGACACACTATTCGGCGGCCCGACCCACTACGATTTGCTTCTCGACGGCATGATTGGAGTCCCGGAAGGCAGCGCCAATCTCGTCCGCATTCCACATATATACTACTATGCAAGTCCACGATGTTGTTTTCATCCATGTGTTTGACGAGCCATCTCTTAGTTCGCTTCCAGCCATCAGGGAGCTGCCACGAGCAATCTTACGAACGAAGGCTATGATCGCACATGGGGGCCGCAGTATCTGTATTTTAACAAGGGGCAGCAAGCCAGGTAAAGCTCATTATGGTTGATTTTGGCGTTGGATAACCCCTTCCCCAGTCTTCCGACTCTCCGTACCGATGCCGAGGCGCAGGCGGACTTTTCCAAATTCGCCGATTTCTACCAGTCAATCGCGCACCTGGTTCCCGGGTTCACGCCTCCCGCCGCGCGCGGCGCCGTGTCCCTCATGCAAATGAGTCTTCCCCCCGCTGCCGAGGATGTCGTCGCCGTTCTGAGCGCCCCGGGGCTGGACTTCCCGCGAAACGTGCTCGACCTCAAGGCCCGGCAGTATTGGGGGGACGTCAGTCCTGCAGGAGCGCTTCAAATAGGGGATGTCGCCGAGGGCACGTACAGGCTAACCGTGTATGCCAAGGGTGAGTGAGTATTGTTCACGATCTAAACGGATGTTAAATTTTGTAGGTGTCTTTGGGTCATTTGTTCAGGAGGGAGTCGAAGTCCAGGCTGGAAAGACAACGGTATTGAATGGCTTGGTGTGGATGGAGGAGAGTGCTGGTACACGTCTCCCCTTTCACGCATATCAGCGGCTAATTTGCTGGGACACAGGAACTGAGTTATGGCGTATTGGCACGCCTGACAAGTCGGCGGGAGAATTCAAGCACGGGTTTGAGCTCGATCCGAACAAGACGTATCACCCAATGCAGTACCGCAGCTACTGGGGTGCATATTCGTTCGTTACCGATTTTCCTTTGGGGGTCAACTTCGTCGTGGGCCAGAGCGACGTCGGCGCGGACTGGGTATGCACATCGCTGTTGTTCTCGTAGCCTGAAACTGACACAGGTCCGTCAGAATTACGCACAGATTGCCACCAGCGGGCAAAAGGTCAACTTTACAATCCAGTTCGACCTGCCCCAAGCACCCCCTTTGAATTCCACGGCCACATTCACGATTCAGCTCGCTGGGGCGAGCGGAGCGACCGGAAACGAGGACTTTTCCTCTGCGGCCTTCGCGAGCTTCCCGCTCGCGGCGTCTGTGAATAACCTCTCGGATGCGCTGGAGTGGATCATTCCGAGCAACGTGAGCTCGAGCTGCCTCGAGCGTTCGGGAATCAGCTGCTTCACGGTAGCGAACAAGTGGACGTTCCCCGGGAGCTGGTTAGTGAACGGCACGAACCAGGTGGTGCTGGGGCTGCATCCGGGTTCTTCGACGCGGGTCATGTACGATGCTTTGCGATTGGAGCTGGCATAATCGTTACGTGGCGTGTTTTCGTCGCAAGGACTCTGCCAGTGCGAAAAATAATGGTTGATAAGATCTTGTGAACCAATCGGTTAACGTTACCAGTGTACGGCTTGCGAGTCAACGACTCAATGTTGAGTCGACGTGGAGTCGCCCTTGATTTAGACAAAGCCTCGTCCTGACGGGTCTGCCAGCGCGCTGAGCGGTGTCAACAGAGACTACTGGCGCAACAGTGGATTCGCGCATCACGAGCTGCTAGCGGCATACTAACGGGCCCCCGGGATGCGGCCACCGGGTAGCGGGCCGACGTCACAGCCTGATATAATGACACACTCCCACGCTCACTACACCTACTGTTCACCTCAAGTCAACCTTGGCTTTACGCCTTCGCCTGGCGCCAGATTTTTCTGATAACCATTCAACGTTCAACGTTCAACTCGCGCGTGGCAGCAACACTCAATCCTTCAAGCTTGGCCAGGGACACTGCCAAGGCTGCCGGCAGATAATCACTTGCATTGATTCACTCCCGCGCGGAGGATCCGACGCGATGCTCCTAGACCTAAACAGTGTTGTCAGGGTCAGACAAAGGAGTCAAGAAAAATCAACTGTTCTTGACCGGTTGACCTGTCAAGCGATTGACCGGACATTGACGGGGTCTTGACCGGTCAAGGGTTGACAAAAGGCGCTGACGTCGTCTCCCAAAGAAATGTTTTAAAAAATCACGCGATTTTGAGATGTCCCCGATTGTCAAAGACCCTGTTAAGAGTCAAGACCCGTCAAGACCCCGTCCAAACCCCGCCAAGACCCCGTCAAGGACAACACTGCTAGACCAAATCCGATGGCTGCGGACTGCAGCCAGATACCACTTTTGCTCAGTACTTTCATTTATTAGCAAGATGCTCGTCAATTTTAATGCTTTGTGGTCGCGTTTGCCTTTGCGTTTGCCTTTGCGTTTGTCTCGTCTCAAAAAATACAAGTGTAGAAATCATTTATCGCCACAACCCTTGGCCATTGCGTCTTGGAGAAGTGTACGAATGGACTTGAACGGCGAGCTCTCAAGCACGATTAAAGCATCAATTAGTTTCCAGGTTGTAACTCAGTGCGTCGTCTGAATAAAATTTGATCCGCCCACGGTGGGCCAATCACGCATCTCACAATAGCAGCTCAGACAGGACGGTCCGCCGCTTTGTCAGTTACCCAGGGTTGCCGGGCTTTCTCTAAGGCTCCGGCGATATTCCCTACGTCTCTATTCTCGATTGGCCGAGGTACGTCTCACGCCTCAGCTCAGAACCAGTTGCCAAACATTCAAAGCGTCTACCATAACCTCCACCGCGTCAAAGGCTGTTGGCGCCCTCGATTCCCTCGATTGCGCCCGCCACAAGATTTCATATCCGTTTAATAATTCTTCGGTGTTGCTTCCGAATCCTAGGAACTCTCATTTGGAGAAATCGACAAGTGGCACCCGCGATGTTTCAAATACAAACAGCGCTACATTAACAGAATTGGTCTAGTTTAAGATTCTCTGATATTTATAAGGCTCCTCCTGCTCTTCCTCCATCTTCCGTCTGGATTCCTGGCAGTGATTATATTCATTCCATACTTCTTTCCTTCTTGCCTTTCTTTCATCGATTTTCTTCTTCTCGGGATCCCTGCGAGCGATTATGGAGTCTACTAAAGTTCCAGGGTACTCCAGTCGGCTGGATGAACTCGCGTCCGGGGGCGTCCCTCTGGATACTGGCGACTATCCTTCCACATTTAGCGGGACGAGAAGAAAGCCCAAGTTCCCGAGACTGAGCAGGCCGGTCCCGATAATGCGTCCCGAGTACGACGTCGTTGTTGTAGGTTCGGGGTACGGGGGCGGGGTTGCTGCGAGCAGAATGGCAAGGGCCGGGAAGCGCGTGGTGGTTTTGGAGCTCGGCAAGGAGAAGTGGCGTGAGTGACCCTCTGCATCATGTCCTGCATGTATTTAATCCAACTACGATGCAGCTGGGGAGTACCCCACCGGTTTGAAGGACTCGTTACCAGAGTTTCACATGTCTGGGAATGCCGGACGATTCAGCGGCGGGCCGCTCGAGGAGGTCGCCGTGGGCAGGTCGACCGGACTCTATCATGTTGTCGTTGGCCAGGGCCAGAACGCGTTCGTCGCGAATGGTAGGCGTTCTTTGCGTGTATATGCATATGCTTTACTGATTCGCACAGGCCTCGGGGGGACTTCGTTGCTCAATTCCAATGTTTTCTTAAGAGCGGACAAACGAACGCTGCAGTTGAACAACTGGCCAGAGGAGATCCGCAATGATCCTGCTTGTCTTGATCCATGTAAGATCATATTTTGGAACCGTATGCAGCTACTAACATTTAGATAGATTATGCACGCGCAGCAGAAATGCTCCAACCGGTTCCCTACCCAGAAGACTACCCTGCGCTCAAGAAACTCGAGGTCTTGGAGAAACAGGCCAAGGCGCTGGGTCACGGCGACAACTGCTACCGCGTTCCACAAACCACCTTTTTCCGCGACGGCCTCAACAACGCCGGGGTCGAGATGAAGGCGTCGACGGGCTCGGGACAAGACTGCACCGGCGTCAACGACGGCTCGAAGAACTCTGTCCTCATGAACTACCTTCCCGACGCGTGGAACTGGGGCGCCGAGATCTTCTGCGAGTGCGAAGTGCGGTATATCCACGAGAATCGGACGGGCGGCGGATACATCGTCTTTTACGCGTGGCATGGGGACGGCAGGAAGGCTTTCAGCGATAATTTTTACAATGGGCTGATGTGGGTGCGAGCGGTGAGTGCAATTCGATTTCGTCTTGAACCTCCGAACTCATATAAACACAGAAAGAGCTCTGTTTCCTGGACGCAGGTGCTCTCGGGACTACGGAGATTCTGCTCCGGTCGAAGGCGCACGGCTTGAAAATGTCTCGATTCGTCGGCCAGAAGCTGTCCGGTGACGGCGATAGTCTGAGCTTCGGTGCGTCTTTTTATCTCTGATGAAGCCCACAGACTGATTTTTTTCAAAGGCTACGACACCGATGAAGTCGTGAACGGCATCGGCGGTGGACACTCTCCCGCCGAAAGGCCTTGCGGCCCCACTATCACGGGCGTGATGGATAACCGAGGACCAGAGACGTCGCCTAATGTGCTCGACGGCTACGTCCTGGAGGAGGGCGCGATTCCGCAGGCCCTTGCGTCCGTGATTCAAGGAGCGTTCGAGGTTCTTCCGGGGCAGACACACCCCGCCTACACTGCAGCCAACTGACTAAAACACGTTTTCTCGCGCGCGAAGTCGGGCGTCTTCGGCCCTTATGCCAGGGGCGGCAGTTTGAATTGCACGCAGACGTATTTGATCATGTCCCACGACAACAACGAGGGGACGATCACCCTTGACAACGACAAGCCGTACCTGCGGTTCTCGGGCGTCGGGCGAGCAGATCACCTCGAGAAGTTGGATTTAATTCTCGGCAACGCGACGAAGGCAATTGGCGGGACGTTGATCAACCCACCGTTTTATGCCAGTGAGTATTCGCGTTTCGTTAAGGATACCCGCTAATAAATCTGGTAAGAAGTCACGGTGCACCCCCTAGGAGGCGCTATCATCAGCTCCGACGAGACTGGACGATCTGGAGCGACGAACCACATCGGCCAGCTATTCACCGGCGACGGGTCGGAAGTGCATACCGGTCTCGTTTGCGTCGACGGATCGGTGATACCATGCGCGCTCGGTAAGTTTACATTTTCGATACCAAGTATGATCACTGACTTTCCAAGGGGTGAACCCGCTCGCAACAATCACTGCCCTCGCCGAACGCTCCGTCGACTTTATCGCGCGTAATAATGGTTGGACCATCGACCCGTCAAAGAACGGACGTCTGGATCTCTTCGGAAAGCCCGCGCGTTCTTTCCCGTTGACCGCAGACATGGTTGCGGCGAGCAAGGCGATCCACTCTACACGTCCTTCGGAGGGCGGTGGTATTCGGTTCACCGAGATCATGGACGGCCACATGCACATCGGAGCGGGCGTCGACGATTTCGTCGTCGCTGAGAACATCGCCAAGGGAGCTGCCAGCTTTACGAAGCTCTACCTAAGCGTCGATGTGCACAACGTCAAGAACCGTAAGTCGAGCTTGATTTTGTGAGATTCAACGGCTGACCGGAAGACAGTCATCGAACGACCCGACCACGCATCTCTTGCCACCGGCACATTCTCCTGCGCTGCGCTGTCGAAGGATCCCATGCTGATTCTCCGGGGCGAAGTCCAATTCTTCACCGTCGACGACACCGTCTCCAACGCCAACAACCTCGTCTACAAGCTTACGCTGCTGAGCACGGACGGGGAGATGTATCTCATGAACGGCCGCAAGAACATCGATTCAAACATGGCATTTTCCGTCTCTAACACCTGGAAGGCGACGACGACCCTCTATACCACGATCACCCGTCTCGACGGCTCGGCCGTTGGCCGAGGAATCCTTCGCGTCTCTTGGAGAAACTTTAGGTCACAGTTGAAGACCTTGGGGCCGATGCCCAGCGGGCCCCCCAGCAGCGAGCCCGCGAGCAGCGGTGGTCTTGTCGGTGGTCTCATCAACTCAATCCTTCCCTTTCTCGGATTCTTCCTCTATTTCGCATGGAACCTGGTCACCTACTTCTTGGGTCCGCTGTCGCAGCTCGAATACCCTGATCGAACCCACAGCGGATACTTGCCCAAGGCGCCCCCGGCGCAGATCATAACGCTCACCGCGAAAGATGGCATCCAGACGACGATGAAGATCTGGGTCCCAGAGGACGACGTCGTGAAGAAGCCGCTCCCCATCCTGATGATTCCAGGCGCCTCGGTCGATGACCAAATATTCTCCTGCCCCACCGTCCGAACCAACACCGTCGAATATTTCACGTCGCGCGGGTACACCGTTTACGTCCCCGTTCTCCGGTTCGGGCGCGTGCCCGTTGCGGAGAAGGGGTACACGGCGTTCGATGCCCGGCTGGACATTGCGGCGGCCATGGCCCATGTTCACGAGAAGCATCAGGTCCGCATGCATGTCATCGCCCACTGCGTCGGAAGCATTGCGACCTCGATGGGCCTGTTGGACGGGACGCTTCCAGCAGAGTGGATACAAGGGCTCACCGTCAGCCAGGTGTTTTTCAAGCTGCATTTCGGCTTCGTCAACCAGCTCAAGGCTAAGGGCCCCCTCGGAGGTGTCTACGAGGCGAGTTCCGCATAGTGTTTCGTAGCGGTCGCACTCACTGACGACGCGTACAGTTCCTAGGCGGACCTTGGTTCCCCATGAATAGCATGCCAAACGACACGTTTCTCCAACGCTTCCTCGACCAAGTACTCCGCTTCTATCCCGTCGGCCCGAGCTCGGAGCTCTGCACCTCTACGACCTGCCACCGCTGCTCGCTGGTCTTTGGCCGCCTCTGGAACCACCGCAACCTGAACCACGCGACACACAAGCACATCATTAACTGGGTCGGCGGCATTCACATAAACATGCTCGGGCACCTCATGCGCACAGGCATCGCGGGCGACTCGCTCGACAACGCCGGCAACAACCTCGTCACCGATGCCAACCTCGCCCGCCTGGAGGGTCTCCCGATACTGTTTGTTAGCGGCGGGGACAATGTTGTATACGATCCTTAGAGCACAGGGAAGGCCTACGAGGTCTTGCGGGGACGGTTCGGCACCGCGCCGTACAGGCGCGTCGTCGTCGCGGGTTATGGGCATCTGGATACGTGGATGGGGAAGCGAAGCAATATCGATGTATATCCGTCTGTAAGGGACCACTTCGAGCGGTGCGAGGCGTGGCCGCGGGTATGATTTTTGTATTTATCTCTACTTTTAAATTATCGTTGTTATTCTCTAGACGCTACGCCGTCCACACGCTCCTTATATCCTTCCTTAGACTTGTAACGGCGTGCCGCACCTATTTTAAATTAATTCCTATCCTGAAAAAAACGCCCGAACCTTCTCGAACTGCGGCCCCGAGTAGCATAGAGCAAGAGTGAGTCAAGAGAGTGTCGAGAGAAAGAGCAGTAAGCAATTGATCGGCCTTCCAAATTTGGCCTTGCTCACCAACCACTGTCTGAAAAATTTACAGCCGATGATTCATCTTCAATCGAGTCTTGGAAAGCCGCTTTCGATGGTTCATATAAAGGGGGGACTTGGAATCGGAGACCCTCATTCCGTTCTTCCAGCATTTCCACCCAACAAACAAGATGGTCCAAGATCTCATTCGCGACTCGACCATCGGGCAGATTGTCAACTACGTCTCTAACGGACGCCTGCTACCTTACCCTGAGCAGCGGCCAGGCTATGTTGTGCCCAAGCACTTCCTTCTTCCCTCTTCTGAACGGAAAAATTACAATGCAGTGGCATCCGACGCGGCGACACTATGTGGAGACCACGATAAAACGAAAGAGGGGTCGCAGGTCTCATCTCCGCCCGACACGGAAATAAAGCGCGAGCCGACTGCTTCGACACTTGCTCTAGACCTCGAGTCGCAGCAAAAGCAGGTCGACGACGCAACTACTGTCCCCGATCCATATCTGGTTGGATGGGATGGCGATTCAGACCCCGAAAATCCCAGGTGAGCTTTATCCGACCAACTCTTGTTCAATGCTGATTTTGGTGCAGAAATTGGTCATTCCGGAAACGCGCGTTTGTGGCTTTCAACATCAGCTTCCTCACGTTTAGCATCTACATCGGCTCAGCGATCTACACGTCGTCCATCCCAGGCTTGATGGCTGAATTCAATGTCTCGTTGACCATAGCTACCCTCGGCTTAACGCTTTATGTTCTCGGTAAGCCCTAGTCTCCTCTGCCTGCATTTATTTTCTTATCATTCTCCCAGCTTACGGAATCGGACCCATGTTCCTGTCGCCCCTCCAAGAGCTCCCTCTGTTGGGCCGCAACCCAGTATACATGGCGACCCTCTTCCTCTTTGTCATATTCCAGATCCCCATCGTCACCGCCACCAACATGAACACAGTCCTCGCAATGCGATTCATGACGGGCTTCTTCGGCAGCCCCGCATTAGCTACTGGGGGCGCCTCCATGGCCGACATATTCCCGGAAAGCCAGTTCGCCTATGTCTTGGGAATTTGGGCACTAGGCGCCGTCGCAGGTCCCATTACCGGTCCCGTCATCGGTGGATTCGCCGCGCAGGCTAAGACCTGGCGGTGGCCGATGATGGAGCTCCTCTGGATCACCTCGTTCGCTGTGGTGTTCCTCTCGCTTTTCCTGCCGGAGACCTACGAGCCCACGATCCTCCTTCGTCGCGCCCAGCGCCTCAGGAAGCTCACGGGAAACCCTGAGCTGCGGACAGCGACAGAGCGCAGCGAAGAGTCGCAGAGCGCCCGGGAAGTCATATACGAGTCGCTCGTGCGGCCGTTCGTTCTGGCAAAGGAGCCTGCCCTGGCCTTCGCGAACATCTACCTAGGCTTCGTTTGTGCGTCAGCTCCACATTCTTCCAACTCCCACTCTAATGCCCTATTCTAGACGCGATCTTCTACCTCTGGTTCGAGGCCTTCCCCCTGGTCTTCATCGACATCTACCACTTCAACCAAGGCGTCAGTGGCCTGCCCTTCCTCGCGTTCATCGTCTCTGGATCCATTACCTACACTGTCTACTGCTTCTACCAAAAGTACCACGTCGCCCCGCGTTTCGCCCGCTCCGCCGCCGCCAATACTAAAGTCGCGCCGGAGATCAGACTCGAGATTGGCCTCATGGCCTCCATCTTCATTCCCACATCGTTGCTGCTCTTCGGGTTTTCGTCAAAGGCGAGCGTGCACTGGATCGTCCCCGTCATCGGCGCTGCGCTCTACCTTCCCGGCATCTTCCTCAACTTCCAGAGCATCCTGATGTACGTGACGTCCGCGTACCCCGCCTACGCCGCGTCGGTGCTCGCCGGGAATGACCTGTTCCGCTCCACCATCGCCAGCGTCTTCCCGTACGTGCCTTCCTCCTCTTCATGGTATCTGCGCTAACGCAGAGAATGATAGACTGTTCGGCCGCACATTCTTCACGAACCTCGGGCTCGGCCCGGGCTCTGCGCTCCTCGCTGGGATCTCCTTCCTGCTGATGCCAGTGTTTTGGGTGCGTCCAGCCTGCCTTCGTGTTGACACCCTAGCTGATTCCCTCTTTAGCTGCTCCTCAAATACGGACACGTCCTGCGCCAGCGGTCCAAGTATGCGCACAGTGCATAGTTTCATCTCGATCTACGAACGTATAGACACGAAGTCATTGGGACCGTGCAAGTGTTGCCCTCCCTTAGAGTTGACTCAATAATTTTTGTATTTTTATTCGGGACTATAAAGTAAATCGCGGTACTATACCATTTGTAACATAATTTGTAGCCGGCTTCCAATCGAAATTTGGGGCGCACACTGATGCGCAATCAACAACATCATTTTTGATCCGAATGGCGGGAATGTATACTATCGCGGACCACGATATCTGATCGATATCGTATTTACACCTTGTTCACACCAAGAAATCCCGTAAATTCTGCAGATATCTCTCCTTTTCTTCGAAGAACGGCATATAGCTGCTCTCCGCAGACTGCAACGTCCTGTCCGTCATCGTAGCGCCCGTTGATAAGGAGCGTCGGAACAGAGATCTTGTGCAGGTCATCGACGACCGTCCATGTTTTCATCGTCCCCGTAATGTTAAATTCCGACGGATCGATCCTTAAGATTGATCAGTTAACGTTACAGGCGCAATGGGGGAGATTCAAAGAAGAGTCGTGGCCTAGGGTGCACTCCTCAGCTGCTTGGTTTTCTATGGCGTCGAATTAACGCTCTTCCCGGTCTGCCCTCATTAAAGGCAGCCGGCGAAATGGTCGGTCCTCAAGCTCCAGTACGAACACAGCATATGGCAACACGCTATTTCATTGTCTCAATCCGGTGAAATCATGGTAGCAGCGCCAGTATAAATGAAGCGATTGCGCATGCACTTTCATCGTCTACTCACCATGCACCAGCCATCCACCGGTACAATCGATTTCGTCTTTGGCAGCGAAACATTCCAGACGGGATTCAAAGTCTTTGGGGACTTGAAATCCGGGCGACCGCTCGTAGCTCTCCATGGCGACCCTGGGATTCCGCACCAGTATATGCTCCCCATTGCAGACCTCTCAGCATCTCGAGGGATACCCATTGTGTTCTACAACCAGATAGGTTGTGGTGTCTCGACCCATCTCCCGAGCAAACCGGCGGAGTTCTGGACGATGGAACTTTTCATGGCGGAACTGGACAACGTTCTCGCGTATTTTGGAATCACTGAGGACTTTGATCTGTACGGGCACTCATGGGGCGGCATGCTCGCGTCCAGCTATGTCATCAGCCGGAATCCCCAGGGCCTCCGCCGGCTCATCCTCTCTGATGCCCCCGCGTCGATGGAGCTGTGGGCGGTCGGCACCAATGCACTGTTGGCCGAATTCCCCGAGGCTTTCCGCGAGATGCTCAAAAAGCACGAGCTTGCCGGGACGACAGACAGCGAGGAGTACCAGCGGGGGATCCAGCAGTTCAACGAGAAACACCTGTACACCGTGAAACCGTGGCCGAACGAACTTGTAAATGTGTTCGAGGCCCTTGACGCCGATGCGAAAGTCTCTTCCACCACGTATTTCGTTTCTTTTGCGTGTGAGTGATGGGCGGCGATTAAGAGTCGGAGTCTATAAGACGTGCGGGAGCGGTGGGTGGTGCGGAAATGACCGTCGAGTCGAGGTATCTCATGGCTCTGAGAACCATCGCCAATCCCTGCGAGCGGGGTTTGCGGGGAAGGAAAGGCCAGAATAGTCGAATCGCCGCCGCCGCCGAGGCCGGTTCTTCGATGGGTGCTTGTGTGTCCATTAAAGATGTTTCACGACAAGGTGGAAGAAGGTGTACCTGCAAGTGATTTGGTCCAGAAAATTAGAATGAAAGCCCACGTAAGAAGTAGGAAGTAGTGTTTAACCAACCCTGTTAAATGATTCTTACCGTGCTCGTTTAGCTTCTGTGGAACTTATCTGAGTGGGACATGTCGTATGTAGTTCTTCAGCTGGACACACCGCCGTGATGCACAGCCCTTATATTGCGCCTCGGCGGAGAAATACATGCCGCGAACGGCGGAAGATGTCGGTTAAAGTCCAGTTCGTTCACCGAATCAGTGAATTGCAGCGCTCTATTGACCTTGAAGGACTGACTCTCGTTAATATTTTCACCGCATTAGCTCGAAAGTGATTTGAACTAGAAACGATTGAAAATTGAACCGTGGGAATATATCCCGAAATAGGATTTAGGCGTGTTCAGGACCAAGTGAGTCAACCATAGCACAATATGGGATCGTGGATAGAAAAAATAAGGCGGCAAATCTGTTCTAATGTTTATTAGCCCGTTCATCAGAGTTGCTAGATATAAGATATAGTACTCGGCCTCACGGATGAGATTGCGGTCGCTCCTCCCCGGCGCTTTAGATGGTCATTTATGATGATAGCGAGACGAGCAGCATCAAGAGGTGTGATCAATCAGCCGTGAAAATGATTATCGTCCAGTATTTTTTTCGCGAGGGTCAGCGACATCAATTTAAAGCATTTCAAGAACCACTTAACCTCAAGCTGAAAGAGTGTGGATGCGTCTGGGCAGCCACGCTTGAGAACATAGCTGGTGGTCTTTGGGCGCAGTGGAGTGGAGAAGGGATCGTAAGTCATCAAAGCAAAATTTGGCGTCGGTGGAGCTTTCCGAGGGGCGCGCACGGAAACTGTCGGATGGGCCTTTAAGTTCCTTGTCGGAGGGAACGATCAAGTCGTGCATCAATATTTCGCGACTTACAGACCATTCCCACCGGATTTGCAGCTTGATTTAGTCGAGAAATAGACGCGCCGGACTCGTCTATCATTCATCCAAGATTAAACATTATCCTTGGACATTTCTTTCAGCATTTGAACCGATTATTTTGCAGCAAGATCACACCGAGTATACCTGGGAACCCTCGGATATCGAAAAGAAAGTTTTGTGTGCGGTCTAGATGAGACGCGTCAACTCTTCATCGGCGCCGGGATTTCCGGATTGTTCCCGGGAATTCGATGCAAGCGAATATAGAGGAAGACGAAGAGGAAATTGGGGCGGTCGATTAGGTCGATTACCGAAGAGGTCGTCTCCGGATTCGGGTAGGAGAATCACCAGTTTTTCAAGGGTTAGGTACTTCTGAATCAGCTCCTAAACGACGTCCTGCCACAGGAATCAGAGTTGAGCGTCCAGCTCAAAACGGTTGAGCTAGTATAATTTACGGGCTACGGTGAAAGTAATCAATTATTATGTGTTGAAATTGATTGCGTGAACAATGGACTCACAATGGGACAAGGAGAATAGCGTCGCCTCCGGTGCTGACTCGCAACTCAGATTCACGGACGCAGCATTTGCGAGTGCATGGGTAAAATGGAATCAACGCCGATGGTACGAACTCGCGGAGACAACTTCACGTTTCGGCTTGTCTAGTTCACTATGAGGGTTCGTTTGTACAAAAAAAAATCCCGTCTACTAGTTCAAGTCTGAGCAGATGGCGGAGTATGAACAAACCATCGCAGATGTCTGATCCGGCTGATGCGACTCGGACTTCTCAACCTTCTCCTCTCGTTCCTTAACACGCCGGCGTACACTTCAACCTCTATTCGAACGTCTCCTGAGGGCGTAATACAACTGTTCCTATACTATGCACGTTTCAAAAACCCAAACTCTAATTCTCGGCATTCTCGCAGACAGAGGGCCAGCGTTAGATCCGAAATCTCGCTCTTCAGGAGCCCGACTCACGACTGAGGGCAAACACGGGAGAGCGCAGCTTGGCCCCGGAGCCGCCCTCTATCTGCAAATAGAATTGTCCTCTGGATGGAACATCACCGACGGTCCTGCGTTTGTGAGCGAATGCTGCGCGCGCTGGGAGAAGCAACTGAAACTGGGGTCTGGTATACTCCCGCACTTTCTGATGCTGCAGGACAGACAGTCGCGCCACATCCGCCGGTTTTTGGAGACCTACTTCTATCGCTGACTGAACGCCGCGTGGGAGTCGCGATGCAGAGCTTGAAGCAAGGCGAATCAATCGTTTCGGCAGAGACCCACTTGACGAGTATCGTAGCACCAGGACCATAGATGTCTTGCTCAACCGGGCTGACCCATCCAACGTTTGCAGGTCTGCTGGAAGCTCCGGGTCTCGCTGTTGGTGCTTCCGCGGCCGGTACAACCTCGAGTGACTCCGAACCTGCTGCTGGCATCGAACCTCAAGCTCAAGCACCGTTGGGGACCGTACCTTCCCCTGTCATTCCCCTAGCCTCGCCGCTGTACCCTGGTTCTCCGTCCATTGTAGCTCCTTCACCGCCGCCGAGCGCTCTCAACCAAGCCTCTGTAGTTGCGACACACGACCCCAATGTTCTCTCCGCAAAGTCGACGTCTGCAGCCGTGGCCTTCGCGGTCCCTCTGTCCGTAGTCGCAGCGATTATTCTCCTCGCGGGCGGGTTGTTCCTCAAGCATGGACGTGGGCTAGGCGCGCAGCGGGCCAAGGACGTCGAAAAGCTGTCGCGCATCGAGACGGCCAGCACCTAAAAATCGCACGCAAGTCGCTGTCGACGTGCTCTCCCGCCACTACAGATATCGAAGCCCGCCGTTCATGTCGTCGGAGTACGCGGACACCTGCCCATCGAAGCGGGCATTTCCCCAGCCTACCTACGCGCGTTGGGACCCGCCTGCATAAGCGCATCACAGAGACCCGCCCATCTACGGCACCGACGCGTGTTCCTCTCCGTCCACCCTGCCCTCTCCATACCGTGACGAGCGGCCGCGTCTTACCCCGATAGCTTCAACCGGCAGCTTCATGTCTGCGAGCGACGCTGTGACGCACGCCGTACTTGCAGACTACACACTCCCGTGGCCAACCCTCTTGTCGTCCGCCCCGACCCCCCGCTGCTTGCTGCCCGCGCCCCAAAAGCTGCATCTTCGAGACGACGGCAGCCGTAGCCATCTCGTGGACACCCCACTTGGCAGCCCTCACAGCGAACGAGATCTGTACGCACGAGTGGCGCACAACTTAAGTGTGTATCGTCGCAGCTGAATGCCATATATTATTTTTATGCAGCTGTGTGACTGGTTAAGTTTCTCCAATCGGTGCGAGTAAGTACAGTGTACAGCGGGACGGATTGATATGCGATCTGGGGTCTCGGTGTAGGCGAGTTAGATGTGGTTTAGTGATATGTAATGCGACGTACAGAAAACAGGGAGGCAAGATGATGTGTAGTAACGACCAGGAGTGGAATAAGACAATACAACGAAAGACCAAAAATAAACGGAGGAAAAACTACAGTCTACTGCAGTTAGGAGGAGGCGGCCCCGAGCACAGGAGTGAGTCAACTTTCAGGAGAGCGTCAAGAAAATTTTCAAATTTAAAAGAGTCAATCCGGTGGCGGTGCCGCGCGCTTCCGAAGGCGGGAAAATCAATAAAAGTAAATTTCCGTTCCTGCTAAGCAACTAACTACCAAATGCCGACAGCGTGCGTCCCCTCCCAATCACACTATCCGTTTCTCTTACCGCCAACTGACGGACGACAGAGTACCACCTAAAACATCCTGGGCGGACGAAGTCGATGAAGGAGGTCAGTCAGCGCGGTCGCCCCACTATAGTAACTCGGCTGACTGGAGGTTGAGTAGAGCAAAAGAACGAAGACTTTGTCGACGAGAACGGCATACGGACGACTATCGAGTACACTGTAAATGAGGACGGGAAGAAGGTCAAGGTGCGTCGTGGTGGTACTTTCGCGGAAGGCGTACCTGAATCCGAGTTACCAGATCACCCGGCGGAGTAAGCGCACGCTGCAAAAGTCCGTCGTGGACCACACCGTCGCGGAGCGGTTAAAGTGGGCCAAGTTCGGGCAGGAGGAGGGGAAGGCGCGGGGCCCGGACCGCGCGACGACGACGGTGGGGGAGAACGTTGCGCTCAAAATCAGTGCGGGGAATAAGGTGGGTGCGAAGCGTGCGCGCGCTCGATGTATCTTACGCGGGCTCGACTCTAGCACGCAAGCGAGCCGGAGAAGGTCGAGGAGGAGACGACCAAGAGCAAGCTTACCAAGGCCGGCGCCGGAAAAGTTATCTGTCGGCTGTGCAAGGGCGAGCATTTCACTGCCAAGTGCCCGCACAAGGAGGCACTCGCGGGTCTGGAAGTTGGTACGTCTAGGGTATCTCGAGTTGCCTCGACTCGTACTCATATGGCGCTAGATGCCGCGGGTGGAGACGACGACGCCCCCGCTGTTGGCGGAGACTCGGCCGCCCCGTCTCTCAGCATGGGACTCGGATCGGGCGGGAAGTACGTGCCCCCGTCGATGCGGGGGCCCGGTGGAACACGGACTGCTGGTCCCGCCGGCGGCGGCGGGCGCGACGACCTGCCGACGCTGCGTGTCACTAACATCTCGGAGGACACGCAGGAGAGCGACCTGCGGGACCTCTTCGGGATCTTCGGGCGCGTGGCGCGGGTGTACGTCGGACGGGATCGGGAAACCGGTGCTGGGAAGGGCTTTGCGTTCGTCAGCTTCGAGGAGCGGGCGGTCGCGCAGAAGGCGATGGAGAAGGTGAACGGGAAGGGGTACGACAATCTGATTCTCAGCGTACAATGGAGTCAGCCGCGGCCGGAGCAGAGATGAGGGATATATATTCTACGAGTTGTACATGCGCAATATATATGCCTTTGATTTTTTTATTCTGCGAGTGACATCAATTATTTTCTCGCGCCGAGGAGGCTGTGCAAATTTTGCGACGCGTCCTTCGTTCCTCTCCTCATGTCGCTCAAGGTCCCCAAATCCAATAACCTCCCGATCTTCAAGGATGGGTACAAGTACCTCAACGGGCTCGACGAGGCCGTCCTCCGTAACATCCAGGCCGTCGTCGAGCTCTCCGACCTCGTGCGCACGAGTTTCGGCCCCAACGGTAGACAGAAACTGCCAGAAAGCGCGCCTGGCTGACGCTGCACCCCAGGCCGGAACAAACTCATAATAAACCACCTCGGGAAGCTCTTTGTGACCTCGGACGCGGCGACGATCATCCGCGAGATCGAGGTCGTGCACCCCGCGGCCAAGCTGCTCGTCATGGCGTCGCAGGCGCAGGAGGGCGAGATGGGCGACTCGACCAACATGGTCATCATCCTCGGCGGCGAGCTGCTCAAGAAGGCCGAGAATCTGCTTGTCATGGGCCTCAAGCCGACGGACATTATCCCGGGCTACGAGCTCGCGTGCACCAAGGCGCTGGCGGAGCTGGAGAGTGCGTGGCGAGTTGTACCAGCTTGATGAAAGCTAACCTTTCACAGCGCTCTCGACGTTCAGCCTCCCGACGCCGATGACGCCGTCGACGCTTGCCGCCGCGCTGAAGCCCGCGCTCGCGTCGAAGCAGTACGGGCTGGAGGACCCGCTCGCGGCGCTGATCGCAGAGGCCGCGCTGGCGGTCATGCCGACCAACCCGCGCAACTTCAACGTGGACAACGTCCGCGTCGTCAAAATAATGGGCGGTAGCCTGGCGGGGAGCCGCGTCGTACAGGGGATGGTGTTTGGCCGCGAGCCAGAAGGTGCGCGCGCCATCGCGATGTTGCAATGCGAACTCATTCGCGTTCTAGGCTCGATCAAACACGCCAAAAATGCCAAGGTGGCAGTCTTCACGTCGGCGCTGGACGTCGCCCAGACCGAGACGAAGGGGACGGTGCTGATCAAGAACGCGGAGGAGATGCTCAACTTCACTACGGGCGAAGAAAAACACCTCGAGGCGGTGGGCGCCGCTTTTTTCTAATCGATCGATTTTCTTAAGAGACGGCCAGATAATCGCCCAAATCGCCGCGTCGGGCGTCAACGTCATCGTCGGCGGTTCGTCCATGTCGGACCTAACGCTACACTACCTAAACCGGCACAACATCGCCGTGCTCAAGGTGCTCTCCAAGTTCGAGCTGCGGCGCCTGTGCCGCGTGGTGAACGCGACACCGCTCGCGCGCATGGGCCCGCCGACGCCCGAGGAGATGGGCTTCGTCGACGTGTTCGAGACGATCGAGGTCGGCGGCGACCGCGTCACTGTGCTGCGCCAGCTCGTCGACGGCGACGCGGGCTTCGACCCGACGAGCAAGGGCGACCGCACAAAGACGGCGACGATCGTGCTGCGCGGCGCGACGGCGAACCAGCTCGACGACCTCGAGCGCGCGGTCGACGACGGGGTGAATGTGCTCAAGGGACTGATCAAGGACGGGCGGATGGTGCCCGGCGCGGGCGCGGCGGAGGTCGAGCTCGCGAAGCGCGTGGAGAACTACGGCGCGGGGCTCAAGGGGCTGCCGCAGCACGGCGTTCGGCGGTTTGCGAGCGCGCTCGAGTGCGTGCCGCGGATATTGGCGGAGAACGCGATGGGCGGCGCGGAGGGGAACGAGGTGCTCAGCCGGCTGTGGGCGAAGCACGAGGCGGCCGGCGGCGAGGCGTGGGGCGTCGATGTCGAGGTATGTCTTTCTCCACTCACTCCCCCACTCCTTTTCACCTTACTAACTACGGTGCGTTAGAACGAGGGCGACGGGACGCTCGACGCCGCCGCGAGCAAGATCTACGACTCGCTCGCGTCCAAGTCGTGGGCGATCAAGCTCGCGACGGAGGCGGCGATCTCGGTGCTGAGCGTCGACAGCATCATCATGAGCAAGCCCGCGGGGGGGCCGAAGGTTCCGCAGCAGGCGGGGAACTGGGATAACGATGATTGATTGTGTGGGAAATAGAGAAGTGTATTTACCTTACTGGTGCATAGATATTCGTCCTGATCTGCTTCGGGATGGTGGAGGATACCATATGAGTGTTCGGACATCGACATCCTATCTCGACTCCCGCGGAGCGCTCAGGAACGGAGCGCCAAAATCGCGCTCTGTGCCATTGCTTCCTTCAAAGCAAAGCCAGCGAAGGCACAAGACCACGTCCCATGAAATCGGTGGCATTTAATTTAGAATCTCAAAGGCATTCCGTGGGGTTCGCGGGAGCTCCGACGCTATTTTTCAAGACCTGGAATACAATGCCTCCGCCCATCGACGCTCCCAGTGTGCTCTCGCCCTCGGCTTTTTTTGTTTGTCGAATAATCACATAGCAGCGGGGTCGGCATGAGATTTTCCGCGGAGGCCGCTTTCCAACTCTTTACTTTCAAGTACGTCTTTCCATTCTATCTTGCGACGCGAGGGATATTCATGCCGTAGATGATTTTTTATACCTCTTCGCCGATTCACCGGAAATAAGAACCTGCAAATGAATTGCTTTACATCAACCAATGAAGATGGTGGTACGAATCGACTCGACGATGCCATCCGGATCCAAGACGTACAACTCCCAGCAGAAAAGCAGGGCGTCGATGGGCAAAAATGTCCAGAGTAAGTATCTCGCTACAACTAATACAGGCTTGCTCCTACCTGCTGACCGGAGGATTTCTGTTGCAACGCCTGTCTGGACTGCGGGGCGGGCGAGTGAAATCAGATTTCGGAAAGCTCTGGGCCCCCTCGGAGGCACACGATACCGATAAGCATCCGATTAATCGCACGCAGTCGACGTATGTATTGAAATCGCAATTTCGGATTAAATCCAACCAACAGCTGCCATAGTCCTGTTCCTTTTGACTGATTCCTACTGGCATGTCTCCTTCGGCGTTTATTATTATTAACTAATCCAACCACGTTTCTGCGGAAATGTACGGTTATGCACTGCTCCAAGGAACCCTGCTTTTTTTTCTTGGCATTTTTCAGTCTAAACATTGACTTACGTAGCGCGCTTATTTTGCGTAGGGAGTGCTCAGTGCTGATCTGCGTGTTCGTTTTAGGAGTGTTGGAAAGTTGCAGTCACAGAGGACTTCGCAGCGAATTGCAGCGAACACGGGGGATACTAGAATGTTATTCAGGGAAAGGTATCAGTCGTAAAGTAAGGCTGTAGAGGGCTGTAACACAGGATACGAAATGTGTGCAAGGCCCGTCAAGGGCTGTAGACAAGGCTGCAAGTAAACAGCTCCGTAGCTGTTGAGTAACAATCCATTGAACACGGATAGGACGCCTATTTCAATAAGGAAAAATCTTCACAGGGCTCTACTATTTAACCGGTTTGCCGCCGCTACGCTTTACCAGCAATCTTTGAGCAATCTAACACCATCTCGCTGCTCGCACTCGCCTCTAGTACCATGCTTGACCCCAAGGAAATAGTTGTAGTCGGTGCTGGTGCGGATCTTCATTTCCTTCTGACGGCGGTTGAAGTCAACCTCCGGCAGGCGTTGTTGGGCTCACTACTGCCGTACACATCCAAGAGAGGGGAGGCTACCACGTCAGCGTCCTGGCGGAAATACTCCCCAGCGACCCCAAGAACATCAAGTATACGAGCCATTGGGCGGTGAATACCTTGCTGGTTTGCTCAATTCTGAGACGATCGTGACCCCTATCTAGGGTGCACACCATGTTTCCTCTGCCGGAACGGACGTTCGACAGCAGAGTGCGTGGCACCTGCACGTCCTAGCGCGATATTATTAACGCTCTCCCACAGAAATGGACCAGGAAACGTTCAAAACTATGTGGGAGCTCTCCGCCCCGGGAGGGCCGGCGGAGGGTTGCTTTTTGCGGATCCACGAAGAAGAATATTTCTTGAAAGGAATCGCAAACTATGAGGCTCTTCAGACGATGCCAGATGTGCGCCCGCCGTGGCTCAATTACAAGAGATTAATATTTCGTGACAGTTCAAAGCCCTTCCCTCAAGCAGTCTACCGCCAGACAGTGCCGAAGGAATCTCATTTTCGACACTCACAATTGACAGCCCCGTTTACCTCAATTACCTGATGTCCCGCTTTCTTGCTGCAGGAGGATCTATTGTTCGGGGAGCAGTTCAACATATCGCACAAGTTGTCGAAGGCGGCGCAGGGATCTTCAATGGACGCAAGTATCTCGCTTCGCCTTCGGCGGTTGTCGTTTGCGTAGGACTTGGGGCAAGAACTCTGGGAGGTGTGGAAGACAAGGATGTTTACCCGATTCGAGGGCAGACGGTGCTGCTCAGGGCTCCGTGGGTCCGGTTCGGAAGAGCAATCAGCAACAAAGGTGGACTCTGGACCTACATTATTCCGCGCAGAAGCGGTGACGTACGCAGAGTTTTATATCATTTCCGTTGATGTTCACCAGGGTTATCCCAGGTGATCATCGGTGGTATCAAGGTGGAAAATGACTGGTTCGATTATGCATTGTTCATTGCTCTGCACCGTTGACCGGAGTAATAACCTAGGTATCCAGTTCCCCGGCCCGAGACCACACTCGACATCCTGCAACGCGGTTTTGCTCTTTGTCCCGAGCTTGCTCCCCCAGAAATCCGCGCGCAGCGCGAGCCAGTTTTGGAGGACCTCCAGTCAATCATTATTGAAGAGGGATGTGGCCTTAGGGTGAGTTTAATTTTATGGTTGGCATCTGCTCATTATAGTATCAGCCGGCAAGGAAGGGCGGAATAAGACTTGAAGTTGAATGGGCCAACGGTCAAGACCAGAAGAAAGTTCCAATTGTTTTCAACTATGGGTACGTCCTTGCTTTGGCTGCAATTTCGCTGGTGGCATTATATTCTGACGTGACATCGTCAGGCACGGAGGGTATGGTTATCAGAGTTCGTGGGGTTCCGCAACTCTAGCCCTAGAACTATTAGAGAAGGCCTTGGCGGAATTGAAGTAGACGTTTATGTTGAATTTGGATACACAGTTTTGAAACCGTGTTCGGATTTATCCCGAACCACCATTTCTTTAGAATGAAATTCTCTCCTTGTTGCTCGAAGTCTGCGCGGCAAGCAGAAGATCGTAATTTCGACGCCCGTAATGTTTGACTAGTTATTATAATGAATATTTCACGGAAGTCAGATGTGTTATATGGTGGATTTTTGGCCACTGAGTACACAAGTATGCCGGCCGAATCCGCGTGATAGTCACATCAAGTACATCAGTTGCACATAACCGTTAATGTGCCATCTTCCATCGTGTTGCTCGCTGTGGCCTTCCCTTGCAGCTGGTCAGCTCGGGAAAAAATCTAGCATTAACTACTCGTAGTTAGAGGCTACTCACTACGCTGTTCAAGTTGGTGGTTTATTCATTAATTCTTTTTTTTTTTTTGAGCGGAAGTGTACATACGTGTATGAGGTCGAAAGTGTACATACATATGTCTGAAGTCGAATTTTTACATACATATAACTCAAAATGTTGGATTTTTTTTTTTTTTTTTGGGACCGAGTGAACATGTATACATGACTTTGAGTGTACATACATATATGTCGTCGAAGTTGAATTTACATATATATAACTCCTTGTTCTAGTTTTAAACACCGCCATCAACGGCGCCGCTGGGGGCGGCAGGGTCGGGGGTTGCCTTCGGGGCCTTCTTCGCTGTGATGAGGATGCTCAATGCTGTTGAGCGCGATGAGCTCGCCTGTCCATTTCGGGATTTGATTGATTGATTGATTGATCCCGAAAGCTCGGCGTTCGGCTTTCTCGGCTTGGCATTCGAATTCCATTCATCACCACAGCCAACCTACGCACTCTTCCGGACGAGCGCGATACATCCTGCTGTGACCAACCAGGTCCAAAACTGCGAGGCGGGTACAGGTTGCCCGTCTTTCACCCGCACCCGTCTTTCATTGCTGTTTGACAGCCGTCTACGGCTACCTGCAATTTTTAACCTGTGAACTGGGTCTGTGGATGTCAGGTCGCATGGTTTATTGATTATGGGATGAGCCATGCACTCTTAGGCATCAAAACATTTTTTCATATTCAGAAAAACCGGTGTACGAAGTCAGTTCGGCATTCTCGGCGATAGCCTGAGTCGTTCAAAAATACAGACTCTTTCCTCTTGAAGTGACTTGAAAGGTTGTAGAATCAAGAATTGCTGGTCAGTAGCATCTTAAGCTTGATTTGGAATGGTTTTATCACCTCAAACAACCACGGAGATCCAGTATAACCAGACAAGGCCGACCCGCATTTTTGCGGCTCGTATTCGTCTTCTCGCGCCGGGTGGCAGAAGACCAAAGACGGTCGTATGTGTGATGGACCGTGCCCGTCTGGGCCACAGGGATTTACGGCCATACTATCTGAACCAGTCGACACAATGCTGTACTCGGATTCCTCGCAAAGGTTTGGTACCGCCCCTGTGTAATTCCTCGCAAGTCCCTTATTATTTGTTCATGCACTGCTAATTGCATAATTTGCATTCCTGAGTAGTTCAGGTGGTCCGCGTCCTCATCCACACCGGTCTCCGTCCTCAGTCCGGGGGGCTGCATCAAATTGGAACATTTCAACTGTAAATGAATTCTCTTCAAATATCCCGTGAATTGCCCCATACATCTCATTGTTTTACTACACAGTGATGGCCCAGAGCTTCCATAAGTAAGTACCTGAATTTTCAAGCCCACAACACATATTTTTCTCCAATTGAATTCTTCCGTGAATTTTGTTACAGCTGTCGTTGTAGTTGCAAAGCTCTCCTCCCGGAGAACCCCTCCGCGATTGAGGCAAGTAACCCATATTTATTCAACCTCAGATTGTGAACTGGAGTAGGGCCGCTGGTTCAACTCTCCGTGGACACTCCTGGGCTACCCAGGCATTCAGTACTTGAGTTCATATCGATGCATGGATGTTGCACAGAGTGCAGGTAAGCCCCCACATCCCATTCACTAGATTTTAGCTCAAGGCTGGCACCTTCTGGGTACGTGTGTGGTCATCGGATGCAGGTTTATGCATCTGAAATTCAGCTCTTAATTGGCACTGTACTCAATAGGTGCACAAGGGTGGCAGGACTTCGTCAGTGATCGCGGCGCCGAATGAGTGGGAGAATGAGAAGGGAAATGATTATATTGGTGCAAATCTTGTCAAGTAAAGTACATACATGCTACGTATGGTTCTGCTACCACTCTTCCCGAGTTTCCCCGAATGATGATCCGATATCTGCAAAGACTTTGAGTTGGATCGTGAGGGGATGGGTAGGGAATATGTACTGTATATAGAGGTGCATCCGTCCCAGCTGCGACGGAATATGAGTAGAGATGCAAAAAAGAGTAAGTCACATTTCAAGGCCCCGTGCAGCCAATTCTTTGTGGGTGGAGTCGTATTGAGTGGTTTCAGGTGCTGTGGGCACGGCGGCGGTGTGCGGGTGCACACGCGTCGCGTGCACCCACGGTGTTCCAACCGGACGAGGACTCAGTGCTGATTTGCAGCACTCTACTTCACAGGCACACCGCAGGCAGTGCCACGTAGTACACAGAGTCGAAGTGGCGCAGAGGCAGCACAGCAGCTGAGCAGCGCAATGGTGCCGGTGAGCGCGCAAATGAGGATGAGGACTCTGCAGGAGGTCAGTAGAGAACAGGTTGGAACACGGTGGGCGTACCAATAAAAGCAGGTGGTCGGGGTACTTGTTGCATTGTAGACGTGTGTCGTGGGCAGAGCTATGATGCCCCAGCACAGCCAGATCAAGTCGAGAGTGGGGGGCCCTCTTACGCCAATTGCACACCTCGGCCTCGGGCGTGACAACGACAAGGTGGTGGACGACGTCTTGTGTGTTGGCGGAGGCGTGCACAACACTCAACTCGACCTTGTTTGTCTACTACCCCAACACGATGGAGTACACACTCGCCATCGAGCACTGGCTCCTCTCGTCAACCGAGCGGCCACAGTGCGTCGTCTAGCCGGCCTCCGCGCAGGACGTCGGTGTGATCATGAGTGCTCCGTGCGATTCACCAGCCCGGAGTTTCATTGCGTGTCCATGGCCAGCTGAAGACCGTCGGCGCAATGCACACACCATTCACCGTCAAGGGCGGCAGGCACACCTCAAACCGCGGCTTCTCCTCGACAGTGGTCGTGCACATCTCGCTCGCGCGGTTCAACTGCACGGCGCTTGATGCGGCGGCGGGGACGATCGCGGTCCGTAAAGAGAGGAGCACAGGTTCTGCGTGAAAGTTATCTGAAAGTGAAGTTAGCCTTGAAAATAAAACAGAGTAGCCTTACTGGTTCAGATAACGGCATCCCGGTGGAGATGACAAGGGATTTGCAGTACCACACCGGAGACAAGAATCCGGTGCAAACCACTTAATAGGTATCCGCGAGTATAACACCGAGGACATTCGGCAGCGGGGTCGTCAATTGCGGCGTGGAATGCATGGAGGGGACATATCTGGGGGCTACAAATGTAAATAGGAAGCAGAAGGTGCGGACCATGCACCAATTTTCTCCACCACTGACTAGCTGGGTCCGAATTGTGTCCAGCTTCAGTCCTGTTTGCACACCCACCCGATGGTTTTTATGATAATTGTGGCGGGAGGCGTCGCGCTCATCCGGAAGAGTGCGTAGGTTGGCTGTGGTGATGAATGGAATTCGAATGCCAAGCCGAGAAAGCCGAACGCCGAGCTTTCGGGATCAATCAATCAATCAATCAAATCCCGAAATGGACAGGCGAGCTCATCGCGCTCAACAGCATTGAGCATCCTCATCACAGCGAAGAAGGCCCCGAAGGCAACCCCCGACCCTGCCGCCCCCAGCGGCGCCGTTGATGGCGGTATTTAAAATTAGAACAAGGAGTTATATATATGTAAATTCAACTTCGACGACATATATGTAGATGTACACTCAAAGTCATGTATACCTGTTCACTCGGTCCCAAAAAAAAAAAAATCCAACATTTTGAGTTATATGTATGTAAAAATTCGACTTCAGATATATGTATGTACACTTTCGACCTCATACACGTATGTACACTTCCGCTCAAAAAAAAAAAAAGAGATAATGAATAAACCACCAACTTGAACAGCATAACTCACTATCTTGAATCATTTTTTCCCCAGCAGAACCACGAAAATAAAAATGAACATGCCTTTTGTGTTGAAAGGAGCAACAAGGACGGGCATTCGAGGAAAAAAATGTCTTGAGAATCACACAAGCATGTTACTTGAACCACTGGTCAACTCTTTATGATATCCCCAAGTTTTGAGCACATAATTATATTATACCAGCGAGCCGTTCCGTGGTTTCCCCTGGTATTTTTGCCTTTTGTCTTCACACCGTACCCTAGAGATTACACCAATCCCGGTCAACAGTATCTACGAAGCCCATATTAATCCCGCGGGCCACCATCAGTGGTAGTGGAGCCAAAGTTGTATGGCGGTCACATTGCACTTTTATTATTTCGGGTATAAAACACGTGAATCCGAGTATCTATATATCTCTCTCTTTATAAAATCGCGTGTGTCCGAAGCCTTCGAACTCCGCCAGGAAATCAGCGAATTGGCGCTAGACCACGTAGCGCCACGTCCTCAGTCGAAGTGCCGGGGCGCTTCGGCGCCCCGGCGCGCTCTTGTCTATATAAGAATCGAACGTCGTTTGAGTCTGGCCACACATTTTGATTGGCTGCTGCCCATCTTTGTCTCAGGGCAAGGCTTACACCGAGCTCCGAATGATGTCATTTGCCCCACCGCTCCACCGAAATGGTCAATTCTCCACCCAACTGTTGGATTGCTATTTATAAACTGCTGCGATGTTGAATACCTCGGTGGACTTTGAATCCCGGTCAAAATACAGTAGACGAGGGCCTGAGCTTTGAGTATCGTCTGTTACATACTATGTGGGGATAGGTTGCAGAAATCACGGCAGAATTATGGCAGCAGAAATCAAACCAACCCTTTCGGATGCTGTGGTCAACTACCCAGTCGTCAATAGTACATTCGAATTGAGAAATCATTTCTCACGGTTCAACGTGCTCGGTGAGGCGAGCGATCTCTTGTGTCGGAACTTTCTCGGGTAGGTAATAAGGTATATGAAAGAGAACAAGAGCGCGCCGGGGCGCTTCGGCGCCCCGGCACTTCGACTGAGGACGTGGCGCTACGTGGTCTAGCGCCAATTCGCTGATTTCCTGGCAGGGTTCGAAGGCTTCGGACACACGCGATTTTATAAAGAGAGAGATTTGCTGGTTCCGGTTCACCTCTCACGTCTGTCCTTGTCAGGCAGTCGCTCGTTCGACTCCCATAGAAGCCATCCTTTAAAACATTCTCACTATTTTACTTAACCAACCTCCGAGTCGAGATCATGCGCCGCGAGGAGCGAACAAAGGTCGGCGACGAGTGGCTAAGGGCGGCACGCCTTTCAGCCTGAAGCCAAAAACATGACTACTAGTATTACAACTTAGCTCACTTCAAGAAAGGGACCAGGGCTGCCCGGAGGGCCCTATGTATCGGACAGGGAGTTCATAATTAGTTGTGCTTTACTATTGCTGACAACACTTTACTTGGCTGGTACAATATCATATTACACTTTCTACAGCTATACAATCCCGAATAAAATAAAAATACAAGAATTATAGAGCCAATTCTAAGGGAGGGCAACACTTGCGCGGTCCCAATGACTATGTGTGTCTAGGTGGTTCGGATTCGTAGACCGAGATAGGAAGACTACGGGCTGTGAGTGTACTTGAAGCGCCGACACAGGCCTTCTGTGCGGCTATGGGATTCGTAGATGGAGTTTGTAGCTTCATTACGGACTGTGCGCGTACTTGGACCGCTGGCGCAGGACGTGTCCGTATTTGAGGAGCAGCTAGAGAGGGAATCAGCTAGGGCGTCGACATGAAGGCAGGCTGGACGCACCCAAAACACTGGCATCAGCAGAAAGGAGATCCCAGCGAGGAGCGCAGAGCCCGGGCCGAGCCCGAGGTTCGTGAAGAAAGTGCGGCCGAACAATCTGTCGTTCTCTGCGTTAGCGCATGTACCATGGAGAGGAAGAGGGCACGTACGGGAAGACGCTGGCGATGGTAGAGCGGAAGAGGTCGTTGCCGGCGAGCACCGACGCGGCGTAGGCGGGATACGCGGACGTCACGTACATCAGGATACTCTGGAAGTTGAGGAAGATGCCAGGAAGGTAGAGCGCAGCGCCGATGACGGGGACGATCCAGTGCACGCTCGCCTTTGACGAAAACCCGAAGAGCAGCAACGATGTGGGAATGAAGATGGAGGCCATGAGGCCAATCTCGAGTCTGATCTCCGGCGCGACTTTAGTATTGGCGGCGGCGGCGCGGGCGAAACGCGGGGCGACGTGGTACTTTTGGTAGAAGCAGTAGACAGTGTAGGTAATGGATCCAGAGACGATGAACGCGAGGAAGGGCAGGCCACTGACGCCTTGTTTGAAGTGGTAGATGTCGATGAAGACCAGGGGGAAGGCCTCGAACCAGAGGTAGAAGATCGCGTCTAGAATAGGGCATTAGAGTGGGAGCTGGAAGAATGTGGAACTGACGCACAAACGAAGCCCAGGTAGATGTTCGCGAAGGCTAGGGCAGGCTCCTTGGCCAAAACGAACGGCCGCACGAGTGACTCATATATGACTTCCCGGGCGCTCTGCGACTCTTCGCTGCGCTCTGTCGCCGTCCGCAGCTCAGGGTTTCCCGTGAGCTTCCTGAGGCGCTGGGCCCGACGAAGGAGGATCGTAGGCTCGTAGGTCTCGGGCAGGAAGAGCGAGAGAAACACCACAGCGAACGAGGTGATCCAGAGGAGCTCCATCATCGGCCACCGCCAGGTCTTAGCCTGCGCGGCGAATCCACCGATGACGGGACCGGTAATGGGACCTGCGGTGGCGCCTAGTGCCCAGATTCCCAAGACATAGGCGAACTGGCTTTCCGGGAATATGTCGGCCATGGAGGCGCCCCCAGTAGCTAATGCGGGGCTGCCGAAGAAGCCCGTCATGAATCGCATTGCGAGGACTGTGTTCATGTTGGTGGCTGTGACGATGGGGATCTGGAATACGACAAAGAGGAAGAGGGTCACCATGTACACTGGGTTGCGGCCCAACAGAGGGAGCTCTTGGAGGGGCGACAGGAACATGGGCCCGATTCCGTAGGCTATGAGAACGATAAGAAAATGAATGCAGATAAGCGAAACCAGAACTTACCGAGAACATACAGCGTTAAGCCGAGGGTAGCTGTGGTCAACGAGACATCGAATTCAGCCATCAAGCCTGGGATGGACGATGTGTAGATCGCTGAGCCGATGTAGATGCTAAACGTGAGGAAGCTGATGTTGAAGGCTACAAAAGCACGTTTCCTGAAAGACCAATTTCTGCGCCAGAGATCAGAATTGAACAGCGGTTGGTAAAATAAAGCTCACCTGGGATTCTCGGGGTCTGAATCGCCATCCCATCCAACCAGATAGGGATCGGGGACAGCAGTCGTGTCGTCGACTTGCTTTTGCTGCGACTCGACGTCTAGAGCAAGTGTCGAGGCAGTCATCTCGCGCTTTATTTCCGTGTCGGGTGGAGATGAGACCTGCGACCCTTCCTTCGTTTTTTCGTGGTCTCCGCACAATGTCGCGGCGTCTGCGTCGGGACTGTTCCGCGAAGAGGGAAGAAGGAAGTGCTTGGGCACAACATAGCCTGGCCGCTGCTCAGGGTAAGGTAGCAGGCGTCCGTTAGAGACGTAGTTGACAATCTGCCCGATGGTCGAGTCGCGAATGAGATCTTGGACCATCTTGTTTGTTGGGTGGAAATGCTGGAAGAACGGAATGAGGGTCTCCAATTCCATGTCTGCCCTTTATATGAACCATCGAAAGCGGCTTTCCAAGACTCGATTGAAGATGAATCATCAGCTGTAAATTTTTCAGACTGTGGTTGGTGAGCAAGCGGCCAAATTTGGAAGGCCGATCAATTGCTTGACATTCTCTCGACTCACTGCTCCGGACCGCAGATTCAGATACTTATTTAACCACAGGTCGAGGAGGTTGGGGCGTTTGCTTCAAGATAGAAGTCAATTCAAAATAGCATTTCGCATAGCGCCGTTTACAAGTCTGAGGAAGAAAGAGAGACAAACATAAAAATCATACCCGCGGCCAGGGCTCGCACCGCTCGAAGTGGCCCCTTGCAGACGGATATACATCGACATTGCTTCGCTTCCCCATCCACGTATCCAGATGCCCATAGCCGGCGACGACGACGCGCCTGTATGGCGCCGTGCCGAAGCGTCCCCGCAGGTCCTTGTAATAGGCCTTGCCTGTGCTCTGTGGATTGTATACAACGTTGTCCCCGCCATCGGGAGACCCTCCAGGCGGCCGGGGTTGGCGTTGGTGATGAGGTTGCGCGTTGTCGAACGAGCTTCGAGTCGCCCGCGGCACCCCGGTGCGCATGAGCGTGTTCATTAATGATGTGCTTGTATGTCGCGTGGTTCAGGTTGCGGTGGTTCCAGAGGCGGCCAAAGACCAGGGAGCGTTGGCAATGGCAGGTCGTAGCTCCGAGGTCGGGCCGACTGTAGGATGTGCGATGCCGAGATCATCGGATTCGGTAACTTCCGGCCTCTTCCGCCTTCCAACTCCTCTGCCAACTTCAGCGTGTTACGGCAACGAATGGCTTGATTGCAGTTTTTCAAGCTACATGAATCTCCGGCTCAGTCCGTTGGTCCGGCGAAGACTCTAGGTACCCTGTTATGAAGTGGAAAACTGTCTACCGACATTCAAATTTAAAGAGAACGGTTTACATACATGTAGTACCCGTCTCTCGAGACTTGCGAAGGCACTGGCGACGACTCATCGCGAGCCTCGCGGAGGCGAAACGAGCCTTAATGTCTGTTTGAGGGTGAGGGCAAAACTAGGGCGTCGAAGGGTGTCTCAAGGAAGGGCTTTCATGGAATTTGGTGGGTCAAGGTGGACAAGAACCTCGAACGCAGTCCGTGAGACCTCCGAAGCCGTTCTGGATCCGCCCATTGCCGTTGCCCTGGGATCCCTCCCGACTCTTCGGCTTGGAATTAGTGCGTATCAAATAATATTACATTGCGCAGGAAACAGTCAAACATGTCGGACCTTAGCCTGAGATTTTCCATTTGCGTCGAGTAGAGTGCGCCTTTTCACCACTTTGCCGATTCACCGGAAATGAAAAATCTAAACGAAGGGCTTTACGCCATCCGAAGGAAGAAAATGGAGATGGTGTGGGTGAGTATTCCGACTTGACGATGCTAATAGATCAGGGACAGCCGAAGATCGAGGACGGGAACGCACAAAATTCCACGAAGTGCCGAAGCTGAAATGTATCATATTTCTTTTAAAGTTGACAGACGGGAGCGTAGGGAATAGCGGAGTTTATACAAGCCATCTGTGCTTCGGGGAAGGGAAATCTAATTTCGGAGAGGTCCGGGTCCTTGGTTCGGATGCAGACGATACTGAGCTTGTTCCAACCACAACTTCCAGATTCAATCTTGCCAACAGATCATTGATCATCTTCACTGGCGTCATGCATGTGCTCAAAGTCGTTCTGCCATATTACCACCGCGTTTCCGCTGAAATGGGAGGCTACGCTAAGTCTACTTTGTGAATTATTTCCGTGGCGGTCTCGTTCTAACATTTACGTAGCTCGTAATTTGGGGATCGAGCCAGTATCGTTTCAGGGCGGACCTTCTCAGATCTATCGTGAGTACTCGGGCTATCTACCCGGTTCGCCGGCGGGTAAGCTGCTATATATTTCGCAGCGATCCAACACTATCTCACAGTCTTCAATCGACCTCTTCTCAGTACCATGCCTGATCCGAAGCAAGTGGTTGTACTCGGTGCTGGTGCAGACCTTAATTTTCTTCTATGCGTGGTTGAAATCAACCTCCGGCAGGCGTCGTTGGTCTCACGACTGCTGTACGCATCCAAGAGCGGGGTGGGTACCACGTCAGCATCGTGGCGGAAATACTTCCCAGCGATCCCAAGAACATTAAGTATACGAGCCACTGGGCGGTACGTAGTTTGCCGATTGGCTTCCGGTTCTAAGATAGATAACCCCTATCCAGGGTGCACACCACGTCTCTCTGGCTGGCTCGGACGTCCGTCAGCAGAGTGCGCGACTTAAACTTCGTGCTGTCGCGATATTAACGGTTTACTTGATAGAAATGGACCAGGAAACGTTTAAGACAATGTGGGAGCTATCCGCTCCGGGAGGGCCGGCGGAGAGTTGCTTTCTGCGCATGCGCGAAGACGAATATTTCCCAGGACCAATCGCGAACCCTGAGGTTCTTCAAGTGATGCCAGATGTGTGTTTCAGACGACTCTACCCAGCCGATTGTGACGAACTCATTTCGATGTAGTTCAAAGCCATTCCCTCAAGGAGTCTACCGCCAGACTGTGCCGAAGGAATCTCATTTTCGACGGTCACAATTGACTGCCCCGTTTATCTCAATTATTTGCTGTCCCGCTTTCTTGCTACTGGAGGGTCCATTATTCGAGGAACGGTTCAGCATATTGCAGAGGTTGTGGAAGGCGGCGCAGGGATTTTCAATGGACGCAAGTGTCTTTCCTCGCCCTCGGCGGTTATCGTGTGCGTAGGATTAGGGGCACGAACTCTCGGAGGCGTCGAAGACAAAGATGTTTACCCAACTCGAGGGCAGACTGTGCTGCTCAGGGCTCCGTGGGTCAAGTCCGGAAGAGCAATTCACAGCAAAAGTGGATCTTGGACCTACATTATTCCGCGCAGAAGTGGTGATGTTTGCAGGGGTTTCTTTCATTTCCGTTGATGTTAACTGAGGTTCATCCCAGGTGATCGTCGGTGGTAGCAAGGGGGAAAATGATTGGTTCAACCAATCCTTGTGCATTGTTCTAGACTGACACTTAGGAATGACCCAGGTATCCCGTTCCCCGGCCCGAGACTACGCTCGACATCCTGAAACGCGGTTTGGCCTTTTGTCCTGAGCTTGCTCCTCCCGAAATTCGTGCTCAGCGTGAGCCAGCTTTGGAGGATCTCCAGTCAATCATTATCGAGGAGGGATGTGGCCTTAGGGTGCTTTCAATAACCTTATTTGATGGGCGGCGGTCGCTCATTATAATATCAGCCGGCAAGGAAGGGCGGAATAAGGCTCGAAGTTGAGTGGGCCGATAGTCATGGCCAAAAGAAAGTTCCGGTCGTTTTCAATTATGGGTACGTCGTTCTTGCTTTGGTGGTGCCATTGTATTCTTACGGAGGATTTCTTAGGCATGGAGCGTATGGTTATATAAGCTCTTGGGGTTCCGCAACTATAGCCCTAGAACTATTAGAGAAGGCGTTAGCGGAGTCGAACTAGATAATGTTGAATTTAGATACACTGGTTAGCCTGTGAAACCGTGTTCGGATTTATGCCGAACCACCATTTCTTTAGAATGAAATCCTCTCCTTTTTTCTCATAGTCTGCGCGCCCAGAAAAAGGTCGATTGGCCAGCAGCAATGGCAGCCAATATCGATCAGTATCCCACATGTTATCGAAGGGGATTTCGCCCTTGTTGAACCACTCTGGACGCATTTCATCGGACCTGAAAAAAATCAATGCCTGCCGTTCTGCATTAGCAATAATCTTACTCAGCGATAGTTCCGGAGTACTCCTCGGCACGAAAAATATCTATATGCGCCCATTTACTTCCTGGGACAACGAAAAGCAAGGTTCCTGCATGTTCCAGCGGTGCTATGATCCCGGCCTCTTCCTTTCGGGCGTAGCGGTCAAAATGAAGAGAAAAATGGTATTAGATAAGATTATGGGCACCTGAAGCTCGCGTTGCGCAGCGTCCAAGGTGGACTCGTTAGGTTCAACCTTCCCGCCTAAGTAACGGAATTCTAGACTGTCGTGCCAATCAGTGAAAGAAACTCACCGAATCCATTGTACCTGGCCAGATATAGTTAGATGTCGGACAATATACTCAAGGACAACAGCAGTAACTTGTGGATTCCCAAACCTCGCTTCTTGTATCCGAGCAAGAGCCTATCGCCTTGAATGAGGAAAACGTTGGTATACTTCCGAATCTCTTCTGCAGGGAACCAGTCGCCAGATCCGCCGCCATGAACCATCTTCACTTCGTCGATAATTCCTGGCGGTTTCGCGTCCATTGAATTCATTAGGACGATCGTCGATGTGGTTCTGGACAGTGAGGCCAGATTTGGTAAGCATGCCGAAGTCCTTTGATGAGATCGTAGATGGCCAACTCGGCGCTTTCTAATTTCTTTCTCAGGTCTTCGAAGCCTCGTTCCAACTTGTTCCAAGTCTTGATCGTATCCTCTTGCACAACGGCTGGACGCCTTAAATCAATCAGATACTACGCAAGCCATCTTTTCGCTGCCTCCTGGCATCTCCCATCAAGGCGACAAAAAACTTTGTCTGAATCAAGTCTGAATACAACTTCAAGGTGTAAATAGGGAATCATGAAAAGCCAGTATCGGGGCATATCAGTGGTGTAGGACTTGCTGCAAGTCTCCTCCCTCGGGCTCAACAGCTTCATACAACAACGGCAAGATCCCTCGCTCTTCTGCCACCACTTTCTTCTTCCAAAGCAAACCCGCATAATATCCTCCGCGATAGCCCTTGGTGGGATCTGGATTCATTTGGAAAACTTGAGCTTTCTGATACCGGCTGCTCTGGTGGTGCGGCTGCAATAGTCGAGCAAGCGTATCGGCAAGGGGCTCCTCAGTAATCGTAGAGTGTGCGATAGGCCATTCGGAAACCTCTACCTGCGGTGCGCAGCGGATGACCGGAGCGGGTAGATCTGGTGTAAGGTAATGCGCCATGGGTTGTGTTTCTGCCACACCGCTGCCGACGACGGTAATCGGCATCAGCGCCTGCAGGTTCATGACACAACGCTGGCTTTTGGGCTTGGGTGGTGGTTTAAATTCGACCGGATACCCCACGCGTGTGTGTCCGTCCCAAAGCATCTCCTCCGTCGCCGCCATCGCGTCTGCCGCCGTCTTGGGGGGCGCCGGTCGGGGCTTTTTCAAGCAGTCAGCGACCTCGGGCGAATATAGCACGTTGAGGGTGATCAGCAGCTGGTTCTCGGCATTGGTGAAGTAAGAAACGAAATCTACGGGCGTTTCTGTCGGCACTTGGAACTCGAAATCAAGGTATGGGTGCGCGGCAGTGAGGTTGTCGCCACTGGACGCTAATGTGGTACGAGGAAACCCTGACCACATAGTGTGCTTGTCAGCGAATATATGCGCGTAGCTGGGGGACTCTGCGTCGAGCGGCTGGCTGCTGAGCGTCCTCGCGCACTGGTCCCGCGATACGGAGGCATCAAACCCCGTGTCGCCGCCAGCCATGGCCTGCGCCTGCGCCCAGTGATCGCGGTATGCGGTCCATATCCCAACCGAGAGTTCGGACATGCTCGTCGACCCGTGCGTGCCGTGTACGGTCACTCTCCCCTTCACCGGCCTGCCTGTATATTCCTCCATCAATTAACTCTGCAAGACAGTCGTAGAACCGACCTTTTTGCACGATATTTCCCTCCTCGAGTGTTATCTCTGCCACGAATTCCGATCGCCCGGCTTCCGGAAGGCATCTCTCTAGCTCCATGTCCCGGAAGTCGCCCCTCCTGCACCAATCTACGAACGTCGTGTTCCACGACAAGGGCGTTTTCGTCGGGCTTTTGTCGCTAACTGGGACGAATGTCGTGTGGCCCGCCGGCACTTCCACAGTACGTCCATCGGTGAACGTCACAATCTTGGGGCATTTTCTTCAACTTACAGCCGGAATTCTTTGGAATTGAACAACTCACTGCGATGTACTGATATGCCGAATTGCTGAAGGAGTGGCGTGAATTGCGGGCCAGTCGGTACCGGTGAGCGCCGGGTGGATAATTCACAGCCGGAACAGCGACAGTGAACGGTGTGACAATAGGTTGAGTCAAGTCTGCAAGAGCGGTGTCAGCGTAATGTCAAAATCGGTCGAACGGTTCCCCACATACCGGGATGGTCCTCCAACAGTATAACCTGGGTCGTCCACGCCTGCCTCTCCTCCCCCCGGAGGTTCCATAATTCGGGATCACTAGTTGCCTCGGCGTACGGTTGGTAGTCGTAAACCACATCACCCTCCGGGCCAGTTTCGTTCATGGTCTGCCACTGCTCCGGCAGGACCACACTCTTTTTCAGCGACACGACCTCGGAAAACTCGTTCAGCTGCAGACGAAGCACCACCGACACGATCTGGTGGGCGCATTCCGCTCGGGAGGCCTTCACGCGGAGCTCGCCTGGCATCCATCAGTGTGTATTCTGCCCACCCAGTCTGCGTGGTTACCTTGGGAGATGTGGTCCGGGAAGAGATCCTCCGCGCGGACCGACGCCGTGATAGTGCAGGGCACGTCCGCCGCCACAGCATTCGGGACTCTGGAATGACCATGAATCGATACGATCTTTCCTAGGCCTGGAGCCAACAATTGAGCCGACAACAGTGGGAAAAGCACCGCAGCCGCCAGCAGTCGTTGGAGGAGCATTTTCATGGCGGTTTTGCGAGCGTGGCGGCATCCTTGAATGGTATTTATTGCCAGGGGTGACCCCGAAACGAAACAATGGACTGGCGCTATCGAACCGTGGGTGAAGAAAAGATCATTGCATCTCAACTATACAATTGCGGGATGGCTGGCAAATCTCATCTTGCGTCCACTCTAGTACCGCCAACTCGCTATAATTTCATTTTTTTCTACGCGTGAACAACGGAAGGTTCACATGGCGACGCGTTTAACGCTGGATTATTCAGTCGCACGCGGTCGAGGTAACGATCCTGAATCTGGATCTCGCTTGTTCAGCTATTATGAGATCCTCCTCGTCCTCCGGACTTCCGGCGCCAATCGTGCTAACAAAAAATGGAACCACCAGATACCTATGGAAGGCCTGACCTCGGAGCACCACGCTTCAACTTCAATAAGGCGAGAACGTTCAAACATAAACGCGGTCACGGGGCAAGCAACGGCACTGCCACATGCAATATCCAAGTTGTGCTATTTCAGGGAATCCGACCGCCTGGTTCTCTGGCCGCAGGTGCATACTTCTATTATGTTTTTAGATGCCAATGCACCCAAGTTCCTTAGCAATGATGACTGCCGCCTTTTCTCCGATAGCAATCGCAGTTGAATAGGTGTTCTAATATCCCGTGAGCATGCGTTTCTGGAATGAAAAGCTTCAAGAATGGCGCACCGCGTTCACGTTAGATGGTGGGATCGACACGTCGGCGACCTTGAGATTTTTGATGCCGTATACATTCAAGTTGCTGTCGACGACGCCGCCTTGCTCAAGAGGTTTCATAGCACATGTCCCAAGCTGATATACATCACTCCATCCATTCGTGAGGATTGTAAGAGAAATGAGCAGCGCACCGAATGCCAGGTTGTTTTCACAAACTGACGCACGTTCGCGTCGATCGCCTTGTCGTCCTCTGCTGAATAAATTATTCTGGGCGCGTCCAACGGGACGGGAGTGGTCTCGAAGTGAGCCGCAGGGCTGCCGGGGGCGAAGTTGGGATGCGCTGGCGCAAGTGCTCCACGAAATGCTGGCAAGCGCCGGGTGATTTCGCGGGCCTTCTTGTATGCCCAGCGCAATGCGACGACATCGACAGGGCTGTATTCAAGTTAGAATCATATGATCGGAGATAATACAGTTGGTTTTTAACTTGGAGAGGAATCCGGCATTGAAATCGGGAGCCGCGTAGGGATCGGCGCTCGAGATGTGGAGGTATCCCCGAGAAGCCGGGTATCCCTAGAGAACGACGGTTGCAATGTTGAACAGGATGCGAGCGCAGAAAAAAATACCAAAATCATTGCACAAGCCATGAAATTAAGCGGACGAAGATCAACATAAATACCGGGATGACTGAAGATGAATTATGAATAACAGGCCAGAAATGCCAAAATAAATGTGGATACAATGGTGCAGCACTGAGCCAGAAGAGCGGCCTATCCGGATGGTTCACCAAAACCTCATTCCAGTATTCCGTGAACTCGGGGCCCAGTTCAACGAGCTCGTGCGGGAGAGGGCGCATTTTGATGGCGGACTCGATTCCACTGATGGACGGATTAGAAACACCAGCAAGGAGTATAGTATATCTTACTTAGTGGACAGCAAGCCGGATCCATTTTTCTCCCACTTCTCAACAGCAATCCTCCGTGTCTCGGGCTCGCCACTAAAGAGGGAATCCAATGTTGTCGTGTTGAGATCGGCGAAGTATGGCGATGCATGAGATGCATGATCTGGCTCGATAATTAGCAATAGTGGACGCTTCAACACGAAATCGAACCCTGATAATTGGCCCCGACGCCCGAAATCTCATGTACAAGCTGAATGCCTGCCTTCTCGAGAATTTCCTTCTTCCCGATTCCGGAGCGCTCAAGAATCAGAGGAGAACCCATTGCACCGGCGGAAACGACGACCAGTTTGCGAGCTTTCACTCTGCGAACGTCTTGGGGAGACGACTCATAGACACGTTTGTCGAAGAGATATTCTACGCCGGTGGCTACACCGTTTCTGAACGATTGCGATAAGCGGAGGAGCTCGCAGAACGAATGAGAACTTGCTCTATTACGACGCGGTTGACAAGGCATCCATCGAAGACTGACAAATTTTCCAATTTTTTGTTGTAGATGTAGTGATGCTGGAACGCTCGTGAGCCTGAAATAAGGAAAATAGTAACTCAACTTACAGCTACATCAGACCGGCGACCATCGCTCGAAATCCACTTTGGGCATGGCTGTATAAAATGTTAAACGAGGCGACAGAAATAACTACATTCGACAGTTGACATACGAAAAACACGTTGATAGAATCTTCATCGAAGGCGTTTCCTTCTTCGCTTCGGGGTCGATCCTTGTCAAATTTGGGACCGATATCGAGGAATTGCTTCCCGATGTCGAGCATTTCATTCCCGCCGAACGAGACTTTAAGTGGACCGTTTGAGCCGTGGGTCGGCCCGTCGGGGTCAATTTCGTACGTTTCGGCCTCGGAGAATTTAGCCGTGCGTGGGTTGAAACGAGATGAAGAAAAGGCTCACCTTCTGCAACAACGGAATCAGGTCTTTTGCGGACCACCCGGGATTTCCGAACTCCATCTCCCAAGCGTCAAAATCCGAGGCAGCGGGTCGGTTGTACACCATAAAATTGACCGAGGAGCCTCCTCCCATACAGCGTCCGGATTGGACGACGGCGGAGCGACCGCCCAGGAATTCGGAGGACGTAGAAGTGTAGAATTGCATCGTCTTGCTCGTTGGTGTGAGATGAGTCGCGGCTTGACCGGGCTGAATATGCTCCGTCTTTCCCTTTGTAGTCGGCCCACTCTCGAGGACGAGGATTGAAAGGTCAGGCAATGCGGTAGCGAGGCGGCTGGCAATGATGCAGGCAGTAGTACCGCCTCCAGCGAAGACGAGATCATACTCTGCTTGAACAGGGTGAGGAAGCATTGAGACGTGTGAGACGCTTGAGAGGGATGAGTGCAAGTGCAACGGTCTGGCGCCATTTGCGCCACTTACTTACTAGAGAGCTCCGACTACGTCGGAAGAGACCTTGCTTGACAAAAATAAGTGTAACTTGGTGTCTTTCCAGTTCCTGCTTGAGCTCTTGATCAATTGTGTTGGTCCTGCATGTTGCTGCGTGTGGAGTGGCAATAGCTGGCAATGTGCAACAATTGTATAACACCCGCGAATTTACCCACCGTATGTAAATAAGAACAGCAAAGTTGTATGATTGGCTCAGGAGAACTAGGATCAATGGGTGGGGCAAAATGCATCCAATTATGAGGGTGAAGAGATCGTGCAAGCAAGATAACGGATTATTACTTACACGACTAATATTTGACTAAGAGCGATCCTGTGCCGTTGCTTAGTAGGTGCGAGGTTAAGGTGGTGAGAGGCCACATCCAAGTTAAAGTGCATCATAATGCTTTCTTTATACACGGCAGTAATCAAGGGATGATACTTCCGACACAGAAAAAGATATAAGCAAGACTAGCGCACCGCTTTCTGCTGCGAATCGTCTGAATCAAGACTTGAAGAGACGGACCGTCTTTTCAAGCAAGTACGGCGGTGAATTTGTGGGCCTCAGTGTGCGCTATGGGGATCAGGTGTCTTTGCAAGAATCGAGGGTGGGAGATGGACGGGAGAATGAGAGACTGAAAGTGATGCGCATCAGTTGAACTCGGTGATAGCCGGCTTGGGTTGTTAAGAATTCATGCGCCTCCGGTCTTTTTTGTGTTGCTTGACGTCCCATCCCACCGGCTAGCCCTTCCCGCAGCCCGAAAACGAGAGTCGTCAACACAGCTACAGCCGTAGAACGCAATGCAATAACAATATAATAACTACTATCGTATGCTTCTCGTCAATGTCTGGTCTCTAGACTTTATCTTTCCACAGAGATATGAGTAGTTAGTGTCGCGGCGTTGGTCTATTAGGGGTAGGGGACGGCAGCGCTTCGACGGCTTTTTGCGCCTCCTGCGTAGGTGCGTCGGAATCCAGGAGCAAAGCGCCATGGGCGCCGCCGAGGCGCGCGCAGGCCTCGTGCGCGTCTGCGTGGAAGGCCATGGGGAGCCCACCCTCTGGTGACAGCAGCCGCGGCAGTAAGCGCGTGTGGAAAACGCGGTGCGCGACCGAGGCTCCCTGCATTCGGCGTCAACGACCCGGAATATAGGAGCACCAGAGAATGCTCACGAATTGCTGAAAAATGCCACCGATGACGGCGGCCACCGCGTCGCCCTGCACCTTGTACAGCCCCGCGTCCTTCAGCAGCTTCGCCTTGTCCGCGCGCGCCTCGTCCTTCAGCATCGCCGCGGCGATCGTCGGCGTCCACCGCATCACCCGCCCCAGCCCCCACTTGGTACCGATGTGCTCGCCCAGGAAGTAGGTGTTTAGCACGCGCGAGACGATCTCCTGCAGGTCGTGCGTCGGTTTTAGGTGGGGGAGGATGCGATTAGGATGAGTAGGTATGATTCAAGCACGCGCCGGCCTAATATCATATTACATGCCGCTTGAGACTTTACGACGAAAGAGAGGAATGATAAGACGCACCGATGAATGAGAATTGGGCATTGTGGCCGTGCGTGGCCATGGGGTGACTCGCGTGCGTCAGGATCCTCGCAGACACCTCCAGAGGGAATTTTAAAGCCGGAAAGAGCCCGTTTAAATGGTCCGCGAAAATCTCGTTTGCATGCGTCGCGCGGGAGTAATCTGGTCGCGGCGAGGCATATGCGTCTTGCCGCGTTGACTGCTCCCCCGTCGACCGCCCGACGCGGCGCGCAGTGCCGCTGCTGCTTCCCTCTCCCCTCCGCTCATGGCCATGGTCGCGTGTCCCGACATCCACGCGCCGCCCTCGTTCCCGGGGGAATACGCCTGCTCGTCCTCGTCTACATACACCTGCCGCGGCTCTCGTTCTCGTTCGCGAGGTGGCGGCTCCCGCTCCGCGTCCGACTGCTCCCTGGAGTAGCCCTGCTGCAGCCGGATCCCGGGCTCGTGCGGCACTGCCCGGGAGTATGGCGGCGGATTTTCTGGACGTCGAGGGTAATTTCGGTCGGCCTGAGGTCGTGTCTTGAGCGCGGCGAAGCCGTATTGACGACGCCCGCCTAGAAACGTCAAGTCGCTGGGGAGATATTGGGGAACGCTCTGAAATACCTGGGGAAGGTCGTGGAATGGCCTGGGAGGGTGAGGGGGGTAGGGAAAAGACGGTGCGGTGGAGGCAGCGGGCGGAGAGGGAGCGGGACATGGCCTCGTCTGCGCGACTTAGTCCAGGACTGAAAAAATTCTGGTCACGCGTGTGATCCCGTTATCGGCGAATGCCGAGACTCTATCAAAGGTGTACAATCCGAGAGCAATATTGCGAGAGTAGAGCTACAAAAACAACCGGATACAACAAAATAACCTATCTAACTACCGTCCCCCACCCCCCGCCTGCCGCCATATTTATTCTTTACATCTTTCGTCAGCGCACGAAGCATCGCGATCGTGACGCGGGGCGCCGACGACGAATCCGTCTGCGCGAGCGACACCGTGCTGCTGCTCGGCGAGGGCGTCATCCGCCCATTGATGTGCGGAGGTGGAGGACTCGATGCGGGGCTGGGCTGGCCGGATTGCTCGAAGTTCGAGGAAAGGCGTCGGCGTTTGTTCAAGTACGTCGAGCTTTGAGCACAGTAAGGACGATGTGGATACAGAAAATGGGTGGGTATACCTTGTAAGCTCCGTATCTTCAGACAGGCTACGACTGCGGCGCCTCGGGGACCGACGGATGCTCATCCTCTGAGCCTGGCTCAACGCACTTCGGCGAAGCTGGATAACCGCATTGTGCTCCTCAAGCGAAGGCGGGATATCCTTCGTAAGCACGAAGAACGCCTGCGCCTTCTGCAACTGGGCCTCGGCCTCGGCATGATACAGCGCGAGCCCCCGAAGATGGTCTACGAATGCCGCGGTAGGGAAGTCTTCAAATGCAAAAGTCAGAGCCAGCACAAAGGGTACTAAGAAAATACCAACCTCTGCCCATCTCCCCATGCGACTGCAAATCCGTCGCGACAACACCGGCGACGAGGCTGTTGAGCTGCGAATTCGCGAGCCAGGACGCCACAGCCTCGAAAGTCGATCTGAGAGGCCGATGTTAAGGTGAAGACCAGGAACAAAAGCGCAGAAGACTTACTCGCTGTCGCGCACCCCATTCCAGTCCGGGCGAAAAGCCGGCAAGACATGTTCGACGGGCTCCACCCCCACCAGGCCCATTGCCAGGAACGCGGCTTTGTTTAGGATAGCGACAGCGGCGTCGAGCAGACGGCAGTACATCGTCCAGTCGACTTGAATGGGAATTAGAGTCCGGAAACTAGTGGTGGGATGCAAAAGAGCTCACACTCTCCAGTGGAAGAACAGTTTTCCGTCCATTCCGAGATGAAAGAGTCGAACGTGGGGTCGAACAGTCTGAAGACATCTGGAAGCAAACTGTGAGCACATCATACTAGCGAGTCTCCGTTCACCACCCACCTCGCAAGGTCATCGATTGAACAAGTCGCCCCTCGACATCTAGCTGGAGCGCCCCCACCGCCTCGCCAAACTTCCGATCCAAGTCCTTCGTGGTAGCGGTGAAGCAAAAGGCACGAAAGTCCGCAATGACAGAGTCGGCAACCAATTTCTTGATCTACGCCATGATTAGACACATATCTACGGGATAAGCGGGGCTGCGCACCATATCCAAAAAATCCACCGGGAGACTTGAAGAGTCAGACGATGACGCAGGCTCATCCGCCGCCCAAACAAAAAGCAAGAGCGACGGAACAAAGTGCCGCTTCGCGGGAAGCGCCTTGATGATATCGCGTAATCGGGAGCAGTCGTCGAGCACCCGGTATTTGCTGAGGAGCAATGAAGAACATATGAGACGCAGAGCAACGCATTCTGATACGATACACACCGCTCTAAATCGTCCTCGACGCCCGCCAGAGGCGTGCACTCAAACACGATGATGCCAGGATACCCCTCCGGCACGGGCTTCGAGACCACGGGGATCGAAAACACCGTTTCCGTCTCCCAGCGGCCCCCGGAGCCCGGGACGTCGAACTTGCATTCCAGCCAGATGGCGGTGGCGTCGCTCTCGGGGTTGAGGGACAGCCAGAGCCGCCAAAGTGCCGACGACGGCGGTTTCGCGGACTTGGACTTGAGGAGCGCCCGCGTGGTCTGGAGGAAGGAGCCTTGCGCCCAGCGGCGCGCATGTTCTTCCTTGTTCTGGAATAATGATAATCAGCAAGGGTGCCTGGGCAAATGAATGCACACACCTCTTGAAACCGTTTCGCCAAATCCTCGTCGGTCCGCGGCGCTTCGTACTGTCGCCGCCGCAAGCTCGCGCGTCGCTTCGCCGTCGACAGCGTCAACCCGTCGTCCCCCTCTGGCTCATCCCCCCCATTCCCAAGCAGCCGCATCCGCTTACTCTCTTTCTCCGCCTTCCCATTCGGACTGGGCCTCTTCAGCCCGCCCTTCTCCCGCCGCACCTTCTGCGAGTACTTTTCGCTTTGCCGGCACGCCTCGGCCCACTCCGCGCGGTCCGTCGTCCGCTTCTGCCACAGCGCAAGACACCGCCGCACCACAAGCCCGCGCTGCTCGAACGCCAGCGCCAGCGCCTCGAGGTCCGCGTCCGCCGCCGTCTCCTTCTCCTTGCCTTTCCTACTAATCGGCAACCCGAGCATCCCTGACGACGACGACGGCGCAAGAGCAAGGCTCCCGGGATCGGTCGCCTGGGGCTTCACAGGCGAGAAACTGTGCCGCAGCGGCGTGGCGGACGGGCTGGCGAGCACCAGCGGGCTCAGCATCCCGCCCCCACTCCCACCCCCACTCCCACTCCCTCCGGCGCCGAGCCCCGACGTCTGCAAGCTGTTCTTGAGGAACCCCAGCAGCGGATTCGCGACCTTCGGCCGCGGCTGGGAAAACGGCGATGTCGGACTAGCCTCAGCATGGGGTATTGATATAGAGGGGGGCGCGGGCGCGGCGGCCAAGGTGGGGGTGGAGGGAAGGGATATGGGCTGCACCTTGGCTAGCGGGGGCGGATCCCCCGGGGTCATGGGGCTCGAGGGGCCGGAAACGGCGCCATTAGTGTTGATGAAAGGCGGGGAGGTGTCGATCTTCGCCAGTGGCGGGGTCCTTTTCTGCACCGGTTTCGGGACGGGCGGCGTGCCAAAAGACGAAGGCGAAGAGAACGCCGAGGTGGGAAATCCGTTGAATATGGGTATAGGTGTCACTCCAAACACCGGTTTCGCGGTCGGTTGCGGCTGCGGCTGGAAAAGAGGTGGCGGGGGCGTAAATTCCGGCGCCCTGGGGTTCAGCGCCGACGTGGAAGACGTAGGTGGGTCACCCCACGAGAATGGCTCGACGGCCCTGCCTTTTCCCTTGTCAGTAAAGTCAATAGTTGCTGGTTTTGCGGGAGTGGGGGCGAAGATATTGCTACTGAGGGCTGGTGTTGGGGCGGGGAGGGGGGAGAGGAGACCGGAGTAAACGGGGACGGCGAGATGGACGTGTTGGACGCCGGAAAGAAGGGGTTATTTTGAACTCGAGGAGGGACAGCGAATCCGTTGGAAGTCGGCGTTGGTGTAGGGGTGGAAGAAGACGCCTCCGGCTGTTGTGGAGGCTCCGCACCGGTTGGGAATGGATTGGGTTGTGTAGAGAACGCATTCTCATTTCCCAACACACCATTCCCGGTCACTGTATTTGGAATCGGGCCAAAGGGACCGGGGCCGCCAAAGACAGACTTCCGGCCGAATGCCGACGACGTCCCGAACACGCTCTTTCCCGGTGCAGCGGCGCCAAGATTGGAAAATGCAGAAGCGACGGGTGCTGTTGTTGTCGGTAGCCCAAAGGCGGAGGGCGTTGGCCCAAAGTTCTCGGCCAACCACCCGGAGGCGGTGGGCTTCAGCGGCGAGGTCAGGGCTGGTGAGCGCATGTCCTGATCCTCGTCCCCGAGGTCATCCAGGTCGACGTCCTCCTGGTCCGTCATACCCTCGTCCGCCAGCTCGTCCACCTCCTCGATCTGGACCTGCGGCACTTCCACGGCCGTCACGCCATCTATGATATCGCCCCAACTCGCCTCGCCGCGGATGTCGTCGATACCCTCCACGGTGCCCTTGCCAAAGAGCCGCTCGAGGAGGCACGCGACCAGGAAGACCATGCCCCTCCCGCCTCCGCCCTCGCCCATCATCTCTCCAGCGAGCTCGCCGAATATGGACATGCCCTCCGCATCGACGCGGAGCCGCGACGTCTTGGTGATCGGCTTGCTCTTCTCCTGGACGTGCGCGCGAAACGCCGTGGTAAGCTTGTACATAGGGTGCTCCGCGACGCGGTGCGAGAGCGGAACGGGCTCCGGCCGCTCGACCTGGTCGCGGATGTGGATGAGGCGGTGGTAGATGCGCATCTCGAGCTCTGCGGGCGACTCGTAAGTGGCGCGCTGGTCGTTGTAGAACTCCTTGAGGGATTGGAGGGCTGGAGGACATGAGATGGGGACTTCTTGAGGCTAACGAAACCACGCACTGTTCATCAGCTGCTGTTCCTCTAGCGCCACGGAAAACCCTTCGCGGTCGCGTTCCAAATATAACGCAAGGATGTGGAAGCGAGCACAGCGCTCGTGGCACTCCATTGCGAGAGGGCCGGTGTTATGCTGCATTGTAAAGTCGTTTCGCACGGACCGTGAGCGGTCGCGAATGAAGTTGAAGGTCGGCGAGAAGCCGCCACGGGGGAGAAGATCGTGAAAGAGGTAGTCGAGCGTTCTCTATGCGGCTGGTAAGGCGGCCGGCGTGTGTTGGGCTCATGAAACGCACCTTGAGAACAAGCGGCGGACGCAAGTCGGACGGCAGGGTCTTGTCCCCAGCTGCGCGCTCGTACATCTTCACCGCGCGTTGATGATTGACGCGTTTCGTGCCGGGAATCTTTATTCGAGGTGAACCGGGTGAAAATTGGGGGGAAATTCAGAGCACGCACCGTCTCCCATTCGAAAAGATTGTTCTCCCTCTCCCTGCGGTATCGTTCGAAACGAGGACACATGTCCATGCAAGTACCGACAATGGAAATGGCGTCTTCAAGGCGCTTGGGGACGAGGGGATCATCCATTTTCCCTTGAGCTATGGCCGTTTTGCGCTCCACTTCTCGCTGCTTGACCAACTAGAGAGAGTAAATCAATGCGGAGTAATTAGGATTGCCCAAAAAAAATATGTCGCGTTGGCTCGGGGCGTCAGACCACCATCAGTCCCCCAGCAAATTCTGGGGTAGGAAACAGTGACCACAAGAAAAGAAACACACCTCCTGATAGAACTTTTCGCGTTCTTCCGGGGTCTCGAGAACCGGGTCGTCAAACACAGGCATCGGAGCGGGCGGTTCTGCAATCGGAATGCTGGTTCGAGGAACAGTCTGGAAGTGGACGCCATTTGCCTTCGGTGGGTTTGCATGACCCCGACCGCGTCCGCGTCCGCGTTCGCGCCTGTCCGCGTCGGGGTGGCTCGGGGTCGAGCTCGATGAGCGGGAAGGCTGCTCGACGCTGGCGGCAACCCACGTCTTGTTTCGCCCGCCGCGTCGTGCGCCAAAGTCGTTGGTGTGCATTCCTCGCGCTGGCCGTGGATGCGCAGAAATCTCCATCCACGCTGTACAAGACAGAGGTGAGGGTCCAGCAAAACACGGCCAAACGAATGGATCTCAATTCGGACAAGTCGTCTTCGTTGTTCGTCTCACCAACGTCTCACTGTGCGTGTCCCTTCCTCTTACCCAGATGATGCCAAAACACACTTGGAGAGAACCCCTCGTTGGATCTCAGTGAAGCCCCAGACCTGTCTCTCACTTCTGGTCTGTTCCGCTTGCGCGGAAACAGAACCGTATGGGAGCAGGTCAAGAACGGAAAGCTGATGGGTTGGCTCTGATATGCTAGGCATTTTGCTCATTCTTCTCAGATCCGAGCGGAGCACGACGCTTGTTGAACTTGAAGCTGGAATAAAATATGGTGTTTTGAATCTGGAGCCGTGGCATTCTTTCTCTGGAGTTGTGCTGCGAGCCCGTCTCGGTGCAGCAAATTCAAGCCTACAAACGTGCAGAAGAAAATTTAACGTACACTGGTCAGCTCGCGTAAAGCGTTCGCCTCAGCCCGAGGCCCGCGGCAAGGGCGAGGACATCGTCCTTACTCGGGAAGTATTCTACGTGTCTACACTGCGACCCCTCGACCGTCGACCAAGTATCCATGAAGCCACGCGTCCGTGGCACTAGCCATATTATGGCCTGCCAAACGACCTCTACATACGCGGTGACACCCGACCTCCCCGCAGGTATCTACCACGGCCCATCAAACGATCCGACGCCGAACCTCCCCGTCACCCCGCGACTGCGTAGACCCAGTAGCTACCACGGATCGCCAAACGGCTTCTACATACACGACCGCCCCGACAACGACGACACCTATACTTACCCGCGTGGAATGTCGGGGAGCGACGAAGGAATGTCGGGACACGCGACCATTACATACGCGACCGCTACATAGCGACGACAGCAAGAAGACGAAACTTGCGTGCCATAACTCCCCGCGTGGAACGTTTGGGAGCGACGAAGGGATGTCGGGAAGGGGCGACGTTGAGGTGGACGACGTGCGCACACGCAACAACCTGACTAACACAATTGATCAAGAGCGCAAGCAGGAGCTAGAAATTCAACCACTCCCGGTGACCGGCTCGATCAATACTCCACTGGGGTCTCCTCGTTCCGACTCAGGTGGATGGTTCTTGGTTCTGAGGGCTGCGCACGAAGGGATATTATAGCAGCGGAGTAGATGGTGCTAGATGATATTACAATGGAGAATAAGTGCCGCCCGCATGTACATATGCCCCACCAACGTGAAAGCGATGTTGCAGGCGGCGCAGCCAACACCTACTAAGGTAAGTGGCGCTCCGGTCAAGCTCCAGTACGAAAATGCGTCTTTGATGCCATCAGATCGCTGCCTCTCAAACTCAGGAGTGCTCTCAAACTTGACGGGTGAGTAGGCATAAGCAAGGTCTCTTCCGACTACGTCGGAGCTCTCCAGTTGAATATTAGCTGTCAAATATTGGCTGTGTAATCCGTGAGTGACGCCAGACCATTGCACTCATCCCTCTCAAGGTCGTCTCACACGTCTCAATGCTTCCTCACCCTGTTCAGGCAGAGTATGATCTCGTCTTCGCTGGAGGCGGTACTACTGCCTGCATCATTGCCAGCCGCCTCGCCGCCGCATTGCCTGACCTTTCAATCCTCGTTCTCGAGAGTGGGCCGACTACAAAGGGAAAGACGGAGCATATTCAGCCCGGTCAAGCCTCTACTCATCTCGCACCAACGAGCAAGACAATGCAATTCTACACTTCTACACCCTCCGAATTCCTGGGAGGTCGCTCCGTCGTCGTCCAATCCGGACGCTGTGTGGGGGGAGGCTCCTCGGTCAATTTCATGGTGTACAGCCGACCTGCCGCGTCGGATTTTGACGCTTGGGAGATGGAGTTCGGAAATCCTGGGTGGTCCGCAAAAGACCTGATTCCGTTGTTACAGAAGGTGAGCCTTTCCTTCATCTCATTTCAACCCACACACTACTAAATTCTTCGAGGCCGAAACGTACGAAATTGACCCCAGTAGGCCGACTCACGGTTCAAACGGTCCACTTAAAGTCTCGTTCGGCGGGAATGAAATGCTCGATGTCGGGAAGCAATTCCTCGATATCGGTCCCAAATTTGACAAGGATCGGCCCCGAAGCGAAGAAGGAAACGCCTTCGATAAGGGTTCTATCAACGTGTTTTTCGTATGCCACCGTCGAATGTAGTTATTTCTGTCGCCTCGTTTAACATTTTATGCAGCCATGCCCAAAGTGGATTTCGAGCGATGGTCGCCGGTCTGATGTAGCTGTAAGTTGAGTTACTATTTTCCTTATTTCAGGTTCACGAGCGTTCCAGCATCACTACGTCTACAACAAAAAATTGGAAAACTTGTCAGTCTTCGATGGATGCCTTGTCAACCGCGTCGTAATAGAGCAAGTTCTCATTCGTTCTGCAAGCTCCTCCGCTTATCGCAATCGTTCAGAAACGGTGTAGCCACCGGCGTAGAATATCTCTTCGACAAGCGGGTCTACGAATCATCTCCCCAAGACGTTCGCAGAGTGAAAGCTCGCAAACTGGTCGTCGTTTCCGCCGGCGCGATGGGTTCTCCTCTGATTCTCGAGCGCTCCGGAATCGGGAAGAAGGAAATTCTCGAGAAGGCAGGCATTCAGCTTGTACATGAGATTTCGGGCGTCGGGGCCAATTATCAGGGTTCGATTTCGTGTTGAAGCGTCCACTATTGCTAATTATGCGAGCCAGATCATGCATCTCATGCATCGCCATACATCGCCGATCCCAACACGACAACATTGGATTCCCTCTTTCGTGGCGAGCCCGAGACACGGAGGATTGCTGTTGAGATGTGGGAGAAAAATGGATCCGGCTTGCTGTCCACCAAGTAAGACATACTATACTCCTCGCTGATGTTTCTAATCCGTCCATCAGTGGAAACGAGTCCGCCATCAAAATGCGCCCTCTCCCGCACGAGCTCGTTGAACTGGGCCCCGAGTTCACGGAATACTGGAATGAGATTTTGGTGAACCATCCGGACAGGCCGCTCTTCTGGCTCAGTGTTACACCATTGTATCCACATTTATTTTGGCATTTCTGGCCTGTTATTCATAATTCATCTCCAGTCATCCCGGTATCTATGCTGATCTTCAGCCGCTTAATTTCATGGGTTCTGCAATGATTTTGGTATTTTTTCCGCGCTCGCATCCTGTTCAACATTGCAACCGTCGTTTTCCAGGGATACCCGGCTTCTCGGGGATACCTCCACATCTCGAGCGCCGATCCCTACGCGGCTCCCGATTTCAATGCCGGATTCCTCTCCAAGTTAAAAACCAACTGTATTTTCTCCGATCATATGATTCTAACTTGAATACAGCCCTGTTGATGTCGTCGCATTGCGCTGGGCATACAAGAAGGCCCGCGAAATCATCCGGCGCTTGCCTGCATTTCGTGGAGCGCTTGCACCAACACATCCCAACTTTGCCCCTGGTAGCCCTGCGGCTCGTTTCGAGAACACCCCCGTCCCATTGGACGCGCCTAAGATAATTTATTCGGCGGAGGACGACAAGGCGATCGACGCCAACGTGCGACAGTTTGTGAACACAACCTGGCATTCGGTGCGTTGCTTCTTTCTTTGAGAATCGATTGGATGGAATGATGCATATCGCAGCTTGGGACATGTGCTATGAAATCTATTGAGCAAGGCGGCGTCGTCGACAGCAGCTTGAATGTATACGGCATAAAAAATCTCAAGGTCGCTGATGTGTCAATCCCGCCATCTAACGTGAACGCGGTGCGCCATTCTTGAAGCTTTTCATTCGAGAAACGCATGCTCACGGGATATTAGAACACTTATTCGACTGCGATTGCTATCGGAGAAAAAGCGGCAGTCATCATTGCTAAGGAACTTGGGTGCATTGGCATCTAAAAACATAATAGAAGTATGCACCTGCGGCCAGAACCAGGCGGTCGGATTCCCTGGGATAGCACGACATATTGCATGTGGCAGTGCCGTTGCTTACCCCCGTGACCGCGTTTACGTTTGAACGTTCTCGCCTTATTGAAATTGAAGCGTGGTGCTCCGGGGTCGGACCTTCTATAGGTATCTAGTGGTTTTATTTTTTGTTGCACGATTGGCGCCGGAAGTCCGGGGGACAAGAAGGGTATCATAATCGTTGAACAAGCGAGATCCAGATTCAGGATCGTTACCTCGACCGCGTGCGACTGAATAATCCAGCGTTAAACATGTCGCTATGTGAATCTTCCGTTGTTCACGTGTAGAAAAAAATGAAATTATAGCGAGTTGGCGGTCCTAGAGTGGACGCAAGATGAGATTTGCCAGCCATCCCGCAATTGTATAGTTTAGATGCAATGATCTTTTCTTCACCCACGGTTCGATAGCGCCAGTCCATTGTTTCGGTTCGGGGTCAGCTCTGGCGATAAATACCATTCAAGGATGCCGCCACGCTCGCAAAACCGCTATGAAAGTGCTCCTCCAACGACTACTGGCGGCTGCGGCGCTGTTCCCACTGTTGTCCGCCGCGGCACTGTTGTCTCCTGCAGGCCTAGGAACCGTTTCGATTGGGGATCTTCATGGTCATTCCAGAGTTCCGAATGCTGTGGCGGCGAACGCGCCCTGCGCTATCGCGGCGTCGGTCCGCGCGGAGGATCTCTCCCCGGACCACATCTCCCAAGGTAACCCCGCAGACTGGGTGGGCAGAATACACACTGATGAATGCCAGGCGAGCTCCGCGTGAAGGCCTCCCGAGCGGAATGCGCCCACCAGGTCGTGTCGGTGGTGCTTCGTCTGCAGTTGAACGAATTTTCCGAGGTCGTGTCGCTGAAAAAGGGTGTGGTCCTGCCGGAGCAGTGGCAGGCCATGAACGAAACTGGCCCGAGGGGTGATGTGGTTTACGACTACCAACCGTACATCGAGGCAACCAGCGATCCCGAGTTATGGAACGTCCGGGCAGAGGAGAGGCGGGCGTGGACGACCCAGGTTATGCTATTGGAGGATAATCCCGGTATGTGGGGAACCATCAGACCGAATTTTACATTACGACGCCGTTCTTGCAGACTTGACTCAACCCATCGTCACGCCGTTCACTGTCGCTGTTCCGGCTGTGAATTATCCACCCGGCGCTGACCCGTACCGACTGGCCCGCAATTCACGCCACTCCTTCAGTGATTCGGGATATCAATACATCGCAGTGATTTTTCCAAAGAATTCTGGCTGTAAGTTGAAGAAAATGCCCCAAGATTGTGACGTTCACCGATGGGCATACCGTGGAGGTGCCGGCGGGCCACACGACATTCGTCCCAGTTAGCGACAAAAGCCCGACGAAAACGCCCTTGTCGTGGAACACGACGTTCGTAGATTGGTGCAGGAGGGGCGAATTCCGGGACATGAAGCTAGAGAGATGCCTTCCGGAAGCCGGGCGATCGGAATTCGTGGCAGAGATCACGCTCGAGGAGGGAAATGTCGTGCAAAAAGGTTGGTTCGACGACTGTATTGCGGAGTTACTTGATGGAGAATATACAGGCAGGCCGGTGAAAGGGAGGGTGACCGTACACGGCACGCATGGGTCGACGAGCATGTCCGAACTCTCGGTTGGGGTGTGGACCGCGTACCGCGATCACTGGGCGCAGGCGCAGGCCATGATTGGCGGCGACACAGGGTTTGATAACTCTAAATCGCGGTACGAGTGCAGGAGGGCGCTCAGTGGCCGGCCGTTGGACGCAGAGTCCCCCAGCTATGCGCATATGTTCGCTGACAAGCCCACAGTGTGGTCAGGGTTTCCTCGTACCACATTAGCGTCCGGTGGCGACAACCTCACTGCCGCGCACCCATACCTTGATTTCGAGTTCCAAGTGCCGACAGAAACGCCCGTAGATTTCGTTTCTTACTACACCAATGCCGAGAACCAGCTGCTGATCACCCTCGAGGTGCTCTATTCGCCCGACGCTGACTGCTTGAAAAAGCCCCGACCGGCGCCCCCCAGGACGGCGGCGGATGCGATGGCGGCGACAGAGGAGAGGCTTTGGGACGGACACACACGCGTGGGGTATCCGGTCGAATTTAAACCGCCACCCAAGCCCAAAAGCCAGCGTTGTGTCATGAACCTGCAGGCGCTGATGCCGATTACCGTCGTCGGCAGCGGTGTGGCAGAAACACGACCCGTGGCGCATTACCTTACCCCATATCTACCCGCGCCGGTCATCCGCCGCACAGCGCAGGCGGACGTTTCCGAATGGCCTATCGCACACCCTACGATTACTGAGGAGCCCCTTGCCGATACGGTTGCCCGGCTGTTGCGGCCGCACCCCCAGAGCAGCCGGTATCAGAAAGCTCAAAATTTGCAAAAGAATCCAGACCCCACCAAGGGTTATCACGGAGGGTATTATACGGGTTTGCTTTGGAAGAAGAAAGTGGTGGCAGAAGAGCGAGGGATCTTGCCGTTGTTGTACGAAACTGTTGATCCAGAGGCAGGAGATTTGCAGCAGGTCCTACACCGCTAATATGCCCGGATACTGAATTTTCATGATTCCCTATTTACACCTTGAAGTTATATTCAGACTTGATTCAGACAAAGTTGTTTGTCGCCTTGATGGGGAGATGCCAGGAGGCAGCGAAAAGATGACTTGCGTAGTATCTGATTGAGTTAAGGCGTCCAGCCGTTGTGCAAGAGAACACGATCAAGACTTGGAACGAGGCTTGGAAGACCTGAGAAAGAAATTGGAGAGGACGCGCCGAGTTGACGCCAATGCAAGAATGATGCGCCATCGACGACAAATCGACGACCTCATCAAAAGACTTCGGCATGCTTACCAAATCTGGCCTCACTGTCCAGCCACATCGACGATCGTCCTAGTCATTCAAAATGAATTCAATGGACGCGAAACCGCCAGGAATTATCGACGAAGTGAAGATGGTCCATGGCGGCGGATCTGGCGACTGGTTCCCTGCAGAAGAGATTCGAAAGTATACCAACGTTTTCCTAGTTCAAGGCGATAAGCTCTTGCTCGGATACAAGAAGAGAGGTTTGGGAATCCACAAGTTACTGCTGTTGTCCTTGAGTATGTTGTCCGACATCTAACTTTATCTGGCCAGGTACAATGGATTCGGTGAGTTTGTTTCACTGATGGGCACGACAGTCTAGAATTCCGTTACTTAGGCGGGAAGGTTGAACCTAACGAGTCCACCTTGGACACTGCGCAACGCGAGCTTCAGGTGCCCATAATCTTATCTAATACCATTTTTCTCCTCATTTTGACCGCTACGCTCGAAAGGAAGAGGCCGGGATCATAGCACCGCTGGAACATGCAGGAACCTTGCTTTTCGTTGTCCCAGGAAGTAAATGGGCGCATATAGATATTTTTCGTGCCGAGGAGTACTCCGGAACTATCGCTGAGTAAGATTATTGCTAATGCAGAACGGCAGGCATTGATTTTTTTCAGAGTGGTTCAACAAGGGCGAAATCCCCTTCGATAACATGTGGGATACTGATAGATATTGGCTGCCACTGCTCCTTGCCAAACGACCTTTTTCTGGGCGCGCAGACTATGAGAAAAAAGGAGAGGATTTCATTCTAAAGAAATGGTGGTTCGGCATAAATCCGAACACGGTTTCACAGACCAACCAGTGTATCTAAATTCAACATTGTCTAGTTCGACTCCGCTAACGCCTTCTCTAATAGCTCTAGGGCTATAGTTGCGGAACCCCAAGAGCTTATATAACCATACGCTCCATGCCTAAGAAATCCTCCGTAAGAATACAATGGCACCACCAAAGCAAGGACGACGTACCCATAATTGAAAACAACCGGAACTTTCCTTTGGTCCTCACTATCGGCCCATTCAACTTCAAGTCTTATTCCGCCCTTCCTTGCCGGCTGATATATATTGAGCGACTGCCGCCCATAAAATGAGGCCATTGAACGCACCCTAAGGCCACATCCCTCCTCGATAATGATTGACTGGAGATCCTCCAAAGCTGGCTCACGCTGAGCACGTATTTCAGGGGGAGTAAGCTCAGGACAAAAGGCCAAACCGCGTTTCAGGATGTCGAGCGTGGTCTCGGGCCGGGGAACGGGATACCTGGGTCATTCCTAAGCGTCAGTCTAAAGCAATGCACAAGGATTGGTCGAACCAGTCATTTTCCCCCTTGCTACCACCGACGATCACCTGGGATGAACCTCAGTTAACTTCAACGGAAATGAAAGAAACCCCTGCAAACATCACCACTTCTGCGCGGAATAATGTAGGTCCAAGATCCACTTTTGCTGTGAATTGCTCTTCCGGACTTGACCCACGGAGCCCTGAGCAGCACAGTCTGCCCTCGAGTTGGGTAAACATCTTTGTCTTCGACGCCTCCGAGAGTTCGTGCCCCTAATCCTACGCACACGATAACCGCCGAGGGCGAGGAAAGACACTTGCGTCCATTGAAAATCCCTGCGCCGCCTTCCACAACCTCTGCAATATGCTGAACCGTTCCTCGAATAATGGACCCTCCAGTAGCAAGAAAGCGGGACAGCAAATAATTGAGATAAACGGGGCAGTCAATTGTGACCGTCGAAAATGAGATTCCTTCGGCACAGTCTGGCGGTAGACTCCTTGAGGGAATGGCTTTGAACTACATCGAAATAAGTTCGTCACAATCGGCTGGGTAGAGTCGTCTGAAACACACATCTGGCATCACTTGAAGAACCTCAGGGTTCGCGATTGGTCCTGGGAAATATTCGTCTTCGTGCATGCGCAGAAAGCAACCCTCCGCCGGCCCTCCCGGAGCGGATAGCTCCCACATCGTTTTGAATGTTTCCTGGTCCATTTCTATCAAGTCAAACGTTGATATCGCGACAGCACGAAGTTTAAGTCACGCACTCTGCTGACGGACGTCCGAGCCAGCCAGAGAGACGTGGTGTGCACCCTGGATAGGGGTTATCTATCTTAGAACCGGAAGCCAATCGGCAAACTACGTACCGCCCAGTGGCTCGTATACTTAATATTCTTGGGGTCGCTGGGAAGTATTTCCGCCACGATGCTGACGTGGTACCCACCCCGCTCTTGGATGCGTACAGCGGTAGTGAGACCAACGACGCCTGCAGGAGGTCGATTTCAACCACCCGTAAAAGGAGAAGAAGCAAATTAAGGTCCGCACCAGCACCGAGTACAACTATTTCCTTAGGGTCAAGCATGGCAGTTGAAAGAGGTTGCTTGACAACTGTCAGTATATCGCTGTGAGCTATATAGCAGCTTAACCGCCGGCGAACCGCTTAAACTCGTGAGAAATCTGACTTGCGAGAGATCTAAGGCCTTCCTAAAACGAACAGTGAACAGTTCGGATCTTCGTGAATCACGAGCGACGTGCTGATCTTCGTGAATTTCAATCACAAGCGAGGTGAATGTTATCGCCATGAAAATAATTCAAAGCAGACGTGCGTGACCTCCCAGTTCAGCGGAAACGCGATAGGATTAACATGGCAGAATAACTTCGAGCACATACCAGTAGGAAACAGAAAAAGGCATTCAGAAATTACAATCAAACTGGTTGGATCGTTTGTTGAGTTAGATTGAACCCGACACGTGTGGTTTCAAATTTGGTTTCAAGAACATGGCTGCGTGGCAGGTATCATGCGCACCCACAGATTGTTCTGAAATCAAATTAATTCCCTTCACCGACGCGCAGGATAATTTACTTTACCGACGCGCAGTCTCCTTCGCTTTCCCCGACGCGGAGGCTCCTCTATTTCACCGACGGGCAGTCGCTGAAATCACTGCGATCAGTATGACGGTAATGAACAAAACAGTAAACCTCATTGAACTGAAAAGTGTCGACGAGTTTCAAACAATATGCTTGCACTCACTGTCGCGGATCCCTGCTCCCATCCGTCAGAGAACGCGACATCACATTTCGCCTTGGTTTCGAGAAAGTTTGTCCGTTACCGGGCTTAATCTTTGCCAGTTAGTATTCGACGGTACGAATAACCCACCCACAGCGCCATCTGCTCCTTCGGTTCGTGAAGTGAGCACTTCACAAAGGGTTTTTGGAGCTTGCCATTTCCAGTGAATCCCGCCGTAGGGCTACACACCGTCCCGTCAACTTGCAAAGCGGCGGCGGGGTCCGTGGAAAATACTAGGCAAGCTCCACTTGGCTGTTTTCGATATGCCCCATTCGATTTCCCGCTCTAGGATCCTAAGGGGGCATCAAAAAGGCAAATATTCCAGTCCAGGTCCTGAAAAACAGCGTCAGGGGGGTCTCGCGAACCCCGGATGCCTGTCCACATCGACCCGCCGATTCCATGAAACTTAGCGTTCCACCCTTGCTTTCAATTCCTTGAGAGATTCCGCTGGTCTCGGGTTTACCCTCGCAAAGGCAAAATCAAGGCAGAGCGCGATTGTGTCAGCGCTCGAGCTGGGGAACTCGACCAGTGGATAGACAGGGATAGACGATCAGCAGCATCAGACTTGAATATATATTCAGCGCTCGCGACGGGATGCCACTCTGGCAACCACTGAGGAGGACATTTTATCTACGAGGTATGGGATGGAACGACAACAGGGTGGTTGAAGTTTGAACCTGAGTTGCGAAAGAGGGGTCGAAGTTGGAACTCAACGTGGTTTGATGGAATAATTCTACCTTCAGAGTTCTTCTGCACTCTTAGAATTCCGCCGTACCCCTGCGTCCATGTCGGGGAAGGATCGATCTTGTCTAGTGTCCCAACAGTCCGATGGCGTACGAGCGGTGTATGATTACGTCGTCGGGTGTTTCCACCATGAGGGTGACCTGGGAAATCAGTTCTAGTTTCATCTTCATGCTGTCGGGCTCTGGCCGCTCCAATTAGATGCGAAACTGAACTTTGCGTTATTGTTCTAGCACGTCATCTGCATCTTGTACCGGTGTTCCACCTCCGCCGTCGTCCGCATCGTATTCTTCAACGCAATCATCTTCACGCGCCCTCCGCGCCCCGGGACATCCGGCAGCAAACTGCGCGACATGTACAGGCTCGTCTTCCGCCGGACCCACCAGAATCGCAAATCGCCAGCGCTCGCGCAATCTCAAGCCCCTGGTCCTTGATTCTGGCAATCGAAATCTCCGGCATGTCGGGCGCGAGCATCGTCGCGAATCTCATTTGCATTTGAAGTTGAACCTTGGTTGAACCGCGTATGTACTGATGAACCGTGGGATACCGGGGTGGGATTTGATCCGAGCTTGAAGTCGCGTCGGCTTTATCAGGCTTTATTCGGATTTTCCAAGGCAACCCCAAGGGCAAGGAGATAGAAAGAATTGCTAGCGCGCCTCGAGCGTGTCGCATCATGTACATTTTTGTTAATTTGTGCGTGCGGCGCCTCAGAAGTTCAAAGCGCGAACAGGCCTGGTGCAGGAATTTCCAGAATTCGCTGCGGTTTAAACTTTATCCCGTTTACTTCGCTCCGGGTGGGCTGCGTCAGGCTTCGCTCCGGGTGGGCTGCGTCAGGCTTCGCTCCGGGTGGGTTGCGGCGTCAGGTCGCGTCAGACTTTCGGGGACCTTACGCGCACAATATCACTACTTATGAGGTATCGACCGAGCAATGGAGGGCATCGGCTCAGGTGTGGCGCAGATTGGCGCAGGGTGGAGGTTTCTGTCGTAAGTCGTAAGGAACTCGTCATGATCGGATTGATAGAGAGCTACTCCGCTCTGGGGATCTCGGAGTTCTGCCATGGGCTAAGCGAGGACGAGGTGGTGAAACAAATGGCGGTGGAGACAGGCATCGAAGTGCTATGGCGCGAGGACGTAACATTGTTCACGGAAGCCGCCAGTCCGTAAAATTGAGCTTTGTGGATTCGAAAATTGCCAGTACAAGATAAAATATCGAGGTTTTCCTGAGAGTGTACGCCAGCTGAAGGAAAAAATTCGGCCATTAGAGGTCGGAGTGCGTAAGGCCGGACTCGGAGAAAATCACATGAAACTTTGAAGTTCGTTCGTTCGAAACTGTGGAAACTTCAAGTCCAGCAAAGGAAAGCAGCGGCGCGCGGACGGAATCATTCCAGGATCACAAGGACATTTATTCAGGAACCGGTCGGTGGGAACCGGAGCGTCCTTCTTGGCGTCCCCAAGGATTGAATCCGAGTTATGAGATGGATCCTTTTTGAAGTGGACTAGTCTCGGCCGCAGCCCGCGAGCCTGGTCGAGTGCGAGACGCGACGAGACCGACTAGGGTATTCTGTGTCCCGCGTAACCCCAGCCATTTTGAAGAGAGATGCATAATACTTGTGTGGGGACGATTGCCTTTCTGGGCTACGCGACAAGTCCAGAGCGCCCTTACATAATCCCCAAAGAAAATGAAGTGAATATATATACGCTGGGGCGCGACGGGGCTTTCTCCACAACCGCCATGTCCTCTGTCTACCCCCGCAGAGCGTCCCCGCCCACCGAGGCCCCGCCCGTCGCCATCCCCGACGTCGAGAACTACGTCTCCCACACCCTCAAGACGACGAAGCCTCTTCCCCCAATTACTTGGGACAACTTCTTGTCCGAGCTCAACTGGCTCAATGTCGCCATCCTCACCCTCACCCCCGTCGTGAGCATCATTGGCGCATACCACACAAAGCTGCGTTGGGAGACCGCCCTCTTCTCCGTCTTCTACTATTTCTACACGGGTCTCGGTTAGTCTTTGTCTTCGAATTCGATACGCGGTGTTTCTTAACTGCTTGCAGGCATAACGGCGGGGTACCATCGTCTGTGGGCGCACCGCAGCTACAACGCGGGCAAGTTCCTCCAGTACTTCCTCGCCATCTCCGGCGCGGGCGCGGTCGAGGGCTCGATCAAGTGGTGGTCGCGTGGGCACCGCGCCCACCACCGCTACACTGACACTGAGCTCGACCCGTACAACGCCGGCGAGGGCTTCTGGTACTCCCACATGGGCTGGATGCTCGTCAAGCCCCGCCGCAAGCCCGGCGTCGCCGACGTCAGCGACCTCTCCAAGAACGAGGTCGTCCGCTGGCAGCACAGGCACTACATCCCCCTCATCCTCGTCATGTCCTTTGTCGTGCCCACCGTCATCCCGTGGCTCTGCTGGAACGACGCCCGCGGTGGATACGTCTACGCCGCATTCGTCCGTTTATGCTTCGTGCACCACTCGACGTTCTGCGTCAACTCGCTCGCGCACTGGCTCGGCGAGTCGCCGTTCGACGACAAGCACTCCCCGCGCGACCACCTCATCACCGCGCTCTGCACTATCGGCGAGGGCTACCACAACTTCCACCACCAGTTCCCGATGGACTACAGGAACGCGATAAAATGGTACCAGTACGACCCGACCAAGTGGTTCATCTGGGTGTGCCAGCAGCTCGGGTTGGCGTCGCATCTCAAGGTCCGCCACCCTCTCTCTTTCCGATCAACTCTCACTCACACGCATGTACAGATCTTCCCCGACAATGAGGTCCGCAAGGGTCAGCTGACGATGCAGCTCAAGCGGCTGCGCGAGACGCAGGAGGCGCTCGCGTGGCCGTCGGACAGCAACGACCTGCCCGTCATCTCGTGGGACTCGTACCTCGAGCAGTCCGCCAAGCGCCCGCTCATCCTCGTCTCGGGCTTCATCCACGACGTCTCGTCCTTCATCGACGAGCACCCCGGCGGCGCGCACTGGATCATCAAGTACATCGGCAAGGACGCCACCACCGGCTTCTTCGGCGGCGTATACGACCACTCCAACGCCGCGCACAACGTACGTTTCTCCTCCTACCTTCTTTTTCGTCCATTACTTACGAATGCACGTTTTAGCTCCTGGCCATGAAGCGCGTCGGTGTCCTGCACGGCGGGATCCCGCTCGCGGTCGACGACAAGGCGATCCCGCCCTCGCAGCGGCTCAAGATCGCGCGGTACGCGGAGCTCAGCTCGCCGTATGCCAGCAGTACCGCGTACTCGGACCACGACGAGAAGGAGGGGATGCTTGGGTGATCGTGAGGGTGTCTTGTTGTTAAAATCATAATGCTTTCTTGGGGTACGATAGACACGCGCATATGCTCTCTTGCATTACGTAGATAGAGGCGGTTGGCCATGCATACAATTTTTTGGTGCACAACGGAGGGATTCGGTCAACGAATGGCGTTGCTGCATGTGGCTTTCGTTCGGAGAAAAAATATAAGTACATGATTATGGACCACAAATACGGTACCTAGCAGACTTCAGAACGAGGCACGAGAGAGGAAGTTTATCAAGAAAAACTAGGTACGACGACAATAAAAGTCCCAAGATATTATATATTATCAACTGCCATGCTCCACGTCGGGAATGTCAATCCTGCCCGGGTTTAGGCCTCGGTATGAGGAGCTCCAGAGAGTAGTACTTCCACGCGTCGAAATGCTGGGCGTCCGAGTCGGCAGGCATCATCAACGACCCTTTTTTTCCCATCGGGACGACCGCGACGAAAACGACGGGCGTATCGAAGGGAAGCATCGCCTGAACCATTGCAATTCCTGCTGGCGCAATCCTATGCACTCCATCCGCGCTTTTCAAGTTGTCGCACATTTTGTACAAGTATCCGCACCCGGCGTGGTGCGCGATGGCGTCGAACAGCGTGGTCCGGGCGGTGGGAATGTACAACACATCGGGCTCGATTGCGCCGCGGAAGGAAGGGTCGAAGAAGGTGCGCTTGGGGAAGACTGGGGGCAAAATTAAGGCTTCGTCTGCTTCGTCTGCCGAGGCCGACTGCCCTGAGTCGCCAGTGTTACTCAATTTCTGCGATTTGCGGGGCCTGGGCGATTCGGAGTGGCCGTCCTCGGGCTGCGGCCTTTTTGTGGACCCTGGCCGGGTGTAGACGCTGAATTCGGACTCGCGTATCTCGGGCTCCCGTATCTGTATGGGAACTACTGAATATTGGCCAACTATCTTGGCGTGGACGGTCTGTTTATTACCCGGGGCTCGGGGAGTCGTGACGAGAAATAACATGGGACACCAGCGAAACTCGCATCTGAAGGAGTCGCACAGAAAATCGTATGCGATACCTTCGAAAGATTGCCAAGCCAGGGGGGAGTTCAGGTTGGGTTCGTCCCGGTTGAGCCAGTAGTACTGCCGTAGCAGAAAAGAACTCCCCCCCGCGCGGCGTAACGCCTTGAAGAACATATCTTGGACTCGTCGACTTGAGAACATCACGCGGGCTTTGTAGTATTCGCGGTGGCGAAAAGTAGTCATTACACCGGCAGGGAGCCCTCCTATACTTAGCTCCGCGCTGGCCCTCCATGGGCACGACATGCGCAGGGTCGCGATATCATTCAATAGCTTTTGATACCGCGGGCCGTCAGCAATCATTTTGTCGGAAGCCATGGCGCGAAAGATTATCCCGGGACTTGGCCCAAACGTGGAAATGAGATGAACGAGACTCGGTGCGGCGCTGGTAAACGAGAAATGTCCCTGTAACTCGGACTGGAAGCGTAAACTGAAAAATACATGTTAGTTATTGAGTCTTTAAACAATAAAGATTCAGTGGCGACTGACGCTCCGTAAATTTCTGTTGCCGTCGGAGGATTCATCACGAATACTTCTGCTTCCGGCAGGTTTTCCACAAATACGGTGGCCGTCTTTGCCAAGACAACATTGAAGTCAAGCGACGGATCAGACCATGATATTCCATTCTTATGACTACGGACGGCATCGGTCAGGCCACATGCCCGGCATACATATGGGTTGGCTTGGGTCTGGCCGTGGGTCGCGGGAGGAAGCCACCCGGTTGGCTAACGCCCATAAACGAGCTTCCTCTGAATTAGGACTCTCGTAGGAAATGTGCACGCCCTCTTCGGAGAAAAAGTAGGAGATCTGGCCTCGAGATAATATCACTGGCTCGGCTTTCCAAAGCCGGGTGAGGAGAATGTAGTATAGGGAGTAGGTCTTCCCTTCATAAAATAAGGGTTAGAACGTTCATGCTTACTTAGATCCCGAGAACACAAACGCACCGATCCCTTCGGACCCAGCAATATACACTAAACCGCTCGTTTTCTCCTGAGGCCACAGGGATTCGAGAAACATCACGAGTTCTTTGAATTCTTCGAATACCACCAGGCATTTCGGATCCGACCGAGGTCCGCGCATAAGGTCTGGTATGGCGTAAACCAATTGCGCCCTTATGCTCTCGAAGACTTTGTCTCCGGTCATTTGATTTTCCTCGGTCATTTGAGTCGGAAAGTCCGGAAATGCGTTGGATAGTGCTTCGAACACCGCGAGAGAAATAGCTGTGACTTCTTTGGTACGAAGCTGGGGTTCCCCGACGGACGCCACCGGTCTCAAGCACTTGTCCGCTGCATGGTCTACGGGCGTATTTGCGGGCACATTTTCATATACGGAAAGACCCCAGTGATAGTGGTAAAATATCAGCGTTCCTTCGTCGGTGCAGAGATCCCAGAAGGGATCGAGATACGCCGCAGACGACGCAAACATGGAGGGGAGCGTTGACAACATGAGCGTTGACGACATGATACTCGACGAGAGCTAAGAGTGACCTGGGGTTGGGCCTAGTCCGATGAAGCCGCGTGATTCTTGATCCCATCAATTGCTCGATGCAGCATCAAACTCAGCGATACACGGCACGTTTCTCTAATTGCTCGGTCCCCTCGTGGTTTTTCGCCAATCTGAGGAGGCAATCATGTAGAGAATTTCCTCCTCTGTGTTTTTTTATGCTGGAATTCCCATTTTCCAAGTAACAAGCGAGATACTCGGAAAACACTAAACATGTGCACATTTGGCGGGGAGCCGCGATTTCTACGGTTTCGGGCCACATTGTTGAGATAAAATATATCTGAAGAAAAATTTCAAAACCAATGGATATTATCTGTGTTGTCTTATGATAGAACTCCCAGATTTTGGTTCTATGCCGAGATCTCGACAGAACCATCATTCTGTGGGCCAAATTGAGTGGCTGGCATTTCCATGATTTCGAGATGACAATGAAATGGATCAAAAAATCTAGGAGATGGATCTTCTTAGAATTCTCGAAACTGTGTTATGTTATGACAGAATTTTGATAGCTGGATTTTTCACTGAGATAGTCGGACCTCGATGAGCAGTGTGTACCGTCCCGATTAAGAATTACTTGAGAATAAACATGGACAAACCGTCACGCGGCTCAATTGATCTAGGCCCAACCCCACAGTACACCGCCAAAGTGTCCGCACGCTGCCTTCAGCTGGAATGCTCAGCTGGTTATCAGTTTCGGCAAAGCTGGAACTCAGACTCTCTCCAGCTGGTCACTAGCTATTTGCTCCAGCTTCTATTTTCAGCCGTCCACCAGCTGGGCTGGCACGGAGCTGCCACGTTGCTCAAACTACTGGGACCACGGCGGAGATATACAGTATGAAGTTGATTTTTCAGATTGAATCGTAGATGTGGATTCCGGGGCTATACTAAATATTAAGACTGCAGGTTAAGCGATAAATACAAGTTGGCCATTACATAGTTCGGGCTTCAAGTTCTGACTCCTGAGGCTGCCAAGGAGGCTGCTGGGCTCGGAGTCACTTGCATGTGCGGGTCGGATGCCAGCTGCCCAGTTCTTATTCGATGTGGGATGCTAACTTGCTACGTTGGTTGATGTTGAGGTCGAGCCTGAAAGTGTAAGAGCATGCGAAGATCAGGTCCGTGCACAATATTTGTTGTTGTGTATCGCCACGTGTATGTTGGTCGCCACTTCTTTCTTCCCACTTCCTCCTTTCCTCGCCCTCGGGCGTCTGCTCCTTCTCGCCCTACCTCATCCTCCCGTTTTTGGGCACCGACACCTCCTTCGCGCCTTCACCATCCATGTCACCCTCCATCGTCTTCTTCGAGCTTAACCCGCCTTCAGTGACTGTCCTCACCTCGATGCGCTTGGCCGTTCCACATTGTACATCGCCTTTACGCGTTGCCAGCCCCCTCGAAGACCGCCAACGCGTACGAGGCGCCGCCGACCATCCCTGTCGATCACGCCGTCCATTAACGTACATGAGCTTGACGCGTACCCTTTCTACCCGCCACTCCACTATCCCCTCGACACCGCCATCCGTCGATGCTTCTTCACCCCGCCGCACCTCATCCTCCACTCGTCCTCCTCTCTCCTACCGCTGCACACCCTTACACTCCGGAACAAATTAGAGCTTTCTAGGCTGCAACTCGAGGCCCATACACACTGGTGTTGTCTGGTGTTGTCAAGCATGGCCAAAGCAAATCTTGTACGGCGCTCAGATCGGTGGCAAGACACGAAGCTCGTCGCACCAAGCTGGAATGTTCAACACCTCAATCTCGGTTTTCTGAAGTTCCTCAATGTCTGGACTCAAACTCGAACGCCCAAGCGATCAAACACTTTCGCAGGTACAAGAGTCACCGTCAACGTGTTCTTGCCACCCATCATCAAGACCAGTAAAGCCCGCCGCCGCTCACTTTCTAACGAACTCCTCAAAGGGTTATTCCCGGAAACAGAACACGACTTGTATTCCCCCGGGCCGTCACTCAAGCGGCGTGTTCCTTCTCAATCCTGTGTCTGGTGCCGACAGACAGGGCCTAATCCTTCTCCAATGTGTCTCTCGTCCGCTGGTGCGGAAAATGTCTTCTCGTTCACTCCCTCGCCACTTGACGCCTTCAATGTTGACGGCGCGCTCCAGATGATCCTAATAGGTAAGCAAGCTGTTTCGTGTCATCTGCATCACGGCGCGCTGACACAGTCGACATCTACAGAAGTCCACCTGTTAAACCTACCCGCCGCACTAGCCGCATCCCGCGCACGATTCCTCTACACGATGCTCCGTCAGCACCTAGCACCGTTACATGTACACGGCCATCGGGCTGAATTTATACGATGTGTACTAGTATATTTGCAATTGCAATACCCATTTTGCATCTCCCTGCAATCGACGAACAATACTGTAGTCCTATTAGCCACTGAAATGAAAATCAGCAAAAATACATATGTATGTCCAGGTGGTTGTAAGCTGGGGGCTCAGCTGGTCGCCAGTTCGACCTGGGTCCAGCATGGATTTATTCGGAATAAAGCTGGCTGACACCTTCCTCCATGCTGAGGCCAGCCTCCAGCGACATGTATCAGGCGAGTCGCGTCCAGCTGACGACCACGTGATTGACCGTTGGCGGTGTAGCCTAGTAGTAGTAAGAGTGACGGCGTTTAAGACTGGCTGTGCCTGAACCCAGCGTATAGAACGGACAAGGTGTGGGAGTCACATCTGATCGGCATCTTCCTCCAAACGCCTACGAGTCGTAAAACCCTGAGGGTCGACGTCGAACTATGAGGACACCATCTCCGGATCCACCTCCTATCGACGAGAATACTCCTCTGGATCCGGTGGCTGAAATCCCTGTGGAAGAGGTCATGCAGCAGTGGGAGGATGATTTATTCCAGTTTATACCCGCCGATCCCAATGCAGCATGAACTTGATGCACGCATTCGCTCGCTCCCACTTGCATTTGGGGTGCGCCACTTTCCGAAAGGAATTTCCTTGCTCTCCCAGATCTCGGGCTCGGAACGCAAAGCGATGGCCTGCATTCTTCTTGGCTGTCTCGTGGGCAAACTTCCCGCAAAAGGCATCAGAGCCTGTCGCTCAATTCTTGATTTTATTTATCTGGCTCAGTACAGCACCCACGACGATGGCACTCTATCTTCTATGCGAGCAGCTCTCAATGTTTGGCATGCGGACAGGGATTATTTTATCACTGCAACCGTTCGCAAGGATTTCAATATTCCAAAATTCCATTCTCTCCTTCACTACATCGAAGCCATCGAGTTCTTTGGGACGACAGACAACTACAACACAGAAATGTTCGAGCGCCTTCATATTGACTTTGCTAAAAATGGCTGGCGGGCATCTAATCGGCGCGATGAATTTCCCCAGATGATAACTTGGCTGGCACGACAGGAGAAGATCTCCTCCTTCGCAACCTACCTGGCCTGGTTAGAGTCAACACAGAAACCGGCCAGCCTCCCTATTGTCCGCACCTTCACCGGTCAAGCGATCCAACTCGCCAAAAAACCACAGTCCCCCCGCCAACTTCTCCCTGCAATCGAACATAATCATTCAGCTAATTCATTCACCCATACACTAAAGGAATTTCTCAATGATAAGACCATGAAACCAACTCAGCTTCTTGCTGCCACTCTTCCCTTTAACAGGCTTAATGTATACCACAACTTCAAATTTGAACCCTCATCCCTAGATCCAGGCACTGGCATAGACGAAACCAATCCAGAGGACTTCCAAACAGTCACTGTTCGGCCACCATCCGAGGATGGGATGTCGCCTGCACGTTTTGATACTGTAATAGCGCGCTGTAATTCAACCGCTGGGGCGACAGGCCTCTCTAGTAAGTCATGCTAACTGCATCAAATATTATCATGACTTCAAACTGACTCTCTCGCCCTAGGTACTCGTGTCGGCCGTGTGAAAGTCCTGTTCAGGCTGCCGGACAAGTTCGATGATTCCACACTCACACCATCTGAGTGGCCCAAGACCTGCCTTGCATATGTCGAGTGGTTCACCACTTTTAAACCCCGGCATGAGGAAAACCATGATATGTATTCCGTTATGGTTCCTCCTCGACGCACAAATGGATTTGCTCACGCCTCTATCATCCCACTCACCGATATTCGTCAAACGTGCCAACTGTTTCCAAACTTCGGACGAGACGATGTCAACTCCCTATGGACATCTGACAATGTTTTAGATGAGTGCCGATCATTTTTTGTTAATAACTGGGCGAGTCTATACGCGTACCAGTCGATTTGGTAATTTATTTTGCATAGCATCTTATTGTTTCAACCTTAGGCACAGATAGTTCACATATGGTTCTCATAGACACTCATAGTTGGTGTTTATTTGACGACTATACTGATAGACATTTGAAATTGAAGCAAGGATTCATAGACAACAAAAGTCAACCATAGACAGCCATAGTACTGCCACTTGGTCCATAGACCTCCATAGACCATCCAAGTCCCAGAAAGCTACCACTCCTACTTCATAGTATTTCGGATTTTCCTGATGCCAGAAGGGATCAAGATACGCCGCAGACGATGCAAACATGGAGGGGAGCGTTGACAACATGAGCGTTGACGACATGATACTCGACGAGAGCTAAGAGTGACGGCGTTTAAGACTGGCTGTGCCTGAACCCAGCGTATAGACACTGGAGGTACGGACAAGGCGTGGGAGTCACATCTAGTAATCGGCATCTTCCTCCAAACGCCTACGACGCACTCCGAGTCAGGCTCTACTTTTGCTCTACTTCCCCCGCATTCTGGGTGTAATATGCCTAGAATCTTATTCCCTTCACTCAGTGTTCTTCCCCCCATTGCACATCCACTTACACTAGCAAGAAATTCGCCGCCCTTGAATAACATTTTCCGGCGGGAGTCAAAATTGCCCTTGCCTGGCTGATAACAAAAATTCAAGAAATCTCCGGAAATCTCTTAGACACCCCCGACATCGCGCGACTTTCTAAAGTCTCCGCGATCAGCCTTGCTGTCTTGGCTGCTTCTCAGATTCCGCCAAGATTCCGGAATATCACGGCGCGTCCTTCGCTGCGGCATTCCTCTCCGCCGCTGCCGCACGTGTGCACGTTCCGTCTACTCGCGCGCTCATTCGTTTCCAAACGACCGCCCCCCGGTCCGGATTCAATCCCATCGTAACAAGAAGCACCCGAGAAGCACTCCTCATATATCCCCCTGTGGGAGGAATATAAAAATGTGGTGCAAGCGTCCGCGTTTCGCTCGCCGACTCACACTCGTCAAAATTTGGCATGTTGCTGCTCGCTGCTCTCGCCGCCCTCAATGCCGCAAGTGTGCACGCCGCTGCGGCGGGCACGTTTGACGTCCTCTCCATGAACGTCGCCGGGCTCCCTGCGATCCTCAACGGCAACGGCGAATCGGGGGACAAGACCACGAACACGGCGATTATTGGGCAGGATTTCGCAAAGTTTGCGTATGATGTTATCCATGTGCAGGAGGTGCACTTTTTTCTGCCCTTGGTACGACGTGCATAGCTAATAGACCAGCAAGGACTTCAACTACCATGCGACGCTGTATGTCAACGACAACCACACGTTCCGTACCGCGACGTCCGGCGGGGTGCCATTTGGCAGCGGGCTTAACACACTGTCCAATTTTGACTGGATCGACTTTACGCGTGTCAAGGTGCGCTCATTTCTCCCTGGCGACCTCCCATACTGAGTGCGCGACGCAGTGGGCGACCTGCTCCGACGCGTCGGAGGACGACTGCCTGACGCCCAAGGGCTTCACCTTCATGCGCGTGAGCGTCGACGACGGCGTGTACATCGACTTTTACAACCTCCACGCGGACGCCGGCACCGAGCCCGGCGACGAGACCGCCCGTGCGGCGAACCTCCAGCAGGTCGCGGACTACATCGACACCTGGTCGATCGGGAACGCTGTCCTCGTCTTTGGTGACACCAACAGCCGCTACACGCGCGGAGAAGACGGCACTCGCGTGTTTTTGACGCAGAACGGGCTCACCGAGTTCGTACCTCCGTCTTTGTTTCCCCGCGTTATGCTGATGATCTGGCACGCAGTGCGTGGGTGCAGGACATCGAGGGCGGCGTCTATCCCGCCGCCGGCGCGCCCGCCCTGGTGTGCCCGGACGGCGTGCCCCCGGACGCGGACTGCGAGGTCGTCGACAAGGTGCTCTACCGCGGTAACGCAGTCATCTCCCTCACCAACACGGGCTTCTTCTACGACACCGCGCGCTTCCTCTCCTCGGACCTCGCGACGCTCACGGACCACAACCCCGTGCGCGTCGAATTTGCGTGGTCGCTCTCCGCGACGCTGCGGACGTCGGACCTGCAGGGCGGCCCTCACGGGACATGGTTCTCAGACCTGCTGAGCCTGCCCGCCGCGCCGAAGGCGAGCGTGCTGACGTTGCGCGGGGGCGCGCGCCTCGACTCGGTCGCGATCACGCTGACGAGCGGCGCGAGTTTCGTGCATGGGGGGACGGGCGGGACGGCGGTCTCGCTGATGCTCGCGGCGGGCGAGGCGATCGTGAGCGGCACGCTGTGCTGGGGCGTGTTCGACGGGGACACGCGCAACTTTTATGCGCAGTTCACGACGTCTGCGGGGCATACGCTCGCTGCGGGCACGATGACCGCCTCGTGCGCGACGATGACCGCGCCTGCGGGGTTCGGCGTAGTTTCCTTTGTAGGCCAGGATGGAGACGAGATGGATCAGCTTGGGTTCATCTACGCCAAGCAGTAGGGTGTTTCCGATTGACTCTTTACAACTTCTGTGTACACTGCGTCCCTTTTAACTTTATGATTTCATTCATCCGTTCGACCGACCATCTGGCTCTTCCCCAACTTTCTCTCATCTCAATAGCCGTGATAGTAGCAGTACTGTACACAAGTGTCTGGAGGTAACACAATATCGAGGGTGATGCATTCTGGTGTATACAAGACAGCCAAACGAACTCGAAATCCCGGACGTACCAGCTCCGAAACGAGTTCACAGGCAGCAGTGCAAGTAAAAAGAGCCCTGCGCCACGCGTAGGTTACCAGACGATACAGGACTAGGAGTCGTTTGTTTCTTTTTATACAACGGATCCGCGTACATACATATAAAACCTTCCTTCTTTATTTACCCAAGAAATCCCTCCATCCGTCCGCTATTACTCAAGCACCCATCTACATCCACCCGGCGTTCCACCGCAATCCCGTCCAACCTACCCTCAATGCCTACAACCCCCCCGTCTCCTTCAAGCCCTCGAGCGTCCCCGCCCACCGCACCCACGGCGTATCACGCACGACCGTCTGGTGCGAAATCGCGACGAGCGGCCAGTCCCTGTGCGCGCACGCGCCTGAGGACCGAAATACAGGTATAGAGGAGATATAAACGCACCCGTCGTCCGCAGAACTGCAATTGCGGCGCAGCACGAAGCGCTGGTCGATCGCGCGCGTGCGCGCGGCGGGGCCCGCGAGCTACCCGTGCACGCTGAGCAGCACGCGGCCCCCGTCCCCGTCGAGCACGACCGTGTCGTAGTCGACCGAGATGGGCCCGCCGTGCCCCCGCGGCGCGTAGTGGTACCCCGCGAGCGCGGGCAGCGGGCATCGTGCGCTCTGCGGGCGGTTAGTTCGCGGTGCCACAAAAGAAAAAGACAACGGACTGCTGGAGCTGGGATTGGCACTCAAATTGGAACTGGAGCTCGAACCGGAACCGGAACTTGCACCAGCCCCCGCCGGCCGTGCGCGCTGGAACATAAATTGGCTCGCACTCTCAAAGCTCATGTCGCAGAACGAGAAAATCGCGTCCTCGGCGTACGCGCGCGAGCGCCGCGCGGTCGCTGTCGAATGTCAGGATGTACCTGATGCACCGTCCATAAGCGCTGGTGAGCCGTGATGCAAGTGTAGGGCAGGAAGGGGACGGCGCACCGTTGGATGAAGTCGAGGCTGAGCTGCTGCAGCTCGTCCTCGGCGGGCTCAGTGATCGTGGCCTCGTGCTCTGTAACCATGGCCTCGTCCTCGACCGTGCTAACCTCCTCCAGAACGTCTCCAACATCTGGAACGACGTCTGCAGGTTCGTCCCCGGCCCCTACACCGCTGGCCTGCGGCAGTGACGCCAACGCGGGCGCGTCCTCGGCGTCGATGTCAATGACCTCCGCTTCGAGGTCGATGATCTTCGCAGGCGGAGGCGCGGCCTCGGCTTTACAGGGCGCAGTGTATCGAGCCACACGGGCTCCGCGCTCGTCCTAAGACGAAGGTGTTGACGCGTATAGAAAGCTCGGATCGATGTAGGTACCAAGGCCAGCGGCGCGCAATGAGCTACGGTGAACGTCATGAGGGCGGGGGTCGGCGTGCGATGACCATGTATGGTCGTCGACTTGCTTAGACGCAGTGAGATCCACGGCGTGAGCGCGGGGATGGCATGTGGGGCGCAAGGACTGCGGGAGGACTCAGCACGCGACAAAGATGGGGAGAGGATGCACAAGGACACACAGGCGACGACGAGAGGGTGGTAGGATCCAGCACGGTGCCTTGTCGCGGTAAGAAACACAGCCACCTGTGCAGCTTGCTTCGCATCTACCAAAGGTCCAAAATTATTCCCATCCAAATTCGCGCTACTGTGCAGCTGGGTATATACATTATGATAAAGGTGGTCGTATGAACCTTTTATGATAATGATACGCTAAAAGGCGGTCGTATTCAGTACAGTCTCCGCCTTGGACTTGACGATGGACGCCACTTTCACGGACTTTGACCCAAGCGCTACTTTGAAGCCCCGTATGAAGAGGGTCTGGTTATCCCGCCATCCCTCCTCCCCTGGGTTAGGATATGGACCAGAATGGGCCCTGGAGCTGGAGGTCTCCCACTCCCATGTGTGCGCCCCGCCCACGCCGCCGAACTGTGCCGCTTTCAGGCGCAATGACACCGTGCCTTCGCTCGCAGAGTGGTCGACCGCTGCGATATCCCAGGATGTCGATTTGGTTACCCCGGTGACGAGGTATAGGCCGCCGTTTCCGACAATGCGCTGGAGGTCGCCATTGACGAACGCGTACCAGCTTCGTGCGTGCTTCTTCGCGTACTCCTGGAAGACCTTCTCCGAACGCACGTCCCATTTCGACGCTCCGTCCGGGAGGACGACCAATGCCAACTTCTTCGACTTTGTCGACAATTCGACAGCCGCATTGGCCTCGATCGGGACCAATCTGCGCTCACCACAGGGTCAAAACGGTAAATTCATTCGCAAGGAAGGATGGACTTGCGGGTTCGTTCCGAAGCTGGCCTGTAAATCAAGCCGTTTTTTGCCCACCACCGTATTCGATAACACAGTCCCAGGGGGATGCTGTAGCCGTCGTATGCGGATGTCGTGAGGGCGCAGGATGACCTGCTCAAAGTTTGCCGGGACGCCGAATCGGTTGGCGGGGTCGTCTTCTGCGCAGAGGATGTTGAAGATGGTGTCGAAATACCCATCGTCGGTTACAACGCCCACGGCCCCGATCTGGGTACCATCTCTCCTGGCTGGCTCAGGAAGATCGTCGCATGGTTTAGGAAGGTACAGTGCCAAGCCTTCGCGTATTTTGTGCAGGAGCACGGCGTAAAAAGTGTAGAGGGACATGACGATCTGCAGGTCCAGGTACGGAATTATAGGTCGAGACGAGGAAGGTCGAGACGAGGAAAGTCAAGACAAGAAGAAGAACACGCGCCGGTGCGTTCTGTTCAAATTTAGGGAGGCCAAGACCTTACCCGTACTGCGGCAGTGTTTAGCTCCGGCATGAGTGCAGTGCATGCTGGTGCGTTCTGTTCAAATTTAGGACCTTGCCCGTACTGCGTGTCGCGGGCAATGCAACAACCTCGTGCTGCGGTGCGTGCCGTCAACTGCATGTTCATATCGCGATGCTCTTTTGTCATTCAGTTGCAATGTAGCGGCGACCATTGAACCCTGCAGCTTTCGGCGAGGCGAGTCAGTGGGCCTTGCACTCCTATGTACGTTGCGGCGGGCAAGTTTGGTCAGCGGATGCTGAGGTATTTTAGGACAGCCTTGTCTGCAGTGCTTCATCGCGGCATCCACGTGGCATCACAGCATAGTCATCTACAGCTTTCCTTGCCGCTCCTTATAATTATGCATGACCGAAATGCACGCCTTCCTTGTCCCGACTCTCGTCAATGTCTTTCTTTGCAAATTGCAGAGAATTCGAAATTTCTGGCGGCGAGTTCAGAGAACTCGAGCCTACGCCCACCGCCGATGTATACGCTCGCCTCCTCCTCCCCAGAAAGCACGGATTCCCGTTATTTCACCCGGCACCTTGTGACGATCTCCCGGAGCCGGCGAGGAGGACTGGGACGCAGATTGGAGACGTCGGCGTTGTGACCGACGATGGGTCTTTCGATCCCATCTTTAACATCCTATACCCAGCAGACGACCTCGCCAACCGATTCGGCGTCCCGGCAGACTTTGAGCAAGTCATCCTGCCCCCTCACGACATCCGCATCCGACGGCTACAGCATCCCCCTGGGACCGTATTGTCGAATACGGCGGTGGGCAAGAAACGGCTTGGTCTGCAGGCCAGCGTCGGAACGAACCCGTAAGTCCATCTTTTTATTTCGATGTACCTAGTTCTCTTATGCAAGCGCAGAATAATTCGGCCGTGGGAAGAAGCTCGTGAAGCCAAGGCGTCGACGAATTCGAAGCAGACGGCTACCGTCACGCTCAGCCTCCCGGATGGAGCCTCAATTTCGGATTTGGCCTGTCAGGAGGCCTTCCGTGACTACGCCATGAAACACGCGAAACAGTGGTATGCGTTCGTTAATGACGACCTGCAGCGCATTATTGGACATGGTAGTCTCTATCTCATCACTGGGGTTACCAAATCGACATCCTGGCGCATCACTACTGTCGAGAACTTCTTGGAGAAAGGGGAAGTGTCGTTGAAAGAAGCCGTTCCGATCAGTGCCGCCGACGCCTCCTGGGAGTCGGAGTCTGCCAGCTCCACGTTCAATTATGGACCACACCCCCAATCTGGGGAAGAAACCTGGCAAGATAATCAGACGATATTTCTACGAGGCTTCAAAGTCGCGCTCCGCCCGCCGCTGGGGCTGGGTCCGGCTTGTCCCCGCTTTGAGGATACTTCAAACGGCGAAGAATGGCAGGAAGACTGCGGTCCCAACGTAAGTGTCTTAATGGTGCGATCTTCGCACATAATTGATGGAGGGCGCTTTCAGATGTTCCACCCCTTGGATATAATCAATCAATATATCTTGGACTCGGTAAGTGGCGCGTACAACTTTGAGAGTGTAGCCTCACCAGTGACCAGGTCCCCGATGCAGTGGTTGCGGTCACCCACGACGATGAATGGACTTCTGTCCTCAACGAGGTGGGTGCTGAACGTTGAGCACCCACTGCAATTCTGTACTCGCGCTCACTCTAATAACAGTCCGACGACGAGTTCCCCGAAGATAACGAACTTATTAAACGCATTTCGAACAAGTTCGATATCAATAGTTCTTCTGGTACGGATTATTGTCCCTCATTCTTCATTCGCTGGGAGTAATAATGTCTCGCGACAGGTGGCGCTTGTCTTCGGGCTCGGGAAGAATTGCGCCTACAGCATCTTCCTGGGACGGTATTGTCGAATACGGCGGTGGGCAAGAAATCTCAAATGCTCACTCCCCGGCGCAACGTCTGGCCTCCCCCGCCTCCAGCGTCCGAGTCCGACGCTGAAAGGGCTGCTCGTATCGAGGCTGAACACGAGGCAAAACGCGTGCGTCGATCGCCCGTCGTCACGCTCTTGTCCTCCTAACTCGCGACTTTTTTTTTTCAGGTCAGCAATGCCATCGACGAGTCCCTGGCCCTAGAACGCGAGCAGAGAAAACGCCCTTCGAACGCCAAGATTCTGCTGTTAGGTCCGTGCCATTCCTGTATGCAGGGCATTCCAACGAGCGTCGCTCCAGGTCAGGCAGAATCCGGTAAATCGACCATTCTGAAGAACTTTCAGCTGCACTTCGCCCCGAAGGCGTTCCAAGCCGAGGTATACGCCAATTCTTCTGCGCGAATCGATTGCCCTGATTCTTTTTGGCTGGCGCAGGCAGAGGCCTGGCGGCCTGTGATCCACCTCAATCTCGTGCGCTCCGTCAACTTCGTGCTGGGCCTCCTGGAGATCCGGCATCCGAGCACCTACAGCCACGACCAGCAGCCCACGTCGTCGGACAGCCCTCTGAGCGGGCATCTGCGGCGCTTATCCTTAAGTTTAGCTCCCTTACGGCAGGTGGAGGAGAGCCTGTCTAACCGCATCGCGGGCTCGCGACCCCCAGAGGACATCTCCGAGGCAGACCGCTACGATCCCGCCAAGGCGTCAGAGATTTCTCTCCGCTCGGGGTCTGGATGGACCGCGTTCTTGCGATTTCGGCGCGGGTCGACGTCCACGGACCGGAACGACAAGGCGGAGGAGATGCAGACCCGGCGGATTCTGAGCGCGTGCGCCGCCGATATCATGACGCTGTGGGCGGCCCCGGAGGTCCAGCAGGGTCTCAGGGACCGGGAGATAACGCTCCAGGAACAATCTGGCTAGTGAGTGCCTTTTTAAGGCCGATAACGGAGCTGCTGACGATCCTTGCCAGTTTCTTGGACGAGGTCGAGCGAATATGTCGAGACGACTACGTACCCACCTCAGGTGAGATTATCCACAATCTCGCACCGCCCGCATGATTCTAACAGCCCATTAGACGATATCCTGCGGGCAAGAGTTCACACCATCGGGCCGGAGGAGCATATAATTAACATGGAATCGAGTGTGTTTCATCCCTTCCCATTATATTTAACTATCCTCCTTACATGGACTCAGCGACTGAGAATGTGAGGTCGTGGACAATCTACGACATGGGCGGGTCAACGAGCCAACAACGTATGTGGCCTGCTGAATGAACCCGTATCCTCGCTCACACCCTCTTCAGTCATCTGGGCCCAATTTTTCGACTCAGTGCACGTAATAATTTTTCTCGTCCCAGTATCCGGTTCGTGAGCTTCCACACCACCGATGCATTTTCCTCACCGCGCGTCCCAGCTTTTAATGAAACCCTCGCCGAAAACCATTCCGTCAATCACCTGGTACGTGTTTTCGTCCTCCTTTCCGTCCATGTGCTTAACCGCCCGCGCAACTTTTATGCGCAGTTTACGACGTCTACGGGGCGTACGCTCGCTGCGCGCACGATGACCGCCTCGTGCGCGACGATGACCGCGCCTGCGGGGTTCGGCGTTGTTTCCTTTATAAGCCAGGATGGAGACGAAATGGATCAGCTTGGGTTCATCTATGCGAAGCAGTAGTGTGTTTCCGATAGACGCTGTATAACTTCCGTGCACACTCCGTTCCTTTCAAAGTTATGATTTTATTCATCCGCTCGACCGATATGCCTCTTCCCCAACTTTCTCTCATTTCAATAGCCGCAATAGTAATAGTACTAACAGTACTGTAATGGAGGCAACGCAAAATCGAGGGCGATGTATTCTGGTGCTATAGATAGCCGGACCCAGCTCCGGAACGATTAAAAGGGGCTCGATACTGATGGCAGTGCGCGATACCTCTACGGCACAAAGGTGCTAGTGCAGGGAAATTTCCGCCGGATCCGGCGGATGCCCCGGCAACACCTTAAGGCAGCACTGATACCCATGCCTTAAGCCCTCGCCTCCTACTGTCCTTAAGGACTTCATATTACGCCCGCTAAAGTACTGTGGAATATTACAAGCCTTAAGCAAGCCTGTTCGTTAAGCTCGGCTTAAGTCATCGGCCGACTCTTCAAGCCCGAAGAACTCCTCTGTTCACTCTTCTTAAGGATTGTTAGCCTTGAGTCCTTAAGCCCACATGTTCTCCACACTACCTTAAGTCGTCGCTTGAGTCGCCCTTAAGCCTCAGAGGTCTCTTTGGACACCTTAAAGGGCTAACAGTAAACAGCGCTGATCGGTGATCATTGATGCGGATTTTCCTTTCCTTCTTACCACAAGCGACCCCCCAACGCCGCCCCGATGCTGCTTACCGCTCCGGTCGCTCTGGCCTGACTTTTCACCGATAATCACATCAGGCTGCCGACGGGTCCCGCCTTGGAAGCGCGCCACAGTAAAGAGGCAGTAGATGAGTGGAAGGCTCCGGTAGATGTTGCAATCGAAGCCTAGAGGTGAGTCATCTCGTGCTGCGGCGGATATGACATCTTCTCAACCTCCAAGAAGTACACCCATTGTAGCGCCCGTTTTTTCATGCTCAGCCCTGCAACAGCAAGCACAAGAGACGGTCGCGCCGCTGAACGCTACTATATGAGCTCAGCGCAGCTCGCGCGTTGATTCACGGTGTTTCAGTTGCCCAGTACCCAGGGATTCGGAAGTGCGCGCGGTGGATGTGGAGCGAGCGCCGTAGAATGTGCGTGAGCCGGTTTAGAAGGCGCGTGAGCCCATTCGTGCGCCGTAAGCACAGGGCCTAAATAAGTACATGCCATGATTTTTCTCAATATCGGTAGCTGCTGGTTTTGTACTCCTAGGATAAAATGCATGCCAGGATGGCATCTGTCGCTCGTGGGCCTCGTAAACCTCAATATGAGCCGGATTCACCTAAGGAAGCAGGGTAGAAAGTACCTAAGGATGTGCGAATCCAAGGACTTAGGGATGTCTGAGTCCGGATGACTTAGGGAAGCAGGAGTAGGATTACTTAAGGATGTGTGAGTCGGCTGCGACTTAAGGTCGATACATACATGGTTAAGGGAGTGAAGGAGGAGTGCCTTAAGAGCTTTCCATTCGTCTGCCTTAAGGCGTTGCCGGGCCATCCGGCGGATCCGGCGGAATTTTCCCTGCGCCGGAACCGCTTTCCTCGACGGATACCTCGCGGAGTTTGAATGTCGGCATCAGTGTCAGATTACGCGCGAGTTCGAACCCTGACCTTGTACTTTATTTTCAACCTGTGTACACAGACCAAATAATTATTTCCCGAAGCCACTCTTTGGCCTTAAGAGCAATAGCATGTATAGCTTTCAGGAAATGTGATTTTGAATTCTCTCTTGCTCAAAAGTTTCAAGCTTAAGCTGATCCCACAAAATCTGTGTTATTTTTGACAGGTCCAAAAAAGCTGTAAGAGCAGGCAGTCTGGTGCATCTGGGAATATCCAGCCATTGTCTGACTCTCATGACCTGGGGACCAATAACATAGGGTAGAGGACCAGCCCAACACATGTTGAATTATAAATTTCCGTAGGTTTCCGCTAACTCCGGAAACTTCCGGATTTGAGCCCTCTGTCCGATTCAAGAGACAGGAAAGGCAGAGGGAGGAAGAGGCAGGAAGATAGCACAACCATTGAGTTTTGTCTTGATGTCCATTGAATATCACCTCAACACACCGAAGAACGAGAGAAATCACTGCCGGCTTGGCCTCGGCAATGTTCAAACTCCGCGAGCTATCCGTAAACTCCGCGAGCTATCGGAATATATTTCGGCTTTTTCCTGGCCCATACCTACATCTCCAAAAATCACAGAAATATTTGTGTGCATACCTAGGAATCTGAGGGTCACGTAACAGCTCTATCTGTTGCAATTTGAAGGTCTTTATAATATCTTTGGTGACTTTCTTTGGTATCTGATATTGTGGCTGTACATGTTTGCCGAGCTCGGAAAGTTCCCTCTCTCACGTGCAATATGCGGGGATGATGGAGAAGAGGGACAGCTGGACGATTCGCACCCAGAGGTCTGCCCGCAGGTTGTTGAGCACCATCTCAAAGTACACGCCCGCAGTAGAATTTTTTATTTTATTTTAAATTCCAGTCCCGACAAGTTCCCCCTCGGACGGAACAGGCATTTTGGGTGAATGACAGGGGTCCTCACGTAGCTGGAAAGTCCGAGCCAGGCAGAGCCAAAACGGTCGTCCGGCCCGAGGCGGACCGAATGGGACGGGTGCTATTGCTTATTCATTTATGGTGGCTGACTCATTCTCGGTCACGAATTACCATATAAGGCAGGAGTCGCGCATAACAAGACCTGGAACACTAAAGTGTCCAGGCATTATCTTTATTCTTTAATTTGATAATTTCGTGCACTTCCACCAGTATCGAGCCTCAAAAGGCAGCTGTGTAAGTCAAAAAAGCCCTGCGCCACGCGTAGGTCACCACACGACACAGGACTAGGAGTCGTTTGCTTCCTTTTGTACAACTAATCCGTGTACGTACATATAAAACCTTCCTTCTTTCTTTATCCAAGAAATCCCTCCATCCGTCCGCTATTACACTCGAGCAACCCTCTACCGTCCATCCGGCGCAACCCTTTCAACCCACCCTCAATGCCTACAAACTCCCGTTCTCCTTCAAGCCCTCGAGCGTCCCCGCCCACCGCACCCAGGGCGTATCGCGCACGACCATCTGGTGCGAAATCGCGATGAGCGGCCAGTCCCTGTGCGCACGCACGCCTGAGAACCGAAGCACAGGTATAGAGGAGATATAAACGCACCCGTCGTCCGCGGAACCGCAATTGCGGCGCAGCACGAAGCTCTGGTCGATCGCGCGCGTGCGCGCGGCGGGGCCCGTGAGCTGCCCGTGCACGCTGAGCAGCACGCGGCCCCCGTCCCCGTCGAGCACGACCGTGTCATAGTCGACCGAGATGAGCCCGCCGTGCCCCCGCGGCGCGTAGTGGTACCCCGCGAGCGCGGGCAGCGCGGGCATCGTACGCTCTGCGGGGGTTATCGTTAGCGTGCAGGTTCGTACGGGGCGGGGTAAAACGCACTGGAACTCGTGGAACTCGAACCGGTGCTGGAACTCGAGCCGGAACCGGAACTCACACCAGCCCCCGCCGGCCGCGCGCGCTGGAACGTAAACTGGCTCGCACTCTCAAAGCTCGTGTCGCGGAAAGAGAAAATCGCGTCCTCGGCGTACGCGCGCGCGAGCGCCGCGCGGTCGCTGTCGAACGTCAGGATGTACCTGATGCACCGCCCATAAGCGCTGATGAGCCGTGATGCAAATGGCGAGAAGGGGACGGCGCACCGTTGGATGAAGTCAAGGCTGAGCTGCTGCAGCTCGTCCTCGGCGGGCTCAGTGATCGTGGCCTCGTGCTCTGTAATCATGCCCTGGTCCTCGGCCGTGCTAACCTCCTCCCGGACGTCTCCAACGTCTGGAACGACGTCCCCACCACCATCCCCCGCCTCCGTACTGCTGTCCTGGGGCAGGGACGCCAATGCGAGCACGTCCTCGGCGTCGACATCGATGACCTCCGCGTCGAGGTCGATGATCTCGTTTGCAGGCGGAGGGAGGCGCGGCCTCGGCTTTACGGGGCGCAGCGTGTCGAGCCAGACGGGCTCCGCGCTCGTCCTAACACCTAAGTATCAACATATACGTATTGATACAGTGCTAGGAAGGACGCACCACTCTATGACCATCCCGTCGTCCCTGCACTTCCGTCAGCCCACATTCGAATCGTAATTGAACAGATTCAAATTATGACACGCACCGAAAAAAGAATTTCGCGACCTTGAGCCCGAGGTCGCGCAGGACGCCGCACTCACTGCGCGCCCATTTGCGGCGGTTGGTGACAAATTCGGGGTCGATCGACGCGCGCGTGCAGTCGTAGGGGACGGGGAAGTAGCGCTTGGAGCCGGAGGTGGCGGAGCGGCGCGGCGGGGGCGAGGGCGGGGGCGAGGGCGTGCGGGGCTCGAGCTTGATTTGCGGAGTCGGCGGGGGGCTGGAGTCGCGGGGCGCGGGTGGGGGCGCGCGGGGGAGGGAGACGGGCGCGTCTTCGGTCTTGATGGTTGGTTCGTCTACGCGGCGGCGCTTGTGGGGCGGGGGGGAGCCGAGGGTGGGCTGTTCGGAGGGCGCAGCGGCTGGTTGAGGCGCCGGGGTAGGATCTGTGGAGTTGATGGAGGCGGAAGTGGACGTGGAACTGGGGTGGGGGCTGGGAACACGGGCGACAGCGGGCGGGGGGCGTCGCGGGGGTGCTGGCTGCGCGGTGGAACTAGGGTTTGGCGGAGGCCTATTAAAGGTGTTCTCTGTAGGAATATTCGAGGGGCCAGCAGCAAAGAACGGAATCTGCGGATAAGCGCGTATCGGCATAGACAGCGTAGATTCGCGCTCCGGAGGTGCAGCTGTCTGCATAAAATGGACGGGCGCCGGCGTAAAAATCGACGAGTTATTGAGGGAACTCCTGCGGAAATTGGAGGGGCCGGCGAAGCGGTTGAAAGACGGGGGCGCTGCGGGGTAGTGCACGGTCTGGATAGGAGGAATATACGGAGGATTATCACGCGTCGGCGCGCTCCTGGGGGGCGGAATCGGGGTCGGATACGGCCCGCGTCGAGACCCTGACGCCGACGACGACTCGCCGTAGTTTCCCGTCGGATTCTGGTACCCCCCGCGCTTATTCATCCACTGTTTTCTATCGTTGCGCGATGGGGGCTGGCTCGGGACAACGAGGGACGGGATTGCACGGCGCTTGCCGATGGATTCGTTGGGCTGGGAGTCCTCTGCGTGGACGATGGGTGCCGCCGTCTTGACAAGCGGCGCCTGTCGACTCCGAGCCATCGACATGACCGTAAATGTTGAGACCAGGTGTGGCGGTGTCCGCTGCGAGGCCAGTTTGTGGCAGTGCGATAAGTCGTCCGTTATCTTATCTCTCCACTGTCTCCCCGAGATCTCACCCGGTGTCTCGAGCACTGCACATAACTCTCTTCACGACCTCCCAAATTTAATTCATCATTCTGCCCCTGCTCTCCAACATCGCTGCCAACCGACATGTGAAGAGGTGATTCGCTCACCTTGCGTCTGCCTCTGGTAATCGCACCCCTGTCTGTGCAAGCAGGCAAAATCGTTCGTGGGGAGAACAAACTGAAGAGATCATTCAGATCCACACCAGGTCCATTGGACCATCTACCGCGGGACCTCGCTGTTGAACTGGCAGTGGGAGAATAGGAGCACTCATTTTAGTTTATTTTATTTTTCGAGGTTATTTCTACGACGGTTGTGAGCAAAAAGAGTGTGCAGTCCGAGTCGTTTCTGAGAGCGAGCAACCCCTGCCGCTCAGCGCTCACTGTAGCGCCCACGAGCGCCCGCCAAATTGGTCCCTTCCTGCCGAGCTATGGCCGAGGCCAAATATGACAAAATACACTTACTTCCTCGTCCATTTTTGGCATCAGTTCGCAATGCACCCCTGCGGTCCTTTCGTCGAAATTAATTGCCGCAACAGTCGCTGATAGACCGATCGAATCGCTGTCCGCGTACAGAGGCTTATTTTGCGCTGTGCCCTTTAACAATTTCGAAAGGGAGTTGCAATGGACACATTACAAGCGCGACCTGGCTGTGGAAGGCAAGGCGGGCGGACGAGCAAGCTCTTTTTCACATTTTCTTTTGCTTTCTCTTTTTTGATTCCTTTTCATCATTTTTTTCGGAATAATATTCGTAGGACAACTTCGGCAGTCCAACATGTAGAGGTGGCTCGCCCTACCCCTCCGTGTCTCACTCATATGAGTATTACACGGTGCGGGCCTCGCCTAGGGGGCGGCACCACATTGAGGGAGCAATGATTTCTAATCGTCGACCCCACGAGGATGCGATGCTGAATGGTTCCTCTCAAATAAATGAATTTGCGAAGAATAATTGACAATTTCATTTGAGTGAATGTCACCATCGCAATGGGGACACTCCACTCGGACGGAACCTCGTGGTGGAAGGCGAAGTGGCCTCCTTTTATTTTTACTTATTTTTATTTTTATTATCTCTTGACAACTTTACGCTCTGATCAAGAGTGAGACCAAACCGCGAATCTTCCGACGGTTGAATTTCAGTGCAGAAGCCGATGAGATAGATGTACGGAGATTTTTTTACGCACATATATGGTATTTTAAACGTTAGTAGTCCCATACTGGATTTATCTTCTTTAGGCTCACGCAACCAGCTGTTTTAGCTGAGATATTTGTGTCTATTGTTCCTACATCCGGGACGCGAATGTTCCACGTGTTCAATTAGCATTTGCCTCTCCGCGAGCGGAGTTTAAAGAAGAGAAGAGGAGAGATTCTGTTCCTGTTTTAAATAAGAGAACCTCCACTTCTTGGCTTTGAAAACCAACCTACGGCATTTTCCACTGGCAGAGTGGAAACGTTGAACCGTGGGACAGTGAGACTGTGCGGTGATGGTATTTAACTTCACACGAAACTCTGCTGAACTTGAAGACCTTGCGCGCCAACCTATATTGCCCCTGCTCGAAAGCCTACTTCCGCCGATCACACATGTAGAGATGCTTTGCCCAAGTCCGATGTCGAGAACCTCCCGCGGCAGTCTGGCATCTGGTTGTGGTTCTTCTGACTTTGATGAACCTCGCGGTTGAAAGGCACATGTGCGTCGACAGTAGTATCCGTGGTTAGAGTTAAGCCTGAACATTAAATTCGAACCTCCGCGGGAATAAGGTATTATAATAGCATTATAGCGCCAGTTATCGTTCAGCGAGGTGGATTGACTTTGTCGGGCACAATTCATGAGGCTGTTAGCTGCCAAAATACCAAGCGATGAGCCCGACAAGCGGCCGCAATTCAAGATGATATTTTTGAACATTTGATGCAACCAGTTGACAAACGGGTGCTCGCGTCGGACGCGTCCCTAAGTTAGTCCCAGATCTATGCCTCGAAAGGAATAAATTCGTGTGGCATGGCTAGGAGAAAACAGGCAGCAGCTATGGTCTGATATGGCAGGCTGCAGCAGCATTTGAATGTGTGGTTGACGTGGTTGCATTTAGGTTCAAAGCTTTTGACTTGTTAACAATTTGTTAGCTTGACCCACAGGGTGGCAGTGCGGACCGCCACTGCACTTGACTTGCCGCAGTCGTCCGTCCACTCGACTCGATGCAGCACTTTGGCAAAGGCGCCGTACGGGTCGTCAAGAACTACACTAAAGGCTACTCGGATACGCAGGCCAAGGTCCGCGATGCGACGTCGAACGATCCGTGGGGGCCCAGCGGGACGCAGATGAACGAGATCGCCCAGATGACCTACAACCAGGGCGACTTTGTCGAGATCATGGAGATGCTCGACAAGCGGCTCAACGATAAAGGGAAGAATTGGCGGCATGTCTTCAAGGTGTGTCTACTACTCGGGGTTCTGAAATATAATATGATGTACACAATACTGACGCCACGCAGAGTCTCACCCTGCTCGACTACCTGCTCCACCAGGGCTCGGAGAACGTCATCATCTACTTCAAGGACAACCTGTATGTGATCAAGACGCTGAAAGAGTTCCAGTACGTCGACGAGGACGGGAAGGACCAGGGCGGGAACGTCCGTGCGAAGGCGAAGGACATTACGAGCCTGCTGCAGGACGAGGGGCGCCTGCGCACCGAGCGCCGCGCGCGCGCAAGCATGCGCGAGCGGATGGTCAAGGGCGCCGGGGAGGAGGGCGAGTTTGAGGACCCCACAGCCGCAGATGAGAATGGGCGCCGTCGGGGGGCGGGCGCGGGGGGCGCGGGGGGTGGCACGGAGGACGAAATGCGCCGCGCGATCGAGGAGAGCAAGCGGAGTCTGCGGCAGGACCAGCTGACAGCGGAGGAGAAGGACCTCGCGCAGGCGATCAAGCTCAGCGAGGAGGAGGAGGCGCGCCGGCGCCGCGGCGTCGAGGAGAGCAACGCCAATGCGCTCTTCGACGAGCACAATCAGCTGTGCGTCCTGCTTCCCTCATCATCTCAAATGCACTGACTGACGATTTTGGGTTGGCGCAGGCCGCCTCCTGTGAACAATAACCCGTTCCCGTTCCTCGATGCGCCGCCGCCACAGCAGCAGCTCCAACAACTCCAGCCGCAGTTCACCATGGCGCTCCAGCCGCAGTTCACATCGTTCAACCCGTATCAGCAGCAGGCGGAGATGGAGGTTCGCCCCGCGTTACGCCGCCCGTTGACCGTGCTGTGCTGACACGTACGTTACCGCAGGCAGAGTACCTGCGCCAGCAACAGCAGCAGCAGTTTATGCAGCAACAGCAACAGGATGAATGGATGCGCCAGCAGCAGATGCTTCAGCAGCAGCAACAGCAGCAACAGCAGCAAGACGAGTGGATGCGCCAGCAGATGATGCAACAGCAGCAGCAGCAGCTCGTCCCGCAGCCTACCGGGTTTGGGTGAGTGTCCTCGCTTTCCCCGTCGACGTGCGCCCCTCACCCACCGCGCGTAGGGCCAACAACCCCTTCGCGCAGACGCAGCAGCAACAACAGCCCCCGCCCCTCCCGTCCTTCTCGCCCGTCCAGCAGCAGCCGCCCGTCTTCAACCTCCCCGGGACGTACGACTCGGGCTCCCCCCAACCCTCCTTCCAGCCTACGCAAAACCAAACCCAAAACAACCCCTCGCCAAGCCCACAGCCGCAATTCAAGGTCAAGGTGAACGACGGGAACAACCAGCACCTCGCCAGTCTCTTCGCGAACCGCGACGACGGGCAGGACACGTTTGGGAACACGGGTGCGCTGCGGTACGGACACACGCAGGCGGGGCGCGCGATTGTGGCGCAGCAGACTGCGGGGCATAATCCGTTCGCGAAGCAGCAGCAGCAGCAGACCGAGCAGCCGTTTTTCAATGTTTGATGCCTTTCCCTGATACCGACGTGTTTCTGAGCGAGAGCGTCTTTTTCTCTTTATTTCTTTTTCTTCTTTTATTTCGTCTGCTTGCTACCTGTACTGCTTATTTCTCACTTTCACATACGTACCTTACTATTCTAAACGGAGGAATAAAAATCGAATTGGATCTGGTGTCGGCGTGTCCCTCCTAAGCTTGTTCCCAGTTGACTGTTAATTTAGATGGAGAAAAACGATTGATTGGATTACAATGTGCGCTACGTCGTGTCCATCTCATCGCCGCCACCAATGAGGGTAACCTGCTCGCTGACGACGAGGCTGCGGACATTCTCCGTCTTCCAGGCTGTGGTGCCGCGGCGGAAGCCGTACTGGCGCTCCTTCTGGACGCGGACGTTGGGCATCTCGACGTTGCGGAGCATCTCGGTGTGGGAGGCAGTGATGATGCACGCGTCGACGTTGGAGCCGGACCCGAGATCGTTGAAGATACCGGCGGAGATGGCGTCTTTGACGAGTTGGAGGGCGGCGGCGCGCTGTCGATCAATTAAATAAGTAAAATGGGGCGGGGAAGGCAAGGGACGCACGGTCATGTTGGGCTTCCAGCCGGACTCGAAGACAGCCATGGCGGCGAGACTGCCGGAGCCCATGGTGACGTACGGCAGCTTGTCCGTCGAGCCGTGCGGGGCGACGGTGAAGAGGTGCGGGCCCGTCGCGTCCACGCCGCCCAGCACGAGCGCCGCGCCGACCTGACCTTGATACCTACGAGCGAGAACGTATGAGGACTTGCTTGCTTAGCTGGGTGTAGTGGATGCGCACCGGAAGAGCATCTGCTTGAGCATGGTCATGGCGGTCACGACGCGCGGCTTGCGCCCGGTCGAGAGGCCGTGCAGCTCCATGTTGGAGGATATCAGCGCCGTCGTGAACTCGGTGTCCGCCGCGGTCCCCGCGCCGCAGCACCGGATTGACTCGGTGATGTAGTGGATCTGCGAACGAGGGCGCAATTAACGTCGTGCGCCATAACATAGCAATCGGCACCAGAAAGGACGCGCACTTTCTCGCAGTTCTTGTCGGCGACGATGGGGCCCTCCGTCGCGCGGGTGTCGGCGCCGAGGACGATGCCGTCTTCAAAGAGGCAGCCGACGATGGTCGTGCCCGTGCTCGTTGCTTTGGGCAAAGGCAGCCCTTTTTCGGCGATGAAGTTGTTCCTGCGCAAGGTCAGTATTGCTCCTCGACACCGGGGGTGGGGAAGGTACCGTAGCTGGTTTGAAAAGTCGAAACCCGGGGCAGAGAATACGGAGGCCATGGTCAAAGTCGAAGGTAAGTATACGCGTCGCACACGTGATCAAATTATTGAGCCGTCGGACATTGTCGCGACATGCGCTACATGAAAATATGTGCCTCGTTAATTACCATCCGAAATACATGTAGCTACTTCGTAGCTATATACTTGGACCCTATCCGCAATGCAAGAACCAAGAACAAAATAAATGAAAACTCATGTCGCTTCAGGGGATCGATCCAGGCGCGAACACACAGACGCCTGGACAGACACCAAGGTAGCCCCATTGCTCTGGGCGCCGTGAGAGTAGGGGATAGCCGTTCGGCTATTCCATTCCAGAGTAGCCTCCCATACTAGTGATCGTCTTGCACAGGATTTTGCGTCCATTGGCAGAATAATCAAGCTTCGGTGCCGTATCATCGAAAATGAGACTGTTCATAATGCTTTCGGTCGGGGCTAAACTTAGTCGGCCAGTGGTCAGCCAGGCTGAAACGAGGGAAGTTTTACGCTTTGGTCCAAACGCACCGTCCAGGGCTTCAGTCAAAGCCGTGTGTTCACTCAGTTGATGCGTAGATAAATTTGTACACCCGTAGCTTTGATGAACCACAGTTGAGCGTCTCTTAAAATGCACCGAGCACACCACGAACTCTGATAGATCCGAGTTTTGGAGTTCTTGTGATCTCAGAGGGATAAGTGTGTTCCAAAAATCGGGCGGCATTTTTTGCATGTGTCCGCCCGGTGAGCCGCTGAAGTCGGGGGAGTTTATATACCGGATGAGCCACCGGTCAGAGCTGGGTATTCCGCCACGATTCTTCGAGATGGCCAATATTTATCCATTCAGACGTTTTCGCGCGCACATGCACACCTTTAATTTTGAAGAACCGCAGCTTACATCTGCTAAAATGCATCGAGCCACTGAGTTCCTCGTCTCAGGCGGTATCAAGAACCGAGCACTGTTATTCTTGCACAAGGAGAGTGGGGCCGACATTTTAGCATGATTCGTGGGGGAATTCTCATGAGCGGCTAGAACTGCGAGCTACCGGTCAGAGTAATGGATCTTGCTGCTGTGACGATTCTTCAAATAATGGTTGGTCTGTGTATTTTCTGTAACGATAGCGCATCTTCGGAGCGTTCAGTTGAGGCGCGCGCGCGGACCTTCTGAATCATAATCAAGGGCGGTTCGTTTATCAAAGCATCTCGAGTCCTATATCCAACACGCGAAGGGCAGCCAGTCGGGTTGAATAGAAGCCATCACAGAGCATAGACAATGTTCGCCATGGACCTGGTATCCACTCATGTTCCCTGCTCAGTACTCCGTTCTCGAGGCCCGGTAGCATCTTTGTGCGTTGTTGAAGTAATTTGAATTTTCCGCGTTACTGATCCAGTCCCCAGACGATGGCATTAGGCGCGTTGGGGAGGTACGGCAGCGGTGATAGCGGATGCGAATTCTCTGGGGCTAACAAGCGCTGAGCGAGTGGGTCGTGTGTGAAGGAGGAAGGAGGAATCCAAGTACGTGACTGTCGCAGTGACAAATCGCGGTTATTTAAGTCCTTTGGGATTCTACCAAATCCGTTTAACTGTTTCCTCTCGACCCCCATGGCCGCCCAAGTCTCCATCAGCCCCCACGACCTCCAGCCTTACTGCCAGCGCATACAGTCCACCCCCGAGGAGCTCGATGCCGCAATCGTCAAATCCGCCGCAGCGCAGAAGGAGTGGGCTGCATTGACTCTCGAGGAGCGAATTGCGATAATGGAGAAGTTCATCGAGGAATTCATCAATCTCAGTGCGCGCATTCCGAACGAGCTCTGCAAGATGATGGGTCGGTTAGTGTGGCGCTTGCTTGCTCACGATGGCCCCGTCTAACTTCCGACAGTCCCATCTCGCAAGGAGCCGGAGAGGTTCGCGGATTCCTGGAACGCGCCAAGTATTTGGTCTCTATCGCTGCCTCTTCTCTCGCGGACGTTGGTCTCCAGAATACAGACAAGCCGGGCTTCCGCCGCTTCATCAAACGCGTCCCGCACGGCGTCGTTCTCGTTATCGCGCCGTGGAAGTCAGTTGGTCTCGTTCGATGGTTAATTTGTGCTAAGCGCTCTGCAGCTTCCCATACCTCACCTCCATAAATTCTGTACTTCCCGCACTTCTTGCAGGCAACACAGTCCTCTTCAAGCCGTCACCCCAAACCCCATTAATGGGCGAGCGCCTCTCCCTCGTGTGTCCCATCTCGCTAATTTTGCACCAATTAATCAACGAACGAGACAGGCGTTCCATCGTGCCGGCGTTCCCAAAGACGCCATAATTACCTTGAATCTCAGCACCGAGGGCGTAACGCAGGCCATCCAGCACCCCCTCGTCAACTTTGTTTCGTTCACCGGCAGCGTGCCCGGTGGCCGCGAAGTCGAAAAGGCGGCGGTCAACGCGCCCGGATTCAAAGGCGTGGCGCTCGAGGTTCGCTTTGCTTTGCGCCCCAATTTGTCTAAAAACGTTCTAATCTTGCACAGCTTGGTGGCAAAGACCCCGCCTATGTGCGTTCCGACGCCGATCTTGATTACACCGCCGCAGAGCTCGTGGACGGCGCCTTCTTCAACTCCGGACAGAGTTGTTGTGCCGTCGAGGTATGTGGCTTCTATTCTTAACTGTAATTGAATCTGACGGTTGGCAGCGTATATACGTCCACGAGGCGGTGTACGACGAGTTTGTTGCCAAGTTTGTAGAGATCGTCAAGGTGGGCGCGCAGGATGATCGTGTTGTACTTCAGTTAAACTTCCCAAGGCCTACAAACTCGGTGACCCTTACCGGACAGATACGACGCTTGGGCCGGTTATCAGCCTCGCCAGCGCGAATCGCATCCGCAAGCAAGTCACAGACGCCGTCGAGGCCGGCGCCAAGACGCTCATCGATCCCTACCCGTACCGGCGCGTCGCCAAGCCGTGAGTGCGCGTCTGTCTCCCGCATGTGTTCTGGGAATTCACGCGCCGCAGCGACACGGCCTTCGTCGTCCCGCAGGTCCTCGTCGACGTCAACCACAGTACGTGCTATCTCCGTACCCATTCCATCTGTCACTGACAGTGATTATCCAGCGATGGATGTCATGAAGGTTCGTACGCCTACTCGGTGTATTTGGGCCAGCTGACGCGACCGTGGCGCCAGGAAGAGACCTTCGGCCCCGTCGTGGGTATCCAAAAGGTTTTTATAGCCTTTTTTGGCGGAAATAACCTTGTTCATTTTGTTTCTATGCAGGTTGCATCCGACGAAGAGGCGGTGCAGCTGATGAACGACTCGCCGTATGGGCTGACGGCGTCCATCTGGACCAACGCGGAGGCTAACCCCGCGTCGGAGGAGGCGTTCCTGGCGCTCGAGGCGCAGCTCGAGTGCGGGACGGTATTTTTGAACCGGTGCGTTAATGCAGTGGTCCCATGCGGAGAGCGATATTTATGGGCGTGCGCAGATGCGACTATTTGGACCCGGCGCTCGCGTGGACGGGCGTCAAGGACAGCGGACGGGGCATCAGTCTTAGCAAATTCGGTGCGTTTCATATGCGCTTCCTTTGATTGCTTCCATGGCTCACCGTGGGCGTGCAGGCTTCGACCAGCTCACGCGCGCGAAGAGCGTGCACATGAAGATCAAGACGTCCGTAGACCCTCCTGCCGAGGAGGCTAAAACCGAGGCGCCGCCTTCTTAGGCGTCTCGGAGTCGGAGGAATTTATTGCGCCCATATGTATGTATGAAAAACAGAATGTACTCTGTCCCGAGGACTTGTATACCCGATAATTGCTATCGTGTTTATTTCTTAATCCGTTCATTGGAGGTGTTTGGGTTTGTGGCCGCCACACAACACTGCTTTGTGTTTCGAATTGACCTCATCTAAGGCGAATCTTTCGACAACTACTAAGCTTCGGTTGACCGGGCGGGCTTGCTAATGCGCTTCTTCTATAGATATACGGTTTATGCAGACCCATTTCGGCATCGCGTGCTTTGACGTCGTTTTTGTGTCATGTTACAGGTCGATAAGCAGGACTTTATAACACTCGCGGGCTCTGGTCGTGGAGGTTTGACAGGAAGATGAACGCGTCGACTCGTCTCTTGATTCTCGTTACTGCGGCGCTTTCGGTCGCGGCCCAGCAGACGCCGTTCGCAGCTCCGAATCAGAATGGCAGCCCACAATGGACCGTCTTCCACCACCCCATCAAGCGCGTCGCGGTGATTGGCGCCGGGCCCGCGGGGCTCCAGGCGGCAGCGAAGCTCGTCGAACATAATTTCAGCGTGCGCCTTTTCGATCGCGCGCCCTCGCCTGGAGGAAACTGGTTTTACACAGACGAGACGCCGGTGCGCGAGCCGTACCCGTATGTCGTGATCTGCGTGGCCTAGCAGCGATGGGGCTAATTTCCCGACAGGGACCGCCCGATCGACCAGGGCGCTGACGTCCCTGGAGAGCTTCCGGCGACGCGCTACTACAAGGAGCAAGAGGAGGGGGTCAGTCTAGAGGACAGGTGGAAGGAGCATTGGCAACCGCGGCCGGTGTGGGATAATTTGCACACAAATTCGCCGAAGGTCATTACCGAGCTTCCGGACGTCCCATATTCGGCTGATAAGGTATTTGAGCATTCATTTGTTCGCTGTTGAAGGTGGGCTTATAATAAATTATAGCCGTGGGTGCTCTCCAATCACGATATTCAACGCCACGTCCGCGCCTATGCCTCCTTCCACAACCTCAACGCCAATGATTATCCGACGTCCTCGTCCGCGCAACCAGTCACGTCGTACTCGACCCGAGTTGAGAAACTTGAGAAATTAAACGACACGCAAACGTGGAGGCTTACGCTCCGCAAGCTCGAGCGCCTTCCGGAGACCGGCCAGATCAAGGCCCAGTGGTGGACTGAAGAATTTGACGCCATCGTGGCTGCGACTGGTCCGTATGCTTCGCCCCACGTGCCGAACATTGCGGGGATCGTCGACTGGAGCAAGGTGAAGGATGCGGGGCAGTATAGCGTCTATCATTCGCAGTCGTACCGCCGGCCAGAACGCTTTCAGAATAAGGTACTTTGTCATCTCATTCGATCATTAGTGCTTGACGCCAAACTTCGAAGACCATTCTCATTGTCGGGGCCTCCGTTTCGGCCTCGGAAATCGCGAGGGACATTGATCCCTACGCGCACAGGATTATCGCCAGCATAAGGGTCAGGACCTGTTCATCATATGCGTTTCGGCTACCACACTGACTCCCCAACAGCCGCACGACAACCTGCACCCTTTCCAGCTGCGCAGCTTAAAGCGCTTCCCGGACACAACAGAATTCGTCCCAGAAATCGCGCACTTCGAGCCGTTGGCGGCCCACGATCGTGGAATCAAAGACGGTGTCATACGTCTGATCAATGGAACTGAGCTTCATGGCATAGACGAGGTGCGTATATTGCGGACTGTGCATGTCAGATTCCGACTATTTGAAGGTCATTTTCGCGACCGGATATATCCGTTCCAATGTGTTTTCGTCCGAATAGTGAGTCGCTTCCGGGCGCTGTCCAGTATGCCTGACTCGGGGAACACCAGTACCTCCGATGGCGAGCCAGAGAACCTGCATTGGACTGGCCATAATATTTCGGACCCTACTTTGGCTTACACTAATGGTGGGTCTTTTCATCCTGTAGACACGGAAAGCTGACTGCCCCGTTAGTTCGGCCGTGGACCATAGGAAAGTACCAGTCGTACGCATTTGCCAAGATCTGGGAGGGAACCGCGCATCTGCCGACCCAGAAGCAAATGCAGGAAGATTACGACAATGGAAAGTACCGCTTCAGAGGCTTGTTCGGCACGAAACAGTCGGAAGGCGAGTGTCATTTTGGACCAAACATCCATGCACCTAGAAACTGATCTGGCTGATCAGCACTCTTCCGGCAATATGTCGCGTGGCTCAACAACGAATCCTTAGAAAACGGTGGCCGGTTTGTGGAGACGTGGCCCATTCAGTAGGTGTCCCTCGTCTTGTCCTACTACCGCAGTCGCTCAATTTGTGTGCAGGAATCGCGAGGTCTTTGTGTACTACTCCAACTTGGAATGGGTTGAAGTAAGTGGATTGATTCTCCGGACGTCATTGCGGGTGCTAATTACAATTCGAGGGGTATTCCACATTGGGGAACTTCACTGAATTCGAGACACTTCCGGCGAGCGAATGGCCGAGTGGCAAGCGCGATGCGGCCGCCTGGGATGCTATCGTTTACGACGACCAGGCGTGGTAATTAGTCTGTACTGTAATTCACTTGAAATCATCTTTTATCAACGGTAATTTGGGCGAAGCGCTCAGCGGACGATGGTTTAACCCTTGTATCAATCTGGCTTTCACTCCGTACTGTCTGGCAGTCGTGTGGGTAGATTGGTTCATGTTGAATCTGTAACAGGCTCGACACTAAATAAAGACGTATTCTCCTCGGACTAGGCGAAGTATCTCTACGTATTTAGGCTGAAGCAGGCTTTCGAGGAGGGCTAACACAAGCTTCTGGCAAATGAGTTTTTCAAAGAGTTGTGTTGAACTTCACCGCGCTGCAAAGTCTCCCACGGTTCATTAGTCCGGCCCGGCCTGCGGATGGATGTTGACCTGTTATTATGTTTCGTATGGTGGTCGCTAAAACTCGACTCACAGGCTGTCTGGGAATTCTTGAAATTCTAACCCGGAACTTTCGTGCCATACAGTAAACTAAAAAGGAATGTTGAAGACTCCAAAGTATCAGTGAGGTTTTATTTCGTTTCCCTCGTTTGATTGAATCCTCCTTAATTTTCAAGAACTATAATGCAGCGCTAAATTTCATGAATGCTCGGAATTGCCTCCCCGTTGTCATGTGTCCCCGGATTTTCAGCGAACTTCGGGGACGGCGCAGAGCGGTGGGAGATCGGGCCGGATGAGACGAAGGCTGCTGGTTCGGTGTTTCGCATCCCTCGTTCATGGAAATTCCAATTGTCGACCTGTCTCATCCTTGAGGATTAGTCTCTAAGCCGCGCGAAAAGAGACGAAAACTCTGAAGGCAGAATGCAGCCATCAAACCAATATTAATATTAATGTAGTCCGGACTTGAAACTCGTGGGCCCAAAATTAAGGATGAGAGCGGTCCTATGCAAAGGACGTTCGCCAGCACCTGCTGCATATGGCCACATACATACAATATATCTATGCCTCGTTCATCTATTCGCGCTAAAGCAAAATTATCGACGGGGCTAGGGATACATCCATCCAAATATCAGAGTTTCAAATTCGATTGGGAACCTGCGGTCGGGCTTCCAGACCATGGAAAACGTCTGGAGACGGACGAACCCGGGCCGTGGGTTACATCTGACGGCAAGCGCGTCGGCCAGTGCGCTGTAATCCGAAGGGTGGATTGAAATCCCACCGACGCGCTCCGAGTACACGCACGTCAATTTTAAGTTTTGGACGCGTGGAAGAAAGGAAGGTGAGTCGCAGAGCGCGCGAAGTCGTGTCTGCCTTCTTCCGTGACCTCCACATGTGTGAGCTTCATCATGGCCTCGAGCATCGAAATATCGACATACACACGTGCGTCTGACTCGGAATAACCCACAAAATGGGTGATTCGGGGGCAAGGGACGTGATAGTGCGTAGATCGGCCGAATCCGGTGCATCATAGTCAATATCTCATCAACGTCCAGTCGTTGGAGTTTGGGGAGATGGAGACAACTAGATAGAAGACAGATTGCCCCGGAAAGGGTCAGGTCTTCTAGATGTTCCAGGTGCAATTTTGGAAGAGAAGCGAAGTTGGACTGGCGGATGTTCAGGAAGGTGCATTTCACGAGGGTCGGGGCCAAGCGCAACACCTCATGACAGTCGTTCGGCGAATAGTCGTCGGCGACGAGGTGTATTAATTGAGCCAATGGGAGCTGAATGGTCCGGGGATTAAAAGCCCAGTCAAGAGAGACGTATCGAATTTTGGCTGCATCTCGCCGCTATGAGGAATTCCGGGACCTGGGTATGGTTATGGCAGACACCGAGTGTGAGTGATTCAAGGACAGGGAGGTCCATCCTGTCCTCAAACTCGGAGGCGAAAAAACTGCAAGGCAGTGAAAATGTCATCTCCTTCCACCGCAAGTTCGAGGAGTGCCGGAGAATGTCGTGGAGAAGGGGAGGAGGGGAAGGATCCACCTCAGGGTCGGGGTGTACGCATTCAACGTTCATGATCCGCTGCGAGCCAGCCAAGTTTCCACAAGGGCACACGAGGGCTGCGAGTACAGCGGGGGCGATTCGTCGAAACCGAGCTGCAGGAAACTCCACAGCTGCGGAATGTTGAGTGCTATATCTCGCCATGCGCCGCAAATCCGAGTCAGGATTAGTGGCATTGCCAGTAGCTCCACTTTTATTGGACGGCCATCGAGGCACTGCAGGAATATTTCTGAGGTGATTTCGACGGGGAGAGGATGGGATACACGGAGGAAGCAAGCGCCGACTGGATGTGGTTTCGTTCCTTTTGCAAAAGGAACATTTTCTGTTCGATTTCGTCCAGACGCGCGCGAAGGCGGGCGGTTTTCGAGATCATGGTGGTTGCAAGTCAAGAGACGGAATGATGCCATCAAGCCACTTTGATTTCGAGGCTCGAGCTGCCAGTAGCCCAAAGCGGAAGTTGTCGTCGGAGCCTAATTCCCCGCTCTATTCCTCCTACCACCGCCGCCCTGTCGCCCTCGGTGCGTTTCCGTCGTTCCTCGCGCTTGATTGGAGTCTAATCTGTTCCCCTACATCAAGGCCCAACTTCGCAGCTCGTGCCCTCCAGACGTCGATGGATGCGGGCACGGCGAGACTCCTCTCCCGGCGCGTTGCCTTTGTCCTAATCTGGTCAATAGCAACTCCAACCTCAATGGACGCTCGCTCGCTGTGATGGAAGGACGAAATGGTGCCGGCGAATGGCTGGTACGTATGTGTGGGCGTGTGGTGTCGTCGTTCCCTTTCCTCCATCTCCTCCCACTGTTTCATCCTTGGTGTCCTCGTCCGCTCTACTCAACCCACCACCCAAACTGCCGGCTTTCACTCGTAGACGCCCGTCTCGCCGGTGAGCACGTTGCGGGGCGTAGGTCGTCGCTGTCACCCTCTCCATTCTAAACAGTCCTCGGTCGTTCGCAGACGTGTCCCGCCGGCGATTATCCAGGTCAGTTGCGGGCCGCGTCATCCACCTCGATGTCGCCCCTTCCCGACATCTCTTCGTCGCTCCCACAGGGGTAGGTATGGCACGTAAGTTTCTCTTACTGTCGTTGTCATTGTGGTTATAGAGGTGGTCACGTATATGTAGTGGCTGTTTGGCGGGCCGTGGCGTGGCAGAGGCGGTCGCGTATATAGTGGCCGTTTGGCGGGCCGTGGCGAGGAGGTTAGGCGTCGTCGCGTATGTAGAGGTCGTTTGGCGGACCGTGGTAGCTACTGGGGAAGTATGGTCTACGCAGTCGCGGGGATCATATGTAGTGGTCGTTTGGCGGGACGTGAATAAGGCGAGAACTTCAAACGTAAACGCGGTCACGGGGGCAAGCAACGGCACTACCACATGCAATATCCAAGTCGTGCTATCCCTGGTTCTCTGGCCGCAGGTGCATACTTCTATTATGTTTTTAAATGCCAATGTGCTCAAGTTCCTTAGCAATGATGACTGCCGCCTTTTCTCCGATAGCAATCGCAGTTGAATAAGTGTTCTAATATCCTGTGAGCATGCGTTTCTCGAATGAAAAGCTTCAAGAATGGCGCACCGCGTTCACGTTAGATGGCGGGATCGACACATCGGCGACCTTGAGATTTTTGATGCCGTATACATTTAAGCTGCTGTCGACGACGCCGCCTTGCTCAATAGGTTTCATAGCACATGTCCCAAGCTGCGATATACATCACTCCATCCAGTCGTGAGATTCTCAGAGTAAGGAGCAACGCACCGAATGCCAGGTTGTTTTCACAAACTGATGCACGTTGGCGTCGATCGCCTTGTCGTCCTCCGCCGAATAAATTATCTTAGGCGCGTCCAATGGGACGGGGGTGTTCCCGAAACGAGCCGCAGGGCTACTAGGGGCAAAGTTGGGATGCGCTGGTGCAAGTGCTCCACGAAATGCAGGCAAGCGCCGGATGATTTCGCGGGCCTTTTTGTATGCCCAGCGCAATGCGACGACATCGACAGGGCTGTATTCAAGTTAGAATCATATGATCGGAGAAAATACAGTTGGTTTTAACTCGGAGAGGAATCCGGCATTGAAATCGGGAGCCGCGTAGGGATCGGCGCTCGAGATGTGGAGGTATCCCCGAGAAGCCGGGTATCCCTAGAGAACGACGGTTGCAATGTTGAAAAGGATGCGAGCGTGGAAAAAAAATACCAAAATCGTTTCAGAACCCATAAAATTAAGCGGCTGAAGATCAGCATAAATACCGGGATGACTGAAGATGAATTATGAATAACAGGCCAGAAATGCCAAAATAAATGTGGATACAATGGTGCAGCACTGAGCCAGAAGAGCGGCCTGTCCGGATGGTTCGCCAAAACCTCATTCCAGTATTCCGTGAACTCGGGGCCCAGTTCAACGAGCTCGTGCGGGAGAGGGCGCATTTTGATGGCGGACTCAATTTCACTGACGGACGGATTAGAAACACCAGCAAGGAGTATAGTATATCTTACTTAATGGACAGCAAGCCGGATCCATTTTTCTCCCACTTCTCAATAGCGATCCTCCGTGTCTCGGGCTCGCCACGAAAGAGGGAATCCAATGTTTTCGTGTTGGGATCGACGATGTATGGCGATGCATAAGATGCATGATCTGGCTCACATAATTAGCAATAGTGAACGCTTCAACGCGAAATCGAACCCTGATAATTGGCCCCGACGCCCGAAATCTCATGTACAAGCTGAATGCCTGCCTTCTCAAGAATTTCTTTCTTCCCGATTCCGGAGCGCTCGAGAATCAGAGGAGAACCCATCGCGCCGGCGGAAACGACGACCAGTTTGCGAGCTTTCACTCTGCGAACGTCTTGCAGAGATGATTCATAGACCCGCTTGTCGAAGAGATATTCTACGCCGGTGGCTACACCATTTCTGAATGATTGCGATAAGCGGAGGAGCTCGCAGAACGAATGAGAACTTGCTCTATTACGACGCGGTTGACAAGGCATCCATCGAAGACTGACAAGTTTTCCAAATTTTTGTTGTAGACGTAGTGATGCTGGAACGCTCGTGAGCCTGAAATAAGGAAAATAGTAACTCAACTTACAGCTACATCAGACCGGCGACCATCGCTCGAAATCCACTTTGGGCATGGCTGTATAAAATGTTAAACGAGGCGACAGAAATAACTACATTCGACAGTTGACATACGAAAAACACGTTGATAGAATCTTCATCGAAGGCGTTTCCTTCTTCGCTTCGGGGTCGATCCTTGTCAAATTTGGGACCGATATCGAGGAATTGCTTCCCGATGTCGAGCATTTCATTCCCGCCGAACGAGACTTTAAGTGGACCGTTTGAGCCGTGGGTCGGCCCGTCGGGGTCAATTTCGTACGTTTCGGCCTCGGAGAATTTAGCCGTGCGTGGGTTGAAACGAGATGAAGAAAAGGCTCACCTTCTGCAACAACGGAATCAGGTCTTTTGCGGACCACCCAGGATTTCCGAACTCCATCTCCCAAGCGTCAAAATCCGAGGCAGCGGGTCGGTTGTACACCATAAAATTGACCGAGGAGCCTCCTCCCACACAGCGTCCGGATTGGACGGCGGCGGAGCGACCGCCCAGGAATTCGGAGGACGTAGAAGTGTAGAATTGCATCGTCTTGCTCGTTGGTGCGAGATGAGTAGAGGCTTGGCCGGGCTGAATATGCTCCGTCTTTCCCTTTGTAGTCGGCCCACTCTCGAGGACGAGGATTGAAAGGTCAGGCAATGCGGTGGCGAGGCGGCTGGCAATGATGCAGGCAGTAGTACCGCCTCCAGCGAAGACGAGATCATACTCTGCCTGAACAGGGTGAGGAAGCATTGAGACGTATGAGACGACCTTGATCGGAGAGGGATGAGTGCAATGGTCTGGCGTCACTCACGGATTACATAGTCAATATTTGACAGCTAATATTTAACTAGAGAGCTCCGACGTAGTCGGAAGAGACCTTGCTTATGCCTACTCACCCGTCAAGTTTGAGAGCACCCCTGAGTTTGAAAGGTGTCAGCGATCTGATGGCATCAAAGACTTTTCGTACTGGAGCGCCACTTACATTACTAGGTGTCAGCTGCGCCGCCTGCAACATCGCTTTCACGTTGGTGGGGCATACATGCGGGCGGCACTTATTCTCCATTGTAATATCATCTAGCACCATCTACTCTGCTGCTATAATATCCCTTCGTGCGCAGCCTTCAGAACCAAGAACCATCCACCTGAGTCGGAACGACTCGGAGGAGACCCCAGTGGAGTATTGATCGAGCCGGTCACCGGGAGTGGGTGAATTTCCAGCTCCTGCTTGCGCTCTTGATCAATTGTGTTAGTCAGGTTGTTGCGTGTCAATATCACCCCTTTCCGACATCCCTTCGTCGCTCCCTTCGTCGCTCCCAAACGTTCCACGCGGGGAGTTATGACACGTACTGCACGACTCCTACGATCTCTTCTTGAAAGGCCGGCAAGGGTACTGGATGGATCTTGCCTATGCTCTGCAAAATCTCCCCTTTCCTGTGTCACTCCCACCGCTCCCTGATCTCACGGCAGAACGTTGCACGGCCCTTGCTAAATCGGTCTATATTGCTGCGATGAAACACCTTGATGCAGAGGTGTCTAAGTCCACCTGTCTATACATGTTACACGAGAGACGTGAGCCACTTGAAGATGAACCTGCAAAGAAAATTACAGTGGTCCTCCGTCACTATCTCGTTCTCGTGGCTAACGCGAAGCATTGTAAAGCATTGACACGGCTTCTTGTGAGCCAACATCCGTTGGCTGTGGAGCGCATGCGCTATAAGCAGCGATACCACCGGGTTCACGTCCCACGGGATGACCGTCTCTGCCGCTTTGGGTGTAACAGTGTTGAAACGGTGGAACACGCCCTGTTCTTCTGCAAAAAATCTGCTAGACTAGTTGAGTGCAGGGCTGCCTTTGTGCAGTTGATGAGCGGTGTGGAACCAAGAATCGTGACAATGGGCCCATGGAATGCGACTAGCATCTTGAAAGCCATGATATTCCGCAGAGATACGGTGGGCCGGGTCGCAAAATTTGTCTATAAGATATTTGCGATTGTCGATGTTGAACCTATGGTTTGGCCCGACATAGTGTAGGTCAGTTTGCTCTTGTTCTTTATTTTATTTTCCGGCCATTTCACACAACCCGGAGATCTACCCCAGGAGAAAGGTGAGCTCGTCGATGGGGAGTGGGCTATGGCGTAGTAACAGTACATTGTACTGTAGACTACACCTCGGCATGTTCCGGAAACGGGACCACGCTGAGTATAATTTATCCTGAGTCTTATCCGTAAGTTTTGTCTTCTTGCGGCAAATTGGGTGGTTTCGGGGGGCCCCGAAACATTCCCGAAATCATCAGTTCAAGGACCAATTACAGGAGTCCTGAAAACACACCTGAAATGTTAAATTTCCGCACGCCCGAAGCTGCAGCCGAAACTGCCCGATTTGGGTATGTTTGCGGCACCTCTGATTTGTTTAGTTTCGGATGCAGTTTCGGCCCAGCTGAAGCTGCTCCTGAAACTAATAGTTTCAGGAGCACTTTCAGCGTGCCCAAAACTTATTGTTTCGGCAGCCCCGGAGCCGCCGCCGAGAACAATAAGTTTCGGGTACAGGTTTCCGGCGTGCCGAAACTGATTCCAGGCCAACCGAGACCGCTCTAGACCTAGTTTTTGTGGCGCCGAATCGGGTGCTAAAACTTATTGTTTACTGTTTACTGATTGGAATCACGCCTCTGTCTAATACAAGACTGAGGTACGGCCGAGACCGACCACGGCGGATTGTGTGAATGTGAGCGATCATTTATCGCGTGAATCTCTCCCTGGCACCAAGTGAATCTCTCCCTATCAATGTATCTTCGCATCAACCCGTCGTCCGCCTTGTTCATCGTCGCTTCAGGTTTTCCGGCTGCGTACGTCGTTCTTCATCGCCATCTTGCGCTGCCAATCACCCCATATTCGGCCAGCGAGTCGGATGGCCGCAGTGTGCCAGTCGGACGCAATGTGATGGGCCAGTCGCGTTCGCGACAGCTTGTCGTCATCAACTCCGGGTTTCTTCGGCATGAGGTGGTCGAGTTTAGGTAGATGACCTAGAAAATAAGTACAATACTGTAGTGGCCATATGTCTGGTTTGTCAGAGAATAGGAACTTAGCTGTTGAGAGGAGATCGACGGCGTCGGTCTCCTCGTATCCCTTCTCTTTAAGTTTGCTCTCGGTGCGCCGGTGGACGTCTTCAGCGGCTTTAGACCTCCATTCGGTGTACTGTTCGCATTCCACAAAGATATGGTGCTGGTCCTCGATGGCGTTGCATCCCATGCGACACCGTGGGTCGTGTGCTTTCCCCCTGGAGTACAGTAGGTCAGCGGTGGGTAATTGACCAGAGCGTGCGTATAGTTGCACGACCGCGGAGTAGGCGGAGTATGCCGTGGTGTAGGAATATTCGGGGGGAGCCTTCGTGTCGTATAGATGGAGAGCCATGCGCTGCTGGTGGCCGACAGCGATTCGTTTGCTAGCATCAACTATCTGGGATTTGTCGACGTAGGTGCGAATGTTGGACTCGATCGATCCGTCCGCGCGAGTAAAGAATGTAAATTCGTCCATAAAGAAAGTGGGGATGGGAGCCGTGAAGACGTCGCGGAGGTGTCGCTGCGCTGAGGAAGCATAATGATCGGCTTCGCGGTTCATCTGGGCAGGGACGGATACTTCGCTTGCGTGTCCGGGTGTGTAAATGATCTTGAGTGGGTTGTCCGCGATGAGGCGGAGTATCCATCGATAATACGATCGTCCGTTCATGCCGCGAAGTTGGGTCTGCTGGTCTACGGCGGTTTTACTGTCCTCGATAAGACGGACGGCGTTAAGGTGGTCGGAATAGAGAGTCGCGTCAGCGTCGTTTGGGTTCGATATGATGAGGCACATGATTAGTCCGACGAGTTCTCCATGTAGGATGGAAACGTTACGTCCTTCTAACTTCAATACCAGCGTCTTGCGCCCAGTCAGCGCGGCGGTGACCGACTTGGGGTCGAATACGCTTGCGGTTGCGGGGATCATGGAACCATCCGACCCCCAAGTGTGTGGACGTGTTGGTGCGGTGGGCGAGGGGGCGAGTTGGCTGATCGTGGCCATTTGGCGGATGGAGGATTCGGCGTGGAGTCGACGTTGCTCGCGAGGTGACATCAGATCTGGTAGTTGGAGACAGAACCAGTTTATGTTTAAACATCGGAGAACGTTACTCAGCTTGTCCCAGTTCGTCTTCGCGGCCGCGGACCAAGCGGGATGTGTCGGGGGGCGCGCCTTGACGTCGACGAGCCAGACGCCGTTGAATTGGAGGCGCCAATCACCCATGTCACGCAATCGACGGATTCCTTTGGAGCGTAGGGATTTGAGCGCGTGTCCATTGGGGCACGAAGCTGTGGGACTGTAGTTACTGAACGTATTGAGTACATGCGATAGGGATACGTCGCCGTTTAGAATGCCGCGGAGGTCGGTGCGCTTGAGCGAGAGCTTGGGTTTTGATTCGGACATAGCCTTTTGGGCAATGATCCACCCATGGGGAATACGGTTGGCGTGGCGGGTGAAGTCGCGTGTGAGGCCGTCGGTGTCGATGGGGTTGACGCAGTTGTTGATTGAGCACGTCCAGTCGGCTAACGTGATTCTTGCGAGTATTTGATAACTCGGTATGGGGTGGTTCAGGTCGCGGTGGAGGCCGTCGATGGCAATGCCATCGTTTATGCGCGCAATGGAAGGGAAGTCGAGGCCGTGGAGGTCTACGGGAAGCGTGAGTATGTCCGAATTTGGCATGAAGGGCATCCCTAATTCCAAGTGGATTTTCCCCTTGATCCGCTTGTCGAGATCTTCAGCGTCTGCTCTCCTGATGGGTTGGAGAGAAAGCAGCGCGCGGGCTTTCAATATGATGTTTTGTTTAATGATCTTGCGGAGGAGTGTGATCAGGGCGCGGCGAAGAAAGCGCGGAAGGGTGAAATCATCGATGAAGTGCTTCAGTTCCTCGTATCGTGCTTGGGGGTCGTCGACTTTGGCGCGGAGGAAGTCTAGCTCGTCTTTGATCAGCTTAACGTTGTGGATGGTTACGTTTAGCGGGTTTACTCCCATTGGGTCGATGGAGTCGAAGTCTACAGTGTCAGGATGGTCGGATTTGGGCTCGAGGACGTAAGCCATGGATTTGGCCCATTGGGTGAGCCAGCCGTAGGCGTACTGAAAGCGTTCCATCGCGAGTGTGCAGCGGCGAAGGGAGGCGAGCGTGCGGGCGAAGATGTAGGAATCGTCGGTAGCCTCGGTCATGACTATCGTCGTGTGCATTAAGTCGTCGGGGAGATGAGGGTTGGCCTTTTGGGCGCTGCCGGAGGTAATGACAAGGGCGTCGGGGTCGGTAGACATCAGGTCGTTTAGATAATGATGGCCGAGGCTGGTTGTGAGAGTAGATTTGACGGGCGAGAGCGAGCCGCCTTGCTTCGTCACGCCGGATATGGTGATGGGCTCGGTGAGGCCGTGGGCGGTCCGGATGAAGCATCTGGTGTCCGTTTGGGCCGCACAGTCGAGGTCGATAATGGCGGAGGGGAGGCCGTAGGCGTTGACTGCATCGTACATGCCCTGTGGGGACAGGTAATCAAAACCTTTCATCTGGTCTCGTTTCAGCGCAAATACTTCCACTTTATGTCGTTTGGCCCAGCACTTGATGCCCGCGAGGTAACTCATCAGGTCCCGGGTTTGAACACCTTGTTGTGTCGCGACTTGGGTGTCTGGGAGTATGCGCGTCTTGGCGATGTATGGTACTAGGTTGAAATTGAGCCATGACATAGGCGAGTTAGCGAGGAAATTTGAGATTAAAAGTCCTCGCCAATTTGCCAGGTCCGTTCGAAGACCGCGCTTATGAAACATTGTAAGCCACATGTCTTTGAGGTCGCCGGGGAAACGTGAGGTCGTGACAATGTAGTTGTGGAGCTGGAGGACAATCTGGAGGGCGCGGTCGGAGAGGTTTTTGATAAGCCACTTCTCCCATTGGTCACGACCGGGAGCGGGACGCGGCGTTCCTTTACGCAATAGCGCTCTGAAGTCGGCGAGGTTGGCGGATTGGGGCCAGACGAATGGGTCGTTTTGCACACGCTCTTTGATGGCGAGGACAGATTTTGTGGTCAGCCATGGCTTTGGGATGTTTGGTGATGGGTTGTGGTGGTACAGATTTGACCAGTACTCGCGTGAGACACATTTGACGCCGCTTGGGTCGCTGACAAGTTTATCAGAGAGCGGGTCGATCACGGTGACAGGCAATTCAATGAACTCTCCTGCTCTAACAAGGCGCTTTGTCGATCCGCCTTTGAGCGCGGCCGTGATACGATATCGGTCATACTTCTCTTTCCTCGCTTTGATTTCGGCCACACGTTCGGCAAAAAGTTGGCGGTGGAGTTGGCGTCTGCGAAGGGTCGCAAATTGGAGGAGTGTTTCGCTGCCATTTTGAGAGGGTTGTGCATAATATTCTGTGACGAGACGGTTGTATATGAGCTGGGCGCCGTGGGACATGTTGGGGGCGTTCGAGTCGTGGATTGTTCGTATGGCGCCGCCGGTAAAGCGCAGCTGGGCCACAATCTTTTCGATCTTGTGGTTCATGATGCGGTCATCGGTTCTTCGGAGTCGTCGAGTTACTCGTCCGTAACATTTCTCGGCCGCGGGGATGAGCAGATCTGTGAAGGACTCATAGACGTTGAGGAACGATGTGTCATCCGTCACCTGTTTGCCCAGTAGACCAGCCGCTTCGACTATGGAGTCCATCTCGTTTCGGAAGTCGTCGTGCCGGTGTTTCTCCATGCGCATCGGGTACTTGATGCGGGCCTTGTTTAGGACGGCGTGGTAGGCAGGAAAGATGGTTTGGCCTGATCCGGACGGAGAGGTGTATACGATCTTGGCAACGACAGCGCGATGGTTTGTAAAGGGCACAAAGTCCTTGGAGTGGTCAGCTACGGCAATCTCGGAATCAATGAGTGACCGTTTCGATGAGACGATGCGGTCTATGATGTTCCCCGAGGTGCTGTCACTTTTAGCTCGGCTGGTCCAGTCGTAATTGCGATTACGATCGGGGTAGTTGGTCCAGATGTCGTGGGCGTCGGTGTGCGCGAGGAAGACGAGGAATTGGGAGCGGGCTTCTGCGCCACCAGAGGCACGTTCGGATGCTGAAACCGTTGCGTTAAGGTCGCCGCCGAGGGTCCACGAAGAGGTAGTCGATTGGCACAGTTTGGTGAGTTCTGGCCAGAAGTCGGACGTGTTCGGGAGGCCGGGATTCCATGGCGCATATGCACCGATGACCCTGTGGCGGAAGTTTTCGCCGTTGTTGGTCTTGAGGATGATGTTGAGTGCAACGACATGGCCCTTTAACGCAGCAGCATCGATTTTAACACGGTCTTCAATTTGTATACCTTTTCGGATACCGACGGCGACTCCCCATTTATAGATGTGGTGGTTTTCGGCTTGCACACCTGGTTCTTCGTAAACGGTATAGTCGGGGGGAAGTTCACCGGCGGTCGGGGTGTTGGTTTTGCTTTCGGAGAGGACGAATGCGTGGGGGTTTCGTGCGTTGATCGCGGTGTTGATGTAAGAGAGTTTTGCGGAGTGGACTAGGCCATTGGCGTTGAGTGCGTACATCGTGAAGGCGGAGGCGGCGGCGGCGGTTCGGACGAAGGTGGCGAGCACAATCAAAGCAGCAAGAAAAATAAGCGTGTTGGGTGGACGTTGGGGTACAGGACGATGTAGACTATCTGGAAAAGGAACTCGGCGACTCGTCACGACCGGCGAAGGTCCCCTCAGTACTCGTTTCCTACTAAAACCGCGGGTCCCATCAGGGCCTTTGGTATAGCGGAGCGCCAGGCGCGGTTTATGCATCATCAAGACGTCTTCGTGGTCGCGACGAGCCGCCATCAGTTGGCTTTGGGGATTATGGGGCGAGCGACGTACCGACGCGAGTCCCTCGCGGACTTCTCCTTGTTCGAGCTCGTCGCTGTGAACTGCGAGGGCGCTGGGGGAGGGGTCGGGGCCATCCACGGAGGTGCGGGGCCTTTTGGGAGGGCGCGCGTCGGAGCCAGTGGTTGCGGAGTTGGGCGGCAGGGTCGCGGGGCTGGGGGTGACGGCGAGGGAGGTATTGGGGGGCGGGATAGCGGGGCCTGGGGCGGCGATGAGCGGGGCGTTGCCGCGGAGGGCGTCGAGTCTCGCGGCTATGTCGGTGCGAGTGGCTTTGAGTGCCTCGATGTCAGCGCGGGCCTGTTCCTTCTCGGTGTCGTCGATCGGGCGGAAGAACGTTTGGCGGGCAATGACAAGGTTGTTGTCGACGCGGGCGAGGTCGATGGAGAGCTGAGTGTCGTGCTGCAGGGTGAATAGCGCGCGGCCCATTTCCTCTTGGCGATTGGTGAGGGTGGACGCGAGGGTCGTGATGACACCTATGCTGTTATCAAGCTGGTTAAAGCGGTGTTTAGTATCAGCATCACGCGCACGAGCGTCGCGCTCGTTGGCCTCGACGCGACGCGTAAGATTCAAGATGGTGTCATGGACTTTGTCGGCGCCTGCGGTGATGACGGCGTGGGGGTCGACACGGTAGGCGGCCGAGGTGTTAAGGGTGAATAGGAGCTGGGGTGCCGCGAGGTGGTATATGCCCAAATTGTTGTTGAAGTCGTCGATGGCGGCGAGGACTTTGTCGGTGGTGGCCCAGTCACGCATGGTATAGAAGCGGAAGTCGCGTTCTTGGGGGTTAGAGCGCGTTTCCACGAGAAGGGATTGGCCGTCTCGCTGGAAGGACGTGAACCAGCCATCACAATCTTCGGCAGCGCGAGAGTCTTGGTTGAGGTAGAAGCCGGCGACGGCTATCTCGTAGGCGGATTCGACTTCAATTTGGCGAGCGCGATAGACGTTCAGGGGACGGTTGGACACGGCGGGGATCGATATTGTGCGCTGGCTCGCGAGGATGTCGACGTGGGCTGGGAGAGCCATGATGAGGAACGCGTAGGCCGAGCGTGCGAAGCCGCCAACTGTTTGATACCCCATAGCGTCAACAGCTTTACGGACAGTTAAAATGACCTTGTCGTCCGCTTTTTTAGACCTCCCAACGTCGTTGTCGTCGAACACCTCATCAATCTTGATCCACATCCTTTTGTCCTTCCCCTCGGATTGCGGGGCCCACGAGGTTTCCCATTCGGGGGCGTAGGCGGTGAGGGCATCGTGCCACATCTGCAAGAGGTCGATGCGAGGCTCGGTATCCGGGGGCACGGGGGCGTGGGCGGCGTGAAGTCGCACATAAACGGAGGTGGTGTCGGCACGTGAGGCGGGGCGTACGTCGAGACGGATGGAAGCGGCGGGCGGTTCCTTGGTTTTGATCTCGGCAATTTTCTCCATCATCAGTTTTACCGGGTCGACGAATTTGGATGGATCGGCGGCGGTGGGAACATAGATGCCGCGTACGATGAGAAAGTCGCCGACCGGCTTGGGTCTGCCGCAGTTGTTGGGGTTAAACGGGGCGATGGGGGTTTGTGGGGTACGGGGCTCTCTGGGGCGGTAGGGGGGTGGAGGGGGAGTATGTGGAGGAGGTGGAGGTGGCTCAGATTCCATGTTCGGGGATCGGGTAGTATGGGGTAGCTAGAGTTCAAGACGGATGGGGTAGATACAAGAAAATCAACAAGAAATGGATAATGGGGAAAAGTGGTTGATCGTGTGCGAATTTTTTTCTACGGTGGCTAGGTAGGTAAGGACGGGCGTTCTAGGGTGAAAAAGCGCGGGGAATCGGAATATGTGGGTGGCTAAGGGATAGGGGAAGGGGTTGAGGCTGGACGGCGGGGGGGTGGTTGATGGTGGTGGTGGTGGTTGTTGTTGTTGTTGTTGTTGTTGTTGTTGTTGTTGTTTCGGGAGCCGGCACCGGGCTTGCCAAAACAATAGGATTAGGGCAGGCTGAAGTTGCTCCTGAAACCAATAGTTTCAGGAGCAGCTTCTGAACCTGGACCACATCCGAAACCGAAAAATTCAAACGCGCCGAAAACACACCCCAATCAGGTAGTTTCGGCTTTAGCTTCAGGTGTGCAAGAACTTTGCATTTCAGGTACGTTTTCAGTTCCACTTATTCTGGTCCCAAAACTAATCATTTCGGGAACATTTCAGGGTGCCCCGAAACCTCTAAATTTGTCGTGTGTGTCGTTGTCGGTGTCGTTGTAGAGACGGTCACTATGTAGCGGTCGCGTATGTAGTGGTCGCGTAAGTAATGGCCGTTTGGCGGGCCGTGGCGTGGCGTAGGTACTTGTGGTGTCCCGACATTCCTTCGTCGCTCCCCGACATTCCACGCGGGTAAGTATAGGTGTCGTCGTTGTCGGGGCGGTCGTGTATGTAGAAGCCATTTGGCGGTCCGTGGTAGCTACTGGGGAGGTGTGGTCTACGCTCGTATGTAGTGGTCGTTTGGCCATGGTAGCTGCTGGGAGGTGCGGTCTACGCAGTCGCGGGGGTCGTATGTAGAGGTCGTTTGGCAGGACGTGATAGTTAGCGGGGCGTCGTGTACTGACGGGGAGGTTCGGCGTCGGATCGTTTGATGGGCCGTGGTAGATACCTGCGGGGAGGTCGGATGTCACCGCGTATGTAAAGGTCGTTTGGCAGGCCATACTGTGGCCAGTGCCACGGACGCGTGGCTTCATGGATACTTGGTCGACGGTCGAAGGGTCGCAGTGTAGACACGTAGAATACTTCCCGAGTAAGGACGATGACCTCGCTCTTGCCGCGGGCCTCGGGCTGAGGCGAACGCTTTGCGCGAGCGGACCAGTGTACGTTAAATTTTCTTCTGCACGTTTATAGGCTTAAACTTGCTGCACCGAGACGGGCTCGCAGCACAACTCCAGAGAAAGATGCCACGGCTCCAGATTCAAAACACCATATTTTATTCCAGCTTCAAGTTCAACAGGCGTCGTGCTCCGCTCGGATCTGAGAAGAATGAGCAAAATGCCTAGCATATCAGAGCCAACCCATCAGCTTTCCGTTCTTGACCTGCTCCCATACGGTTCTGTTTCCGCGCAAGCGGAACAGACCAGAAGTGAGAGACAGGTCTGGAGCTTCACTGAGATCCAACGAGGGGTTCTCTCCAAGTGTGTTTTGGCATCATCTGGGTAAGAGGAAGGGACACGCACGGTGAGAGACGTTGGTTGGTGGATTTTGAGACGAAAACGATTTGTCCGAATTGGGATCCTTTTGTTTGACCGTGTTTCCCTGGACCTTCACCTTATCTTGTACCACCGTGGATGGAGATTTCTGCGCATCCACGGCCAGCGCGAGGAATGCACACCAAATGACTTTGGCGCATGACGCGGCGGACGAAACAAGACGTGGGTTGCCGCCGGCGTCGAGCAGTCCTCCCGCTCGTCGAGCTGGCCCACCGAGGCAAACGGCGTTTACCTATGGACTGTCTCTTGAACCAGCATCCCAATTGTAGAACCAGCTCCCCGATGCCTGTGTTTGATACCCCGGTTCTCGAGATCCAGGAAGAACGCGATATATCACCGCCTCATTCACATTCACGACCAGGCCGTCGAGCAACCGGAGCCCGTGCCGCTCTCGCACCGCGTCGCGAAGTATCCCCTGTACAAGCTCACACAAGCTCACCACGTTCAGGAGAAGAGCAAGCCTATCACCAAGACGTCGCGGCTCCGCGTCGATGCGGAGGGCATGCGCATATTCGGCGAGCTGGCGGGGGAAATGGTGGGCGAGGGCAGAGGCGGGAGGGGCATGATATTCCTGGTCGCGTGCCTCCTCGAGCGCCTCTTTGGCAAGGGCGCCGTGGAAGGCATCGACGACATCCGGGGCGGAGCGAGTTGAGGCGTGACGGCCGCGGCTGTGGAAGTGCCTCAGATGCATGTCGAGGAATTGGACGAGGGCATGTCGGACCAGCAGGATGTCGACGTGGATGATGACCTCTGATGACCTAGGAATGCGAGCCTTTGGCTGTTTTAAAGCTTGAAGAAACATGCTCCGTTACCGTTCTTCCGATGGGTCCCCTAATCTCTGCTTTATCTTCTTGTCTTGATCCTTGGGGTCGCCTCAACCGACTCAATCCGTGCCGCGTGCACTTCAGTTTCGTCTGCTACCCTCAGACTCGCTGATCCTTGCCCTCGGGGACCGAATAGGTTATGAGCGCGATATCATATGCCAGGAACATCGCTCTTTTCAGCACGCACCAGCATGGGCGTCGGAGGATACACACTAATTCGAGTTCATAGGCTTCTCCTTTGCCGGGGGACAACGTATTTGAATATGTCTTCTCTCGAATGTGAGCTGAATCTTTTGCGCAGGGATGGTCCCGGATCGTTTGACTTTGTGCAAGCCGGCAACTCGATCTCTCAGCGAATCTTTCCCCCAAAACGTGGAGTGGGTGGTGCTAACGACCAGCAACCCTCGAATCCGTTCTGGAACATCGTCTGGTCCTTTATCACGCGCGTCCCATCCGCCGCCCAAGTCGCGTGTCGAGCCCCGAAGCCGATTATGCTGAACACTGTTCGTGGATTTCGCGGCGGTTTTGTTATAAATGCCTCCCTGGTGTAGGGTTATGCCACTGGACCTTAGGCCTTATGGGTGGTCTCCGAGTACTGTTGATATTCAGGTGGGTGTACTCCTCGCATTTTTATTATCTGGTTTGAGAATAGATGCTCAAATTTGGCAACTTTGGTAGGCTCCCGTTTGGCCAAGGACGCTGGGATACTTACCAACCGTTTAATCCAGTGAAGGTTGTAGTACCCGGCTGAGTGACCACCATAGCGGTCGCCGGCTTCGGTTAGTAGCGCACGAACTCGTACGAATAGCGAGCTAACTTTTTACAGGGCCGCTGTCTGCGTACAACTCATCTCGTCCGGAATTATCGACAACAGCGCATATTTCGTTGTTGCTGGTCTCGTACGTTCGTTATCCAGCGCTGCGAGGGCACGTCGACGATTTTTGAGCAATTATGTGAGCTGGTCTTGAAATTCCTTTTCGGTGACTTCTGACTCGGGCCAGTCAATCTCGAGGCATATATTGACAAGTACACCAGCCTTGCCCTTCCTCGCGGATATTTCCGGCCACACGCCCTCGGACGCCGCCCCACCGGAGCTCACCTCGAGCGCCATTTCTACAGGTATTTATTTCGTCATTTGTTTCATTGCCTTTGATGTCTGGCTGGCGGTACCAGACGGGTGTTTTGATGTTGCGCTGAGTAGAAAGAGCGGGCGAGTCCTAATCGACATCATGAAGACGTCTGCGTACCATGCTGGTGACGGGGCCAATCCGTGGGTATGCATCTCTGTTGCAGATCGAAGTTTGGTGCGGGGTCTAATGGACCCGTAAAACAATCTCCGCCTGGAGGGCACAGCTCGTGGCGGGAGTGTGGAAGGTCAAGTCGGATTCGCACCCGTCGGTGTATGATAGTATCAGTGGACCAGGATTAGCACGGTATTCAGCTGTGGAGTCAAAATAACACCCTTCGACAGGTAAGGGCGAAAGAATATTTCGTGGGAAGTGTCACTTTTTTCCGTGGCCAGGACAGAATTTGACCTGTAAATTTTTAGGGCAACCGAAAGCGGCACACCCGGCTAGTTTTCGTTTGAAATAATGATCTGAGCTTTTTGTGGCCAGCACTCATTGCCTCAGGTATTTTGGGGACTCGAAGCCGCTCATTGGGACTTTCTCCACGTGTTTAGGACGGCGTCTAGTTTCAACGTATCGTAGGGAGCGTTGTTTTATGTAGTTTCGTGAATTTATTGGAGTGAGTGAGATCACGTTTTGTGTGATTCAAACTCCGGCTCCGCCAAATTTTTCTAGTTTACGACCACGATGGCCCCTTCAGCATCCAAGCAAAAGCGCCTCGCAGAAAAGGCTGCAAAGAAGCCTGGTGGCGAGGGCTCGACATCGGGCACCCCGACGACCGGCTCGCGCAATGGCAGCAGCGCCCCCACCCCGCTCACCAGCGTCAGTGCCGCCAACAGCCAAGAGGACCTCACCAGCATGGCCAAGCTCAGTCTCGCCACCGACCGGTGCGTCTGCTCTCTCCATCGTTGTCCTAGCGCTGACTCGGATTGAATGGTGCAGGAGCGCAAGCGGTGTGCTGGTATCGGATGTCAAGGCGCGCGATATCAAGATCGACTCATACACGCTCTCCTTCCACGGACGGCTGCTTATTGAGGGCGCGGAGATCGCGCTGAACTACGGCCAGCGGTATGGGCTGCTTGGTGAGAACGGGTCGGGGAAGGTGTGTATAATTCATTGTTCAGGCAAAGCAGATGGATGGCTGATCGCACTCTCCAGTCGACATTCCTGCAGTCGATTGCGGCGCGCGATATCGAAATCCCGGAACACATCGATATCTATCTGGTATCCGGTGAGGCAGAGCCGTCGGACGTTAACGCTGTAGACTTTATTGTCGCATCCGCAAAACTGAAGGTCGCGAAGCTCGAGGCGCACATCGAACAACTGTCCGTCGCAGACGACGTCGACGACCTCGCGCTCGAGGCAGCGTACGAGCAGCTCGAGGAGATGGACCCCGCAACGTTCGAAGTCAAGGCCGGCAGCATTTTGCACGGTCTCGGTTTCACCCCCACAATGATGAAGAAGCCGACCAAGGACATGAGCGGTGGATGGCGTATGCGTGTTGCGCTTGCCCGCGCACTCTTCGTCAAGCCGCATCTGCTGTTGCTCGACGAGCCTACGAATCACTTGGATCTCGGGGCCGTAGTGTGGCTTGAAGCGTACTTGAGCACGTACAACCACATCCTGGTCATCACGAGTCACTCCCAAGATTTCATGGACAGCGTATGCACCAACATCATGGATCTGACGAACAAGAAGAAGATGACTTACTATACCGGTAACTACTCGACATATGTGCGGACGAAGCAGGAGAACGAGGTGAACCAGATGAAGGCGTACCAGAAACAGCAGGACGAAATCCAGCACATCAAAAAGTGCGCTCTCTAGTCTCCATTATAATTCTGTTCTAATTGGTACAGATTCATCGCCTCTGCGGGAACGTACGCGAACTTGGTCCGGCAGGCAAAGTCGAAGCAAAAGATCATCGACAAGATGGAGGCGGCAGGTCTGATCGAGAAGATCGAAGTGGGCAAGCCGCTGCGATTCAATTTCGAGGATGTGCGCAAGCTGCCGCCGCCCATCATCGCCTTCGACTCCGTCGCGTTCGCGTACTCGGGGAAGAAGGAGGATTATCTGTATGAGAACATCAGCTTCGGTATCGAGTAAGTGTTTTGGCGCGTTTACCAAGGTCATGCTAACGAACGTGCAGTATGGACGCGCGGATAGCTATTCTAGGCGCTAACGGTACCGGCAAGTCGACCCTCCTGCACCTCATCACCGGCGCCCTGCAACCTTCGTCGGGGACCGTTTCTAAACACGTACGTCTTTTGTCATGTGCCTGTCAACCGACACTGAATCCGGGCATTAGTCGGCACTGAAGCTAGCAAAATACTCGCAGCACAGCGCAGACCAGCTGCCGTACGAGACATCACCGATCGAGTACTTCCAGCAGCTATTCAGCCAGCGGTTCCCCGAGATCGATATCCAAGGGTGGCGGTCGCAGCTGGGGCGCTTTGGACTGTCGGGCGCGCACCAGACTGCGCCGATCAAGCAGCTGTCCGACGGGCTGCGGAATCGCGTGGTGTTTGCGCAGCTCGCGATGGAGCACCCGCACATCCTGCTGCTCGACGAGCCGACGAATCATTTGGACATGGAGTCGATCGACGCGCTGGCCCGGGCGATCAAAGAGTTTGAGGGCGGGGTCGTCATTGTGTCGCACGACTTCCGGCTCATCTCGCAGGTTGCTGAGGAGCTGTGGGAGGTCGCGGACCATACGATCAAGAATCTGACCAAGGCGGACATCAGCATTATCGACTACAAGAAGAACTTGGTCAAGCAGAGTACTGCGGCGATAGAAAAGGCCAAGCTGTTTAGCAAGACGGCGACGAAGGGGAGAGCATAGACGCTATCGTACTAGGATATATTTTACTGTAGACTTTGTATCTACTTAGCTGGATATAGATGCGGCGTGTTGTATCGTTGTATCGTATCTATTGCGACGGCAAGCCGCTGCTCAGCTCTGAGGGAGTCTACGTCCGCCATATCGAACACACATAACTCAGGGAGCAGAGTATATAGAGGCTGAAACGAGCCTGGGTGGGTCCACATCCCTCGTCTCGAACAGGGCACACAACTTACCTTCCAATATCAGATCCTGCTCTCCGTCGCCAGTTTTATCATATACTTACAGCGGAAGACGCTTGTTCTTCCACGAATTTAAGGCAGCCACGGCGATAATATAGGCAACAAACATCCAAGTACATGAAAAGGAATGAATTATCCGCCCCTCATACGCGTACAATAGTAGAATAGCTATAGATATATGTGGGTGTATCCAAGCAAAGCAAGGTCCAGGCAGCGAAATCTTCACTGCTCGCCCGTCAAGAGATCTACGACACGGTCCCGCGCCTCCTCCACCAGCGCGTCCTCGAAAACCTCGCTGCTCCCGAGCGTGCGCCGCAGCGCGGGCCCGTCCTCGGGGTGTAGTGTGTCGGCGGTCGCACCGAACACGCGCCGGTACAGCACGATGGCACGCAGCAACTTCTCCACGTCGTCGCTCGCGCCCTCCACGTCGTCCTCCGTCTCCGAATCCGAAGCAAGATCGAAGGCCCCGCCGCCGAGAACGCGGCCCACGCGTCCGCCCAGCGCCCCGACGCGCCCGCCGAGCGAGTGCGCGAGCGACAGGGCGCGCTCGCGCTCCTCGGTGGCGGTGTCGGCGGCGTCGGGGTCCTCCTCGCCGCCGAGGACATCCCGCACGAACGCGCGCGAGCTGACGGCCCGCAGGCGCTCGACTGCGACGCCCTCCTGGAGCGTGCGTAGCACACCCTTGTCCGTGCGCAGGGCGCCGGCGACGCGGCGCGCGGCCTCGTCGAGGGGGAGGCCCATGCCCGCGCCCCATAGGCCGCGCGCGAGGCGCGCGCCGAGGAGGGGGACGGGGCGCACGAGGAGCGCGAGGAGGCGGCGGTCGTCTGGGGAGGCGCTGGTGGTGTAGAGGTGCGCGGCGGTGCGTAGGCGCGTGGCGAGGGGGGTAGAGTCTGTGAAGAATGAGTTTAAAGTTAAGGAAAGATAGGAAGGAACGTACCATTGAGGATGCAGGCCTCGGCTGCGGCGAGATGCGGGGCGGGCGCGGCGGGCTCGTCGTCGGAGCTTGTGCTCGAGAGCGAGAGGTCCATGTCGCCGTCCGTATCGTCGTCGTCCGAGATAGGCGTCGGCGGGGGCGCAGCGGCTTTTTCTGGGACTACAGGAGCCACTACGACGGCAGGCGGGGCGCGGAGGCGCGCGTACACGCTCTTCCCGAGCGGGAGGAGCACACTCGCGAGCACCGCGATGCTCGCGAGGAGGTGGAACGCCTGCAGCAGGCCCATGCCCTCGGCGCGCACGGGGACGCGCGTGAGGACGTGCCCCTCGTGCGCGTGGTGCGCTGCGGGCGGTGGCCCGCTGACGTTCGCGTTTGCGAAGAACGAGAAGAGCGCGAAGGCGCCGAGGAGGTACTGCCGCTGCGGCGGCTCCTGCATGGGGACCGATGTCGAGAGCGCGGGGGTAAGCGCCGCGGCGGGGAGCGGGACGACCTTGCGCGGGCGCCCGCGCTTCTTCTTTTCGCCGTCCGCCGCGGGGGCCGCCGCGGGCTTGCGCTCGGGCTTGGGCTTCGGGTCGACTTTGGGCTTCTTGCGCTTGCGGCCCGCGCCGTCCTCGTCACTCTCCTCCTCGTCCTCGTCTGCGTCCTCCTCCACGGTGCCGCCGCCGTCGCCGACCTCGTCGGTCTCGGGGCCGCCGAAGCGCGCGAACCACTCGCGCTCCCACTCGTGCAGGAGTTCGCGGCCGCCGACGAGGCCACCCAGCAGGGTCTTAAGGCCTCCGAGCTCGCGCGCGAGGCGGGCCTCGCGGTTCTTGAGGACGCGGATGTACTCGACGGCCTTGCCGAGGACGTTTGCCTTGGAGCACTTGCGGGCGACCTTGACGCCGTCAACGAAACCCCGAGCGTCGACGAAGTCCTCGGGCCCGTCGTCCTCCACGGGCTCGCCGGCTTTGGCTGCCGCCGCGCGGTCGACGACGCGGAGGGCGGGGACGGCTTGGCGGAGGGACTGGATGCGGGCGTTGAGGTTGGTGCGGTAGCGGCGCTCAATTGTCGTGTGGCTCGTTTTGGGCCGCGGCTGAGGCGCGGTGCTCGCGGGGGTGTTGAGGAGGATCGGGGCCGGGACAGGAGTGGTGGTGAATGCGGAGGGCGGAGGCGTGTATGCAGGGCCCTGGGACGAGGGGTGCTGGTGCTGATGCTGCCGCTGCTGCTGCTGGACTTGTTGTTGTTGCTGCTGCTGCTGCTGGTTCTGATTTATCGGGACCGCGAGCACCATCCCGGCGGATTTGCGGACGCGGCTCGCGAGCTCGGTCGCCGGATCCTCGTCAAACTCGGACGAGGACGGGGGCGAGTAGGCTACGAGCGGGGAAAAGGAGCCAGAGGTCGAGCCGCTCTCGGAAGAGCTGCTGGAGCTCATATGGGACGATTCGAAGGTGAACTGGAAGGGGTCCGGTGTCGAGTACGGGTAGGCGAGCGCGTTGGGCTCGATGCCGACTGCGGGGTCGAAGGACATGTCCATGAGGCCGAAATCCATGTTAAAGTCCATCTTGGAGTCGTCCACCGGGGGCCACATGCTGGAAAGAGTGTTCCAGTCAGGCGGGGTGGCTGCCTCGTCCGTGTCTGTGTCGGCGCCATCGTGCTGGGAGTGGTTGTGGAGGAGGAGGTTGAGCGGGTCGCTGGGGTCGAGGCCGAGGTCTGAGGACATGAGAGTAGAGGAAGAGGAATCTGAGCCCATTCTCATGATTATTTTGTGGTACCAGGAGGAATCAGACCACTATTTGTGGCAGTGCGATAACAATTTAATTTCCAGTCATCCGTTATCTTATCTCGCCTCACCCCGTGTCTCGAGCACTGCACATAGTTCTCTTCACGACCTCTCAAATTGAATGTTTTGTTTTGCCCCTGCTCTTCAACATCGCTGCCAGCCGACATGTGAAGAGGTGATTCGCTTACGTTGCGTCTGCCTCTGTGAAGAGACCAGCCTTACTAAGGGACCTCGCTGTTGGCTGACAGTAGGAGAGCAGAGGCACTCTTTTTTTTTTTTGCGAGGTTATTTCTACGACGTGAAGTCGTTTCGGAGCAAACAACCCGCTCAGCGCTGGCGCTGCCGCCGCCGGCGGCAACTAGCCGAATCGGTCCGATCCTGCCGAGCGATTGCCTTACTTCCTCGTCCATTTTTGGCATCAACTCGCAAACACCCCTGCGGTCCTTTCGTCGAAAGTGTTTTACCGCAACAGTCGCTAATGGACCCCCCGAATTGACGTTCTCATTTGCGCCGCGTCGTGACGACATCAGACGAACCAAAATAAATTTCTATGCCCACGGTCATGTTCTACGGCTGCTATAATAGCACAACCCGGTGTCTCGAGCACAGGGCATAAATCTGATGATGACCCCGCATCTCAATTAGATGCTATTGCCCCTGCTCGTTCAAAGCCCGCTCAGTCAATCCGCATGTACAGAGGATGCCGCTTCTGCGTATCTTCACACTACGTGTCGAAGACTCACAGCCGAAGTCATTTGATGTGCCGGGCGAAGGTTCGGCAACCAACTTGACTAAATCTTCGAATGGAGAGACCTCGCAGTCCCGTTCATTTGATTGATTGATAATTGGTAACCTTTGAAAATTCCCGAAGGGAACAACATGGGAAACCTTACTAGCGCGACCTCGCTGTGGAAAGCAAAGCGGGCGGACGAGCAGGGGCTTCTCTTTTTTATATTTTCCTTTTTTTTTTTTTTTTTTGTATTCCTCTTTAACTCTTTTCTTGGGATAATATTCGTGGGACAACTTCGGGATTTCAGCTCCGAATCTCATGCCCACGGTCATGTTCTCTGTGCTTTCTATAGCACAACCCGGTGTCTCGAGCGCGGTACATAACTCTGTTCACGACCTCTGACCCCAATAAGATATAAATGCCCCTGCTCGTAAGCCCTAGCCGATCCACATGTAGAGGTGGTTCGCCCTACCCCTCCGTGTGCCTCAAACGAGGTGCACGGTGTGCCCGCCGCCCAAGCGGCGGCGGCACGCAATTGAGGGAGCGATGATTTCTAATCGTCAACCCCACGAGGATGCCATGTTGAATGGTTTCTCTCACATAATGAATTTGCGAATAATGATTGGCATTTTCATATGAGTGGATGTCCCGATAGGGACACTCCACTCGGGCGGGACCTCGCGGTGGAAGGCGAAGGGTGAACGAGCAGGGGCCTCCTTTTTCTTTAATTTCACAACTTTACGCTTCACTGATAATCAAAAGTATTTCCGACGTCTCTTGCAGCATTCTTGCTTAAATCTTAGTGTTTGGTTGGTTAAGTTTCACTGCCAAAGCCGATGAGATGTATTTACGTAGGTGTGTTTGCGTTGAACGTTGGTCTCGAACGGTGTTTAGCGTCTGCTGTTCAGCTACTTTAGCCGAAGTATTTGTGTCTGTTGCTCCCAAATTCGCGACGCGAATCCTCCACGTGATCAATTAGCACTTTCCTCTCTCCCCGCACACGCGACGTGTACGATGAACCTGTCCCTGTACAGCGTTAACGCCTTTCTGATCCTCGACACGGAGGGCAGCCGTGTGCTGGCCAAATACTATCGCCCGAAAAGCCACCCGCTCGGCGAGTCGAAGGAGTTTCTGACGCTCAAGGAGCAAAAGGCGTTCGAAAAGGGGCTGTGGCAAAAGACGAAGAAGGCGGGAGGTGCGCCCGTCTCCCTCGTCTCGGAATGCTCTCGATGGCGAGCAGCTGGAGGCCGAATGCTAATGCTAATTGTTCGCAGGCGATATCATCCTGTATGACGGGCACTTGGCGGTGTACAAGCACTCGCTGGACCTGATCCTGTATTTTATTGCGGGCCCGTCGGAGAACGAGCTGATGCTGTCGACGGCGCTGAACAACTTTGTCGACGCGCTGACGCTGCTCCTGCGGAACCAGATCGAGAAGCGCGGCGTGCTGGAGAGCCTGGACCTCGTGCTGCTGTGTCTGGACGAGACCATCGACGACGGGTGTGTGCAGCATTTACCACGTCCGTTCCTTCGCTGACTCCGTCGCAGAATTATAGTGGACACGGACCCTGCCGCCATCGCCTCGCGCGTGAGCCGGCCGCGGCCCGACACGACAGAGATCATCATCAACGAGCAGACGATCATGAGCGCGTACCAGACGGTGAAGGAGAAGATGGCGCAGAGAATAGGGCAGCTGTAGTAGAGCGAATATTATACAGAGTGTGGTCTATAATTTCTAAAGAACCAAACACATGGCCTACTCACAACCACATTCCCGCGTCTCGGTGCTCTCGACGTCGTCGCAGTCGTCGGTGGAGCACCTCTCCCCGGCGGCGTCCTCGACGCGCTTCTCGCTGCCGTCGATCCCCGCGACACCTGGGTTCCAGGCCAGCAGGCCCGCCGGGGTGCGGCCCAACATCTACGACCGCAACCTGAACAAGACGCGGATAACCGAGGTCTCGGGCGCGGCGTTCACGTTCCTCTTCTCCGAGGTCGTGCAGTACACGCAGAAGCGCGTCAGCGGCATCAACGACCTCGAGCGCCGCCTCAACACCCTGGGCTACCGCATCGGCACCCGCGTCCTCGAGCTCATGGTCTGGCGCACAGAGGCCCCCTCAAAGGCCCCCAAGCGCGAGATCCGCTTCCTCCCCGCCCTCATGTCCATCCACACCCAGGTCTGGCGCGCCGTCTTTGGCAAGCCCGCCGACGCCATCGAGAAGAGCGTCGAGAACGCCGACGAGTACATGATCATCGACAACGACCCCCTTATCGAGCGCTACATCTCCGTGCCAAAGGACATGAGCCAGCTCAGCTGCTCCTCCTTTACCGCCGGCATCGTCGAGGCCGTGCTCGACGGTCTGGGATTCGTACGTCCTTGCAAGCACCATGAAGTGCCGCGTCTAACTTGCCCTACAGCCTGCGCGCGTCACCGCACACAACACGCCCACGACACAATTCCCCTCGCGGACCACCATCCTCATCAAACTCGAAAAGTCTGTGCTGGAGCGCGAGGAGGTATTGAAGTAGAGAGTACGTGCTTTTCCTGTCACCCCGAAATCTGACCTGCAACGCATCCACAGTCATGTATATTACACCCAGGCCGACAGCCGTAGTTATAGTTTTAGTCTAAATTATCAGTCCGTCCCCACTAGAAGAGTCCCAGCAAGTCCTCCTGCGGCTGCTGGGCGGTATGCGTCGTTGGTGGTGACGCAGCAAGCGGTGACGCTGCAAGTGCTGAGGACGACACAGGTGGCGCCTGCACCGCCGGGGCGCCGCCAAAGGCACTCCCTCCAAATACGCCCCCACCAAATGCGCTGCCCATCGCACCGCCTCCCATGCCCATATTCGCCCCGCCGAATATCGACACGAGATCGTCGAGCGGGTTCTCCGACAGCCCTGTGACGAGGTTGCGCGCCGCAGGCTGTTGTTGCACAAGCACCTCCGTCGCCGCAAGCCCTGACGGCGCATCCCCCGCAAGGTCGTCGCCAAAGTCGCTGCCGCCGAGACTTGTTAAATATCTTGTGTCGAATTGCAAAAAGAAAGCTCACAGTAGATTCTCCGCCTGTTGGCCCTGCGCGACCGTCTGAAGCGCTTTCTGAGCCGAGAATGCGTCGCTGCAATTTTTTTATTAGAGTGGACAAGGGCGGTGTAGTCTGGGGAACTCACTCGAATTCTCCGGCCTGGCGCACAGAGTCCACGCCGACGCGGCCTTGCCCTATGAACGTCTCCTCGGGCTTGTGGTATACACTGGCGAGACTCGAGATCTCGCCCAGCAATTCCTCCAGCAAGCCCGGCGCGACCGTAGTTCGTGGGATTGATATTGGCGGGCGGTGAGCGAGTACGACGGCCTTGGAATGCAGCTTAGTATGAATAAATGTGGTGCAACGACTCGCACGCACCTTGGCCGCCCCCGGATCCGTGGACAGTAGCCGCCAGTAGATGTACGCGCGGTCGCGGACGTCGGGCGAGTCACAGTCCTTCGTTGCCGTATTTAAAACGCGCTGCACCACGCCCTGCGACGACTCGGGCTTCTTTAGGAACAGCTTCACGACGGCGGTGAGCGTCTGCAGCTGCACAGAATAGGATTCCTCTATAAACGTGTCCACAAAGACGCCGAGCAGCTCGTCGGCGTTGTCGATCTTGTTTGCGTACTCGCCGATAATCCAAATGAGGGATGCCTTGGCCTCGGGCTCGTCCAGCTCGTCGAGGTTGGCGCACAGCGTGGGGATGACGCCCTCGTACGTCGAAGGGTATTTGCGGAAGATATCCTGCGCGGCGTTGGCGTCGTGCAGGGACACGCTATGGTGCGGCACTTACCTTCATTACGACTACGGCCTCCTGCACCACGTAGCTGACGCGCGTCGCGATCAGGTCCAAGAGGACGTTGACGCACCGCTCCGCCGCTTCGTCTATTTTCACCGCCGTCTGACCGATCGCCTTGATGCTCTTGCGCACAAAGTCGACGTCCACCTCGGATGCATACCTGGGACATTGTGAGATGCAGCTCTCGATTAATCGCGCAGACGTACTCCTTGAGCTCGCTCAGTAGCGCGTCGACGTTGCTCTCGGCCGCGAGGCGGACCATGATGTCGAGCTTCTCGATCTTGACATATAGAGGGTCGTTGTACTTGCAAAAGAACACGCGCATCTCGTTTGCCAAAATCTCGGGCCGCTTCTGCAGCAGGAGGTTGATGTTTCGCAACGCGACCCACTGGACTTCGGCGGGCGACGACAGAAGAGTCACCAGGGGCGGCGCCATCTTGCGAATGAGCTGCTTGACGAGGTCTTCGCGCTTGACACCGCGGATATGGATCATGATTACCTAGCGGCTGAGTTGAATACAGGGGCGTAGCGTGCGCTGGCGGGACGCACCTTGACGGCGGCGAGCACCACGCTGCCGTTGGCGTGCTGGAACTGGGGAACGACGCGCTCGCAGATGTGGTCGCTCTCCTTCTCGTCTTGCGCGACATATCGCGCGAGCGCGTTTAGCACCACGACGCGCCCCCACTCGGAGCATTCGGGCAGCGCTATCAGGAGCCTGTTCAGGACGGCCGTAGAGATGATGAAGAGCGCGGGGTCGGGCTCGGTGGAGGTAGAGGGCTGTGCCGAGGCGGCGATATGGATGTCCGTCAGTGCTGCAACGGTGTTGGCCACGACCTTGTACGGTAAATATTACTGGGCTTGATGAAGGAGAACAGCCCCACACACCATGGGGTTACTGTCCGCGATCATGTCGTGCAGCTGTTCCAAGAACCCATTCTCGAGCACGAGCTCCGGTTTGAGGTCGTAAAGCTTGGCGACGCAGAGCGCGGCGGTCTTGCGCACGTACGGGTTCTCGTCGCGCAGGCACTTCTGCAACGGATCGCATAGGTAGTCGATGATCTTCTCCGCGCGGAGGACGCCCATGGTGCGGATCGCGAGGGCGCGCACCAGCGGATTGGGATCATCGGTGTCTTTGACGAAGGTGTTGACCGCAAGAATCACCAGCTCCGGCTGCGTTTTGGCGTAGTTCATAAGATACAGGTAGACGAGCTTCTTCTGCTCAAGATCGTCGGTCTGCATGTTCTTGAGCACGTCTGGGAAGAGGCCGGAGACATCTGTGCATGTTACGATGAGTGAACAACATCCCGAGAACGCCCATACCTTTGCCAACGGTCATCGAGGCAATAACGCGTTTGATAGCATCTCTGCGTTTCTCGGGGTAGCCGCTGTTGAGGTCGACGCTGAGCTCGTAGTTCTCGCCTTTGCGCGGCGGCATCGCGGTCAGAGTTTAAGTGCTTTATTTAAGTGCGCGTGTCGTGAAAATGATCCGTTCTCGTCCCCGCATTTTTTGAGTGGAGAGCACGGATGTTGGTATTCTACTTTTAAGGAATGTATATATCTACGTATGTCTAATATACAGCAGTGGATAGTTACTAATATACAGTTCGTTAGTAGACAGGGCGAGCTCAAGACAGTACCATCGAATGGTCGGTGAGGATCCCACTTATGCGATTATATACCGCTTCAGGATAACATCTGCACCAACGCTCAGTCAAAACATCCACAGCGAACGAGAAACACGAACCTAGCCTGCAGTCTCGTCAGCAATGCTTCAGCGTTTTCGCGATTCCCGGCGCCCAGTTCGGCGCGCACCATCGCCTCCCACGTTGACGGCTGCGAAGCAATCGTTTAGCATCGAACGGATTAAGTGGGCGGGCAACTCACCTCGCGGTACACGGGCTCCAGGGGACCAATTACCGGCGACGCCGAAGGCACATGCGGCGCGTGGTTATTCAGCGCGGCAACGCCGCTCGGCGGGTCGATTAGACTCTCAAAGATCGAGCGCGCCTGCTCGATGTCGTCGACGTCTGCGTAGCCCTTGATGAGGAAGTTGGCGATGTACGCCGTCATGTGCACGCCCTCGCTGCTCATCCGCGCCACGTACTCGGGCATGAGGTCCGTCCGGCGGTGCGCGGCGAGGGTGTTGATCATGGCCTCGAACACGACAGCGTCGCGCGGCGGCGCGTGCGGCGTGTCCGACATGGAGTTGAACACCGAGACGGCCTTGTCGAGGTCCTTTTGTACGCAGCCGTATACGTAGATGAGCGACGCGAAGTGGGTGCCCTGCAGGTCCACCGAGCGGTCCTGCTGCAGCGCCGCCCAGATCTGCTCCATCGTCCCGATATCCACGGGCTCGATCTTGCCGTATGCGTCCATGAGCAGCTGATACAACATTCAGTTAGATATTTTTCAAAAGACGAGAAAAAACATGACTCGCCTTGTAGGTGTACGCCGTGGGTGTGATGTTGGCGGCGCGCAGCTGGTTGTAGAAGAAAAGCGCGCGTTCGCGGTTCGGCTTGGTCGTCGTGTACAGCTGCATCATCGTGTTGAACGGCGGGACGCGCGGCTTGTACCCCGGCGCCGCCATCATCTCCGCAAACAGATTCTCCGCTGAGAGGATGTCGCCCACGCGCGCGCACGCGCCAATAACCGCGCCGTACGTGATCGAGCTCGGCCGCGCGAACCCGCTGACCTTCATCTGCTCAAACAGCTCGAGCGCGTGGTCCGCCTTGCGCGCCTTGGCGAGCTTCGAGATGATGTTGTTGTACAGATACAGGTTGGGCGCGACGCGGTGCACCTGGCTCTCCTGGAACAGTGACATGGCGTTGGACGTGTCGTCCGTCGTGTCCTTGACGTACAGGATGAGCGCGCCGTACGCGTCCGCGGTCGGCGCGCCGCCGAGCTCGAGGATGCGCGAGCGGTGGACGTGCGCGCCCTCGAGGTCCCCCGCGTGCGCGAGCGCGATGATCATGCTGTTCTCGATGATGAACCACCCCGTGCTCTGCTCGTGCTTGCTCGCCTCGAGCCCCTGTAGCACCGCCTGCGCAGCCGTGTACACCTCGCGCACGCGTTCGACTTGCGACGCGCGCCCGAGCGCCTGGATGAGCTTGCCGAGCACGAGGGGGTTCGGCGCCTGGTTTTGGTCGAGGCCCCGGCAGAAGATGTCGTATGCCAGGGAGACGCTCGCGGCCTCGGCCGGCTGGCGCGCTAAAACTTGGTCGATCCAGTTCGCGAGGCTTTTGGTGATGATGAGATTCCCCACGGGAGCCTCCATCTGGACGTCGTTCATCTCGGCGTCCCGCTCAGCCGCCGTCGCGGCTTCCGCCGCTTCCGTCGCCCCCGCGAGCGCCTCGACAGCCTGCGCCGGGTCGTCGAGCACGCTCAAAAACCGGGGCCCAAGGCGCTCGAACAGCTCGCGCAGCTCCTCTGTCCCTTGCTTGACGAAAATAGTCTTGACGACCCGGCGCACGACCCGCGGCGGCATGTCCGCGAGCGCCACGTTGCTCGCGGACATGTCCTCCAGCAGCGCCACCAGCCCGCGGAACTTGTAGTCTTTGGGCCGGTGCGACGCGACGATCTCCTGGTCCACCGCCGCGCCGAGCAGAAACGCCCAGTCCTGCGCCTCGAGCCCGGTCCTGCCGCCCGCGCCGTACGCGTGCAGCACGCGCACCGCGTGCTCGGGCTGCACGGGGACCTGATTTTCCAGCGCGAGGCGCACCACATCGCGCGCCGCGTTGAACGGCAGCCCCCCGCGCCCGAGCACCGCCGGGACGAACGTCGCGGCGGGGTGCATCTGCACTGAGCTGTAGGTGTGCCCGCTGCTGAGGACGCGCACCAGCTCGATCGCCTCGGTGAACATCCCCCGCGCGACGTGGTCCTCCCACAGCGGCTGCAGCATGCGCGGGAAGTTGCCCATCTCGACGGTAAGCACGTGGTGCACGAGGAAGCGCGCCGTCTCGGCCGCCTTGTCGTTTTTCAGGCCCCGGAGCATCCGCACGTTGGCGAGGTACACCATCTCGCGGTCCGTGTCGCGCACGCGCAGGCCGTCCTGCTCGGCGCACTCTTGGAGCGTGAGGAAGAGGCTGTTGAGCTCGTCGAGGCGCCCTGCCATCGCGAGGCCGTCGAGCATCTGCTGCCACGCGACGATGTCGGGCCGGAGGACCTGTGTGGCGGACTCGTACGGCTGGCGCGGGCGCTCCGTGTGCGAGAGCAGGCGGTGGAACCATTTGAGGGCCGTGTCGATGTCGCCGGACTGGATAAAGCCCGCGATCGTGACCGTGTACGTGGACGAGGCGGGGCGGGGAACGTCGCCGGGGCCGAACGCGGTGGGCGCCGTCGAGTTGGTCATGCGCTCGAGGGTCTCGAGGGCCTTTTCGGGGAGGCCAGCGCGGAAGTAGGACTCGATCATCTGATTCCAGACCTGGATGTGCTGCCGCCGGGGGCCATGCGGGTCGTCGTGGGCGTACGCGACGGTCCAATCGATGCCGCCCGTCGCCGAGCGCGAGAGGAAGTCCTCAAAGATCATTTCTGGAACGTAGTCAGCAATAAGGACGCGTCTAAAGAGGAAAAAACGCGCGCGTACCAGCGGAGGAAATGCCAGTGGGATTCGCGTACGCGCGGAGCATGTGCTTGTACACGGACGCGACGGGTCGGATGTCCGTGCGCTGCTCGAGGGCGGTCAAGAGGTGGATGGCGGCGTCCTGGCGCTGGTGGTTCGCGCACGAGCGCAGCAGCGCGACGTAGAGATGGAGGGGGATCTTGGAGCTGGCATCGCTCATGTTGAGCGTCTCAAAGAGCTTCATGCCGGCGTCGAAAGTGTTCTCGGCGCGCAGGTGGGCGATGCGCTGCTGGTCGGTGGTGCTGGCCTGGTCACGACGGGCGCGGGCCTCGATGGCGGTGATGGTGGTGAATATCTCGTGGTCGCGCTCGGTGATGGCGGAGATGAGCTCAAAGTAGGTGCGGAGGGTGGGCAGCAGCGAGTGGCTCAGCATGGCGTTGTAGGTCTGCATGAGGAGGATGAGGGGCTCGCCCGGGCGGCGGGTCTCGCGCAGGGCCTCGAGAGCGGCGTTGTATTCGCGGACGGAGGGATATTTTACGTGATCGACGAGGTCGCGGACGGCCTCTGCGACGAGGCCGGGATCGCGGGCCCTGGCTGCTTCGCGGATGGCCCTGAACGCGGGCGACTCCTCGGCGGCCTGGTTGGCGGCGTCGGCGGCGGAGGGGATGTCATGGGGCGGCAGGTGGGTACCGGGCAAAGGCGCATTGACGGTCTGGGGTGCAGCGGGGTCGGTCGAGACGCGGGGCTCGTTGTTGGGGGTCGGGGGCCGGGCGAGCGGGGGCGGCTCGAACGTGTCCGGGGACGCGGTGGCGGTCGAGTTGCGGCGGACGAGCGCGGGTGCAGACTCGGGCGCAAACGCGTGTCTCGAGCGGGCATGGAGCTGGACGGTTTTTAGGACACCCAGAGACTCGCTTGAGGTAGTAGAAAGGCTGTGGCTGCGGGGACGGGTGCGGCGGGAGACATGCAGCGAGACACGGTGTTGAGGGAACTCGTCCGAGTCGTCGGGCTGGCCAACGGTGCTGTCCTGGGACGTGATAGCGTTTGCCTGAGTGACCGCGCGGCTTGCGCCCGTGTAGCCCGTGTGGAAGCGGCTGCCGGTGTACTTCTGGCCACCAGGACCGGGCCCGTTGCTGCTGCCGCCGCTGCTGGACGAGCTGGGGCCGTTCCAGGGGGCGAGGGTGGAGCCAGAGGACGGGGAGGAGGAGGAGTGGAAGACATTTCTGATTGCGTGGGTCTGGTTCTGGACAGCAGCAGCAGCCCTGGAGGTGCTGTGCAGCAGTTGGGTCGCGACCTTTGGCAGCATGGCTGCAGTGCGTCTAGGCCAAACCAGTTATACGACAGAACACGAATCCAGCCGGCAGAGAAAACTGCTCCCGCGATCACTCGGGTGAACTCGGGTTATCTCTCGGTAAATCCAACATTCTCCTAGAAATTTCACCAACACTGCACCACTTTCACTCGCGTTCACCACACAATTTCCCTCCATCTCGACGACTACACCAAGACTACACCCAGAATTCAACCACGTCAAGTTGAATCAACTCGAGTCACAAGTCCACTTGCTCCCGATGCTCGCCTGTTATCGGGCACCGCCGACTATATTCGTGTACTTACGCCGTTTGCTCCCATGCCCATCGTTCCGGGGGGACAAGACCGCTCCGCAACCCCAATTTTCACAAGTACGGGGAGTACTTCCCAGGAACAGTTAAAACGTTGAAAAATCGTAAACCGGGCGGAATTACCTTGAACTTTTTTTTTTTTTGCCCGCCGGCCCGACTCGCACGTGATGTAAATCCGCCATGGCGGGTTTACGATTTCTGCAGCGCGTCGAAATTTCTGCGCCCTGTAGTATTTTCACCGTCCATCCTGCACGTGATGTAAATCCGCCATGGCGGGTTTACAATTTCTCAACTTAACCTTGAACTTTTTTTTTTGGCCCGCCGGCCCGACTTGCACATGATGTCAATCCGCCACGGCGGATTTAACATCCAACCAACTTGTCCTAGAATTGATAACGCTGGTATCGTCTATTAACACCACTTTCACTCGCGTTCACCAAAAAATTTCTCCATCTCGTCGACTACACCAAGACTACACCCAAAATCCAACCACGTCAAGTTGAATCAACTCGAGTCACAAGTCCACTTATCGGGCTATCCGTGCACGAAAACCTGCTGCCGACTGAATTCGCACTCTGCGCCGTTTGCAAGCGGTCCTGATCACGAACGTCCACTTCTCGCTGAGAAAATCAAGCCTGAATAGTTAGTCAACTGAGATAGCGTACAGCAAAACAGAGGGCGACCAGACTACTCCCATGCCCATCGTTCCGGCGGGACAAACCCGCTCCGCAATCCCAATTCCCCGACACTCCACCTCCAGCCCGCGCTCGTCTCCGTCGCCAGACGCGCCCGCCCTCGCGCGCACTGCACCGCCATGCGGTGCATGCGCCACCGATTCCTGACGGCGCCGTCCTCCTTGCGCAGGAACGTAAGCAGGTACGCGTGCCAGTCCAGCGGCTGCTCCAGGCGCGCATCGAGCGCCGGCCCCGCGCGGGCGCGCCACGCCGTCCAGTCCGCGGGCGTGCTCGGGAGCATCCAGCCGTACTGCGCGGCGAGGAGGAGGAAGAGGCCCTGCCGGTGGGCGGTGAGGGCGGCGTGGAAGAAGCGGTTCACCTGGCAGAGCGCCAGCAGCGTTCGCGTGGCGGCCACGAGCGACGGAGGGTCGAAATGCGCCGCGGATTCCTTGAGCTCCGCGGCTGCAGCGTCGGGCGGAAGTTCTATGATGGCAGAGAGCACAAGGTCGAGGAGTTCCGGGATGCCAAAGACTTGCATGCAGTGGGCAGGCGAACTCGACTCTGATTTAGCGGGAGCGGCTGCGATAGCCGCAGGAGTCGGGAGACACGTCGGGCGGCCCAGGATCCACGCCGTATCGTCCATAGAATCCGGGTCGTCCCAGCGGTCGACGCAGTCCGGCTCGCCGTCCCTGGGTGTTTGCCGCGAAACGGCGTACCCAAACTCCTGGCCGTTTCGCCCGTCCATCTCGTAGTATTTCAGGCAGTACAAAAGGCCGTTTCCCGCTTCTCCGTAGCGCAGGTAGTCGGCGCCCGGCTGGTACAGCGACTCCCAGAGTGCGCGCGGAGTAATGCCGAGGCGGTGGCAGACGAAAGACAGGCACCCGCGATGGATGTGGAGGAATCGTGCAGCGTTACTTTGCCAGTCGCTGCTTCCCTCGATGATGACCGCACCGTAGTCGCCTTGCTCGCTGCACCAGCCTCAGCATCAATCGCGCGGATTATGCGGCGGTTCACGTACCACGGAGGAGAAACCCAGTCGCGCGCCCACATCGGGCCGACGCAGACCCAGTCGTTCCAGAACGCGCCGTCTTCGGGGGAGATGCGCACGATGTCTTGCATCGGCTTGGAAGGGACTGGGTAGCCTGGGGGTTCCGCCACTCGCCGTCTTTCGGGGGCCAGGGGGCGCCGGGAGTCCCGGCGAGATAACGGAGCCATGCTGCGTGGGCGTCGCAGAGCGGGCCAGCACTGGGATACGCGTTCCCAAGTCAGTCTTGCGGCGAGGATACGTTCCCCTCACCAGAATGAGCAGTAGAGCTCGAACAGACCCATCTTGTAGTAGCTTGCTTAACGGTAAAGCACGACCGGATCAAAAATGACTTTCTCATCCGTGCCGACGGAATCCTGCAATCAACATGGCAGACAGCCTCTCGCCTGCATGCACCCCCTCAAGCAAGAGTACGACGCGTGCTTCAACCTCTGGTTCGAAGGCTATCTCGAGCCCACCCCGTCCTCCGCCACAGACGCGCAGCGCATCGCGCACTACCAGCGAAAAGCGAGCGAGTTCGAGAGCAAATGCGGCAAGGTGTACGCCGAGTACCAGAATTGCATCCAGGTTTGTCGTTGAGATCCTGGTATTCTGCGATGTTCGATGGTCGGTGCAGAGCGCGGTGAAGCAGAACGGCATCGAGCCGATGCTGCAGCAGGCGCGGGAGGAGCATCCGCTGCGCGAGGCCCCGCTTCCGGCGCCGCCATCCAAGGACGCGGCGTAGTACGCGTTCAGCAAGCTGTAGCTGTAGGTGCGGCGCATACTTTTACAATTCATGCGTGCTCATTCATCGTTAGAGTATAGATATGAACCATAATTTCTAAAATGTTCCCTGCATAATACTCCGTTTTCGCATATGAAACCGCCCGACGTGGTCAACTTCCAGAATGAGATGCGCATCTGACTCGGATATCTTAATCTAAGGGTTGCTTACCTCAAGGAAGACTTCGAACGTTCAAATAAACGCGACTGATATCAATAACGCCAGACACTGGTCACCCCTAAATTGCCTCATTTGCGGCGTGCTTTAGGACGAGGCAAGAGAGTCTGTCAAGAGACACTAGCGGTATCAACTTTAACAATGGGCAAAAGGATGTAAAATACCCAGTGCGCAACTAGGGGTCGATACTGCATGGGTCTGGCACTAGTCTGATTTTCTGGACTGGAACAAAAAAGCTAATACACAGATAAGCGTCGGAGGAGGGCGATGGCGAAGCGAACCTCAACAACGGGCAGCGAGCGCTCATGGGGCGACGAGCGCCAGGACTGGGAATGCAACGAAAGAGGCGAGGACGGAGAAGGTGACTCGCATTTTGAATGATTTCGAAACTGAGGGCTGGCCTTTATACGCAGCGACCCCGCTTCAATGTCGGCCTGGTGCTTGGTACCTGGGGAATCTCGTCGCATCTGGCTTCCTCCAACCCGGACAAAAATTTCTGGTGAGCAGCAGGTGCAAGCCGGAGAAAAAGCTCCAGATATTCCTGGCAATGTGCTAAAACCTATGGACGTACCAGTGCACTTGGCGTCGGGGGAAAATGCAAAGCAAATGGAAGGTTACCGAGAGGGTACGTCCCACGGCGGGCGCGAAGTGCAATTTTACAAAAAATTGAACGCACTGAACACCGATGTTCCTACCTGTTTCCCGCTTTGGCTCGCGCGCGGTGTTGCAGTCTGCCCTGTATGTAATCCACGCACCAATTCACTAGGACTGCCGATGCGGGCGAAACAATTCGACTTGTGGTCTGAAGTGAGAAATGCATCCCAAATACTTTGTTTTTCTGGCGAGATTGCCGTTGGCGAAGGCTCGATTTGGATTCTATGTTTGCAGTGAGAGCGTGGGGCTCGAGCCCGATGTGTGGCCGATGGGAGCATAACATCGCGAGGGAGTTCCAGAGTTTCGCGGTATTGCGAAGCTCAAATCGACTACTCCGTCCGTAGTTATTTCGCGCCATTGAAGTTAATAAAGTAAACGCGTCAGTGGTAGACAGTCCAGCGGAGGTCGAGTGCGAGGCTGGAGAAGTGTCAACCGTCGGTCTCTGGAGTAAACGCGTAGGTGCGCAAATCCAGGATGTTGCACCCGGTTTCTCGTTCCTTACCCGGACTTTGCTGAATTGAACGCGGCGTTTGCGACCGGTTCGAAAACCCGAGGGAGAAGCGAGGGCACTCGCGAGACTTGATTGAGAGGGACTACCAGGTATGCGCCGCAGGGAACGGTTCGAAACGTCGGAACGCGTACACTCATCGCGTATGAGAAAATAATCCAAGGAGCTTCCAAAGAATGATCATTACTTGCACGCGCTCTGCAATGCCCGTATGTTACAACTAAGTAGTTGTGATACCATCCCCACCCCTCGCGGCTGCAGGGTCTATGCGGACGCCTCCTCTGCAGGTACGGGTTGAGCTCGAGCAAAGAGAGCGCAAGGGGGACGAACCTGTTAACCATGGCGAAGGTGTGCACCTCCGCCTTTTTGCCGAGGGTGCCGGTGAACTTTGGGGCGTTGGCGCCCTGGAGGCCGCGGGCGGCAGCGGTGCGTTGGACGACGTCGACCATCTCACGGGCGAGGCGCTCGGCGAGGCGCTGGCCGGTGCGGGCGTTGGCGGCCTTGATGAGCCACTCGATGCCGTAGTGGGTGCGCTGCTTCTCGGTGAGGGCGAAGGGGATCTGGACCTGCTTTGCGCCGTGGGTGAAGGAGGAGGTGCGCACGGCGGGGGACGCGAGGAGGACGGCCTCGCGGAGGATGGGGAGCGGGGGCGAGCGGGTGAAGGTGAAGATGTAGAGGAGGGTCTTGGAGACGATGCGGCGGGCCTTTGCGCGCTCGCCGTGGCGCATGAGCATGGAGGTGAGGAAGTAGAGGAGGGGGTCCTCGGGCGGGGGGACGTTAATGAGGGGCTCGTAGCGGGGCCCGCGGCGGTAGGTGCCGATGGGGGGAAGGTCCATGAAGTCTTTTTCGGGGGGCGGGGGTGCGTCGAAGACGCTGGGGCCGGCGCCGAGCGCGCCAAAGGCCTGCTGGGCGGTGGCCTGATCAGAGAGGGACCCGATACTCCGAAGGGGGGACCCGAGGCGCGCCAGGGAGGAGCGCCCTATCGAACATCGGAGTGCCATGAAGGGGATTAATAGTACAGTCACAGTCACAGTCACAGTCACGTTACTGAACGCGTGAGAACAGAGCACCGCCACGGTCACATTTGCGTTACTCGACGCGTAACCAGAGCTTGCACTTGTCCTCCTCGTCCCACCACCACCACACCACACACAATGGAGACGTCGTTCGCAATAACCGGCAAGGGCTACGTGATCGTCGCCGCCGACACCACCTCTGCCCGCTCAATCATAAAAATGAAGACCGACGAGGACAAGATAAAGGACCTCAGCCCCCACCTCCTCATGGCCTACTCCGGCGAGCCAGGTGCGTCTCAATAAAATGACTTCCGCTCCGAACACCCACTCACCACCCCCCAGGTGACACGGTCCAGTTCGCCGAGTACGTCGAGCGCAACATCCGCCTCTACCACATCCGCAACCTCTACGCCCTGCGCCCCGCCGCCGCCGCCTCCTGGATCCGCCGCGCCCTCGCCACTTCCCTGCGCTCGCGCAAGCCCTACTCCGTCAACCTCCTTGTTGGCGGCTATGACACCGCCGAGCACGCGCCCCACCTCTACTGGATCGACTACTTCGGCACCATGACCGAGGTACCGTTCGGTGCGCACGGCTACGGCGCGTACTTTGCCCTCAGTTTGCTCGACCGGTGCGGACGGGCGTTCTCTCTCCTTTTATATTACTGACATGCCACGCAGGTACCACGACCCCGAGGCGCCGCTAGAGGAGGGGCTGGCCACACTGCGTCGCTGCATAGACGAGGTCTCAAAGCGGCTAACCGTCAGCCCGGGGAAATACAAGGTCAAGGTCGTCGACAAGGACGGCATCCGCGAGGTCGACCTGTAATGTACTTTAATTGGGAATTATACAAAATTCGTGCGACGCGTACGCCTGCCATCAGAACGCGTAAGTGCCATATGCCTCCTCTGTCTTCTCAGCGACAACAAGCAAGACGTCTTGGCGTTTTCGCGAGACGAAACCCATTTATCCCATTACAATAACATATAACTGTACAAGTACACGACGAGGCGCGGGGGTGCGAGGGGAGTCGCGTTACGGGTGCGAGTAGAGTCGCGGGGGTGCAGGGATGCGGGATGCGAGTAGAGTCGCGGGGTGCGAGTGGAGTCGCGGGGGTGCGAGTTGAGTCGCACTGGGGGAAGGGGCGCGTGTCTAATGTACATACAATTCTGCGCGGTTGAATGCAGTCTAAGGATACAATGCAGCGAGCGGGGCGGAAGAGAGCGGGCGGGAATAATGGGCCGGTGGACGCAGGAGCAGACGAGGAGGAAAGGCGGGAAGGAAGAAGAAGAGGGGAGGCATCTAGACGATATCCCACAGCTCCTCGAGCGCGCAGCAGAACTGCGCGGGCGTCAGTGCCATGTTCGAGGACGGAAGAGGAAAAAACATACCTTGCCGCATGCGACGCTCGCGCTGAGCGAGTACTCGCTGATGCTGATCTTCTCGTCGACGTACGCGTCCGCAAAGTCGTCGCGCCCGCGCGCCATCGCCCCGACAAAGACGGCGATCGAGTGAGTCGGCGGGAGCGTCGGGAGGTAGGACGAGAGGCGTTGCGTCTTGGCGTCGCCGGAGAGGGCTGGGTGCGGCTAGTGTGAGTAGTTCGGTTCATCAATGTGGAGGCGGGCACGCACTCAGTTTGATGGTGTTGGGCGGGAGGTGGTCAGTGACGGGGTTTTTGACGACTTTGAGTAGCTTCTCGGGGCCGTTGACGCCACGGATGGAGAGTTTATGGAGGAGTTGAACTGCAAGGGGTTAGCTGTGGGCGATGTAGCATGGGGAGCGCAGCGCACCCATGAGCCCGCTGAAGCGCTTGAACGTGCGCGGAATGCGGACGTGCGGGTTCACTTCGATGAGGACGCCCTTGGCGGTGTGGATGTACACCTGAAGCAGGCCGGCCTTGTTCAGCGGCGAGTCGAGCAGCGTGAGCAAGCACTGCAGCGGGGTTAGCGGGGTGTTTTTTTTTTTTAGCACCGAAGACAGGCCGACCTGGTGGGTGATGTCCGGGCGCGCGTCGGCAATGTCGCGGCCGGTTTTAGCGAGGATGCCCTGGTGGTCGTCGCAGTTGAGGAGGGTGTACTTGACCTCGCCTTCGGCGCCGCCGCGCTTGCCTTTGGCCGGCCCGCCGGAGATGCGGTACGCCTCGAGACACGCCTGCTCGAGGATGACGAAGAGTCGTCGGTGCGATGACGCGATGCCCGCGCGCGGCACGTGGGCCTGGACGGGGAGCATCGACGGGTTCGCGAGGATAGTGGGGGGCGGGGCGCTCGACTCGGCGTCCATCTTGGTGCGTGCGGGGAGTTTGCGGGTGGGGCGGTCGGGGAGCGGGAGACCTTTTTGCAGGATCGTGATGCCCTTGCTATGGGCTTTTTTCGGTGGGGAAGGGGTGGGCTGTGTCGTCGTGAACTTCTCAACAAAAAATTTGAGCGACGACGGCTGAAAATGATACTCACGATCGGGGGAGGTGTGCGGTCCTCCTCTTCTTCGTATTCTTCCTCGAGGACGGCGGGCTCTGCGGGGAGCGCGAGGTCGAGATCGCTGGTGTCGTCGTCGTCGCCGTGGGGCGGGCTTTTTTGGCGGCGGCGCTGGTGGGGGCGTTCGCCGGGTGTGCTTTTCGGGCGCGGGGGCGGGTCGAGGCGAATGTCAAGGTTCGTCGGGGATGTGGACAACGAGCGGCGGCGGCGACGGGCAGGAATGGGAATGGGGCCGATGGTCATGGAAGGGTGGAAAGAGGTAAAGAGAAGAGTGACTCGCACTTTGTGACCCGTCTAGACTTTCGAATGCATCTTTGGTGTGTAAAAGTATTCAGTTCTATAAACATAACATTAAAAGAAGCCGCGCAAACCCCGAGCGCCAGCGCAGAGCTCAAAGCTGCTGCAAATCTTATTATTTTAGTCAAGAGGTGGGCGGCGGCAAACTCCGAGATATCATGCCTCCGTCTATCACGTTACAGGCGTTGCAAAAATAAATTCCCCGCGCGCGGTATGTTTGCGGAAACATTTTTTGAGGAAAAACCGAAAACGAGACCTGGACCTTCACAATGTAGCCTAGCACTCTCAGTACTCTGGAATGAGGGAATGTGATACCGCTAGAAGCAAAGAAAGCATTTGACGACCATGTTTGGCATTGTTATATCCGGTGACCTGCCTCCCGATTGGGCATTTCGACTGCGTGCGGAGACATCGCCTCCGCATTCGTGGACTAGCAGTTTCTAACTCGGCCCTAATGATCCTTCACCCATATCCTCTACAATATCCTGCATAAGCTGTGCTGCAACCCCCGTAATCAAGTTGTAACTGTGCGCATACACATCTCCAGTCCGCACGAGCTTGAGCATCTTCACCTTACACTCTGCACCCATTTCCCCAAACTCCATTCCCTCGAAGCGCTCAATGCTGACAGTCCAACTCAATGGATTGTGGCCATCCAGGAGAAATCTGCCCATTCCATTCCACCAAACGGCATGCCAGTCACAAGCGCAAGCAACCTTGTCCGAACAAGTGGTTGCGAGAAGCTCGTCGATGACAGCTGGCTCAGCCGCAACGACCTGGCGATGGCACTGAACGTCCACCTTGACCGTGGCCAGAGCCACATAGATTTCCACTCCCCTGTTTTTGAAGTCCTCTGATGTCAGGTCCCGAAGGCATGTAGTGGCGAGCCTATGGAAAGCTGAATTGAAGAGTAGCCTTGTGTTGTGTTCAAATGAGATCCGAATCAAAAGGGAAGGCGAGAAACCCCATGAGCGGGCCTTGATGAGACCCAAAGCCAAAACACGAGTGGGGTACGAGAGGAAAAACCGGCTGAGCTCCAACAACCTCAGCAGAAGTGGGTTTGCCTTGCTCGCTTTCGGCCATATACTTGAGTCTTGGGACGGCGGCCTGCAGTTAACATTGGGTTAGACAGAACATGGCTTCAAAAAATTGACTGACCGCCTGTACGCAATCATCACAAATATCTCGAACTCTGGTTCGAACGTGGTCTCTGGGAGGATAATAGGACTTGTGTCCGATGAACTGGCCACCGAGCCTGCCATCTTAAACATGTTTGTGAAAAATTCCGAGTTTCGAGCCAATGCTACGACATCCAACTTGTACAGGGTGTGTCCAACCTGAATTCAATTCCTATTACCATCAGGTATCACCGAATCAAGAACCATACCTGGAATACATGGCAGCCATTGGCCTCATCGTAGAAATTGACACTTCGGTGGAGAGTAGTCATGGCTGTGTGTGGAAAACCCTAATACAGACAAAGACTAACTTCGACTCGTCTCTTCAACAGCCATTATGAATGCCGCTCAACTCCCGCCTCATTCCTTCCACTTCCCGGCAATCTGCCAGCCGGTCATGATAGGTGGTCCGCAAATGTCAGAGAGGCGTATCAAGCCCTTTGCGATACATATCGGCATGCAATCCAGCTTGCGAAACAAGAGGACCTGGATCCATTACGGGTCGCCTTTCATGTTGATGCTATCACCTCAGACTCTGTGTTTATTCTTGTGGCTCTTGAGAATTCCGCGGACTCAGACGACACACCGTTGTCTGGACCATGGCTCCATGCTGCTGCAGAGCTCTTGGGTGATTTAGTAGTGCTACTACAATATGTTGGGGAGCTCGCAAAGGGAAAGTAAGTATCCAGCATCATCATCCAGATGTATAAGTACTGATTACATGCATAGGGAGGACTCCAATGTTACGATTCCAGCCCTGGTGCAGACTTCCCGCACAGGGAAGCGTGGACGCCCCAGCAAGATAATAAATCTAGCATTTCTGGCTGAGGCTACG